>VZRR01006239.1:1385984-1746965 GCA_013398015.1 Oreocharis arfaki | reverse complement strand
CCTCGCCTTTGTGTGCTCCGGCCGGCGGCGGGGCGGCGCGGCGCCCGCCGTGATGCGCGCTGCGGGGCGGCGCGGGGTCCGCGCCGCTCGGTGAGAGGCGGGGAGGGACCCCGCCTGTGCCCCGGAGGCTTTTCGCCCGCAGCAGCCGGAGGAGGGGGACTATGGACTGAGCGCATCGCTGTACCATGGAGTCGGGCATCCGCTTGAGCACGCTCTGCCTTCTCCTCTGCCTGGGGCCAGGTAGGCGGATGCTGGACCCGCTGGGGGAGTACCCGGGAACGGGGCCGGCGGAGCTTCGCAGCGGCGATGCTCCGGCCCCTGGGCAGCCGCAGGTGCGGAGAGCGGCGGCGAGGCTGGGGGGGGGGCTCGGGAAGTTGCAGTGTCGGTGGGTGGGTGACGGCACTTTCTGGGTCAGTTTCAGGCTTTGGCGTGGACCCTTCGCTGCAGATCGACGTGCTGTCCGAGCTACAGCTGGGAGGCTCCACGTTCGGCGTGCGCCAGGTGCCGGGGCTGCACAACGGGAGCAAAGCCTTCCTCTTCCCAGGTACGGCCGCCCCGGCCCGCCCGGCCCCGCAACTCCGGCCGTGGCCGTCGGGCCCCGGCGCCGCGCACGGGGTGCGCCCCCCCAAGTCCCCAAACCGCGAGACGTTTGCTCTCTTTGGTACATCGGGATTCCGTCCCTTCCCTTCCTGCTCGCTTTTCTTCCACTCTTCTTTACAGCTTCCCTCCCATTCTTTTTAATCTTTTTTTCTCTCTCACCCCCCCACCTTTTTTTTTTTTCTTTGACTGGTAGACGCTTAATTAAAGTACAGCAGGAACGGGGATGGCAGATGGCATGTTTTGTGAGTCGTGGGGTGCGGTGATGAATAATAGCACCACCCACTCTACTGCTTTACTTGGGAAACGCTAAACATACCCCAGTTCCGGCTAAGGAAAACCTCACTGAAAGTTTTATGTGAATCGAGCAAATTGCTGAAATGAAGTGCCCTGGAGGAGAGAGGCAGATGGCTGGAAATAAGAACACCTTTTTTTTGCCAAAGGAAAGTGACCCTTTGGAGCTTCAGTGACGTACCCCTCCTGAGAAACAAAGAATGAGTTTTGGTCTCTTAGTGCTTGTGATTGTTTTTTTGTTAATATTTGGAATAGAAATAAAATAGTAGTCTTCCATCTTTCAAAAATACATTTAGGAGTTTTATTTAAAAAATTATTAAACTTTCTTATATTGTAATTTATAAAAGACTGTAAATAACTCTCCATATCTCATTGAATATATTGGCATTGGTTATATTCCTTACACTTGCTCATTATCAGTGTGTTTTTGAATTACACTGTAATAATATGCATATGTTAAATGAAGCTGGAGTCAACAATATTTTCAGGAAAAAAACCCCAACTCTATCTTAATTAAAAAAAAAAGCCTAAAACTGGCCTTTAGAGGCAAGTCTCTTCTCTGAAAGATGATTAAATGCTCCTTATAATCTATGACTAAACAAGAACAAGGAATGTGGCTCAACATCTGATAAAGCACAAGCAAATCTCCACATCAACTTGTACTTTTAAGATAGGGGCACTTGATTGTGTCATGCGAGGAATTTCAGCTGGATCTGAACAGATTTCTAGTGCAACAGGCAAGAGGCTGTGTTTCACTTACGAAAGAGTTATGAGTCAAGGGATATAAGATCTGGAAAGGGAATTTCTTTTTCATGTTTGCATTAATGAGATAATTTATCAGAAGCTAATAGTTGCCAAAGGCTTTTTTTTTTTCTTTTTTTTTTTTTCTTTTTCTTTTTCTTTTTTTGTCTTTCTTCTTTCTTTTTTTTTAAGGTGACCTCTCTAGCGATGTTCTTCCCCGGAACAGCCAGCATGTGTCACTATGGACATGAATGTGGAGACACATGGGCATATGCATTCAGAAACACTAGCACATGCTGGCTTTAAACATCTGTGATGGGCTTGTGGATGCAGAGCTGAGCGCTCTGTGAAGGGGGTGACTGCTTAGAATGGCAATGCATTTGTGTGTCAGTGGGATTTGTGACATAAATAGGTGTAATTGTTAAGGTACGGTTCTGCGTTGAAGCCCCATTGTGCTATAATGGATTGGGCTGAGGCAGTGGGGGGAAGTTAAAACTCACTTTGTCTTCAGTGGTAACAGGATCAGAGGTTTGGGATAAGACTTTCTTGCATATTTTGCCAGTGTCAGGACAAAAAATTACTGGGTTATTCAAAAATGATTTTTTTTTCAAGTTTTTTCCCTCTTTCTTTGCAATTACAAGTGCACACAGTTCCCAAGTGGGTTAGCAGTTTATTTGTAACAAAAGAAGACAGCAGTTTTAAATTTTCACAGCAGCCTTTTTATTTTGTTGAAAACAATCGGGGAATAACAAGGTTGAAAACACTTGTGTCTAAATGATGGTTGAAGTCACTCAGTGTCCCTTAGGAAGTCTTTAATGACCTGCAGGACTGGAAATAATTTTCCCTGCTTCTGCATAAGATGACTGCTTATTTTCTTAAAGTAAATGGGGTCCTTACTGAGCAGAGATATTTTCATTTTTGAACTTGTATTTAGAAATAGAGAAATTTCCTTCCTTGATCAGACCGCTGGGTCCACTTAGTCATTTTTGTTCTGCTCTTAGAACTCGCACTTTAAGAACACCGCTGCAATGTGTGCCTCTTAATGTATGTATTTGCAGTGTGTGAATTTCAAATACATGTATGTGTTGACTTGAAATTTGGTTTGTCTGTGTGGGTTTTTCCTTATTTCAGGTAAAGTCTTAGTCCTAGACAGAAAAGATTTTGTGAGAATGATGCAAATGACTTTAAATGATCTGTGAACTTACTCTCGAAGCTCTAACTTTAGATCCTTTGCCTCTTGGTTTCTTCAGATAGAGAATCTTTTCTCGTATCATATACATATTTATGACACTTTAGTGTGTTGCCTTTTTGATAGACCACTTTCTCAACTGATGTACAGCCTTACTTTACATAAGCTTAAACCATTCAGAAGTCCTAAATGCTGTTTTATATTTTAGAAGGAAATTATGAATGTGGCACATTGAACTGCCGACAGGTAATAGACAATTAAAGATGTATGATGGAAAAATTATACATTCAGTTAAAGCAGAATAGTCTCTTCAGTTTCTAGGCAAAAAGTCAGTTTTGACTGCTTAATTAGCTGTAGCATCAATTTTCAATATAGGAGTTTAGCATCTAATTGGCTGTTCTGACAAATTCTCCCTTGTGTAATTGGCTTTTCAAAGGTGCTTGTATTTCTAGGCCGTATAAAACAGTAAGCAGTTACTCTCTAAAGGGAGTTTTAGTCGGTGACTGTCCAGTCAAGATAATTTAGGTTGCTCCTTATACAGTTCTTGATTTAGAAATAATTTTAGCCATTTGAAATTTGCTGTTACTTGGACGTTTTGTGTGTATGTGTGTACCTGACCTCAGCAGATTTAGGTGCTAGATTCTAAAGCTTTTTAGGTGTTTGATGCTCCTTCGTTGTCATGGATTGTAGCAACAGAATGCCACTGTAATCTGGCTCTAGTTAGCTGCAGGGACTTCTTTTTCTGGAAATGTGATTTGCAAAGTAATTGTAAAACGTTCCAGTGTAGCTTGTGGGAAGATACAATTATGAATAGAAAACAGGAGGAAGTCTTCAAAAATGTTAGTGTTGCTCTATGTGAACATCTGCCAGCACTTTCTAGCCAACAGCAGATATTACTATGTCAAAATATGTTGAGAGGAAAATTACTCCTCTGCTGGTCAGAGCAGCAGAACAGAAGTCAGAATAGCCATGTCACAAATGTCTCTCTGCTGGCAACTGTTTACGTAAGTCAGTGAAATTTTCAACACTTTCGTTCTTTTTGCAAAACAAGGATGGCACATGGGTAAAGCCCAAACCAGATGGGCGGACTGAAGTGTAATTAATGTTGTTAAAGAAGGCTTTTGGAGAAATAGATAATTGTCATTCTCATAGTTCTTTTTTTGGAAGTATACGACATTAATACGATTTGAGGAGATAGGTGAAGATGAAAGTCCAGTGTAGCTGTTTTCCTATGTAAATAAGGAAATCATATTGCTACGAGAGCACTTGTTGCATATATAACTGCAGGGAAATTTGAAGAGGTAGACAAAACCACAACAACAGAGGCTGAAGGATGATGAGGGTTTTGGATGACTGACTCAAGTCTATGCCAGGAGATACAGCATTAAGCACATGCAACGTCCCAGTGAAGCCAGATATTTCAACTTGCAGTAGGAAATGGTATTCTGAAGTGTGACAATCTGAAGGGCTGCAAGAGTAACTTGGTCTCCTCTGGCATTTCATTAGGCAATAACATTTTGTCACCCTCCCTTTAAATTCTGTATTATATGTATTTTATAGATAGAGTATTTTGATAGTCTTTCTGAGTCTTTCTTGTTGAGAGCAGGTACTATGCATCAGACTATCTTTGTCCAAAAAGTATGTGTGTGTGTGTAGTAATGGAGACACCTTCCAACTGCCTCCAGCACCAGTGGAGAGTGGTGGAAGGTACACTGTAAATCAAGTGATGAGAGGCAACAAAAATGAAAGCCAGGTGATGTGTAAGGACACTATGTGCCCATCAAAAGGTGTATATTTTCCTCAAAGAGAAGGCTAAAAGGTGGACAGAAGAGTGCAGTCAGATGGTTACAAACACAGGAACATGTATTTAAGGAAAAGATAAAAAGGACTTGTCAGTCGTGAAAATGTGAGCGCTTGTGTATGTGAATGCAGAATTTGGAATTTACTCAGGGGTTGTTTGCTTGTTTGGTTTTTTATTCTGTGCCAGTTAGGGTATGTAACTCGTAATATGGTTATAAATAATATTTTGATATTTCCGCTGAGGAAGGACAATTTTAGAGGCAAAATAAGGTATATTCTGATGGGGATCAAGATGTGCTATAAAACACTAGAAAATGATTTCATCTGTCTGTGGGATGAATGAAAGGACTGGGCAGTACTGTTCTTTGAATTGGCACTGGCTGGCACAAACTGCTGGCAGAAAAAAGCCCCCTAAAATAGGCCTCTTGGTATGAGTGATTTGTTACCTGTTGTATGACTGGATCATTAGCAGGCTATTTTAAAATACTCGCAAGACAGTATTACTCCATCTTATATCCCTTTGGAAAGTTCACTCTATTTTGTCTCTTGATGTCATCTCTGGACATTTACTAAATAAAAGAGCTGAAAATAAAGCCTTAAAAGCAGAGGTGAGTAAACTTTCTCTGACAGAAATAGGATTTACATTGCCTATGCACTTCACACACACAGCTTTTTCCTTGCCACCTGTCATTGAAACTACGGACAGATGCTTTCTCCAGATTCCAGCTGAGCCTGCTGAAAATATTTCTGTTCCCAGCTGCTTGTCACTGCCCAGAAGCTAGAGGTTACTGTCCCCACAACTCTTCCAAAGCAAGAGATTATATGAGTGTTCCCATGTCTGCTGATGGCAAAATCAGCCAGCTTCAGGAGCAAACCTGGCTGACTGCAGTGACATGGATTAGAGAGTCCCGTAAAATCCCCCTTCTCCAGCTGTACCCGTCTCCCAGAGGAGTGGTAACAGACAGCTGGGAAAGAGGATGTTGATGTTGCCAACTGGCTTAGCTGACTGCAGAGTGAATACCTATCTGCAGCTTTTTTTTGTCTTGCATGCAAACTGGTTTCTTTCAGAAACACCGAATCCTCAAAATGTGGGACCTCCAGCACAGAGATCATCCGTAGATAACAAAAGCTTTAATCAAACTTTAATTTCAGTAAGCACTGGCATGTTTTTTGGTGTTAGAAATGCCTAGTGTAAGCAATTACTCTGTGACAGTGTGGTAGCCAGGAAGGTTTTGGTGTATCTGGAATAACAGCTTAAGCTTTCCCTTTGCTGCCTTCCACTTCTGGAACTTTCTAAAGTTGCCTCTGCACCTGTGCAAACAGTAACTATTGTGGTAGAGCGCTGCCAGGGTTGTGATTGATGCTCCTGGGAAGCCAGGCTGGGTGCTGAAGGAGAGCCCTGAAAAGCTGGGCTGCTTTTGCTAGAGCCTGCTTGTCTCACTGCTCCTTTGAGACATCCCCTTGCTCCAGAAGAACTTAATATTCAGCATCCTCCTCTGGGAAGGAGGAGCAGTGGTAGCAAGAGGAGGTGTTTGTGAAGTGTCTGCTGCTTGAAGGCCCTGCCCAAAAAAGGAGGTAGCATGTGAGGATCCTGCATCCATTTTCTATCCTGAACTATGAATTTTAATGCATAGAGAGCGAACTATGATGCACTTGCCCCTGCTGAATATTCATGAATGTGCCCAGTACTGGAGATTGTGTTGCGTGCTAACTGGTTATGCTGGTTTATCTCTTAAATAAAGGGGAAAAAGTTATGGAAGAAAGACTTAAATATCATGGGCTTCTGATTGATGCTTGTAATAGTACAACAGAAGGTAGGGCTGAGAAATGGAAGGCTAATGAGGACCTCATATACGGCAGATACACAAAGTCAGAGGAGAAAAGCTTGTAATCCCTGAATGTAGTCATTAGTGCAGAGTTGATACAAACTAATGTTAAGGAATGACATAAAACTTGGCCTGTGGCATTTGGGGATTGCAGCTGTCTTAATATTGTTGCTGAGAGTGTGTATTAGGCATTACTATCACAGAAGTAAAAATGTTACACAACGAAGTTGTTAAAAGTTCAGCTCTAAAAAGTGTAATTAGTCATCCCAAGGAAAGGTATTTTACACAAAGTGTTATTTTGTTGTCTTTTTGTTTTGTTTTCTTTTCTTCTGATTTCTGCAGTGGGCTTTTTCTGGGCAGGGAAAGGAAATAATCTCAGAGAGGTTAAGTGTTCCCTCTATAGCCTTTAGGGTTGCGCTTTTATTTTTTGGGTGTTTTTTTGTTTTGTTTTGTTCTGTTTGTTTGGTTTTTTCCTACTCATATGTCTTTCTACGTGTCTTTATATGGGCTCTTATCACCTTTCAGTCTATTAAATTCCAGCATGACTTTGGTGGCTTTGCCTGCGCTTGGTAGGGCTGCTGGAATCTCCAGTCTTGGGTACTTCAGCCTTTGGAATGAATTAATACCTGCATTTATTTATCAGCAGGGTGTGACTCCATTTAAAGCAATGTTATGTTTTATTGTGTTCTTGTGAACTTGGGCCTATGCTTTTCAGAGCCAGGTTGTATCTGATACCCTGCAATAAATTGAAGTCCCTAGGGGTCTGTTTTCTCTTGGGACAATGATGAATCTCTAAAACTTTTTTTAGTGAGTGTCTGGTTGTTCAGGTTAATGCAAATAGCCGTGTATTGTTTATGCATTCAGTGTTGCCCCAAACAATTCATACTGATGAATATCAGACAGAATTGCATTTGCTTCTTCCTGCCTTTACAATGAGGCCTCTTCTAAAATATTGCAAGTACAAAATCCTTGTTGAGGCTTGTGTTATCTCAGGGCTCAGCCTGGCATTTTTGTTGGGAAGTTGAAGATGAGTATGATGTACAGCTCTAGGGCATGTATAGAAGGGGAATACATTAAGATGATGTCCGCGTGGTGATGTGGGGCAGAGCCCTGGTTGGTGCCATGAGAAGGGACCTGATGGTTGGAGGAGCACAGGGCCAGAGAGCTTCTCTCCATGTTGATGTCCCCATCAAGAGCAGGCAGGTGCAGATGGCTGCTCACCTGGCAGCCTCTCCTGGCAGCGTGGCAGGGGACAATGGCATTGGCTGAGGTTAAGAGATGTGATGTTGACAGCAGGACAGCATCTGTCCTGTGTGCTAGAGAGAACCCAGCACATGCAGCACGTGTGCCCCAAGAGAGAGGACAGTGACCCTTCTAGGTAGCTGTCAAGTGCACATTTCTATATTGTTGGGGGAGGATTGCATTAACAAGAGGTAGTGACAGGGAAAAATGAGGTCTTGCTACCCTTACATAATTGCTTTTGGTGTGGCATAGTTCTGTAGTCACAAAGTGTGCCTGAGACTTGCTAGGTTAATCTTTTTTTTATGGTTTCTCCCCCCACTGCAGCATGGCTCATTCTCCAGTGAGATGTCACAAAGGACAGCAGCATTTCCTATCCATCCCTTTTAGATCAATTGCTATGTCTGTTTTTCCCCTACCTTTTGCTTATGAGATGTGGGAAATAGGTCTTCTGCTCTCCCCTCCTCCCTAGCTTATGTTCTAGTCTGTATCCTCCAGGGTGTACAGGTGCTGGCTTGGAAAAATAACTCCAAGTATGGTTAACTTCACTGTTTCCACTGAGTCTTAAGGGACGTACAGGACTGAGTTCATAAGTTATTTAAAACTGTTGGATAAGAGCTGGAAATTTTATATAGCTGTCATGGAAAGCTGTACTTCTGTGTAGTGACTCTTCCCTATATTTTGTCCCATTTGGTTTTGTGCCAAGGTGCAAATCCACTGAGCAGTTGTATTCTCCTACCTGTATTGCTAAGGTACAGCTGAATAAGGGGTGAAAAAGGATTTTTCACTGTTTGGTTTTTCTTTTTCTGTCCCTCTCTTTTATCCAAATTCCTCTATATTGTGCTTCAGTATTTAAGAAATGCTATTTTTTTCCATCTTGGTATTGTCCAAATGATTTTCTCTCAAGAAAATCTGAGGAGAAATATAAGAAGGGGTACTTTAGTTTTTAATTTTTTTGTCTGGACATGTTTTCCACAATAATACCTATTATGAATGTTCACTCAGATATTTCAGTTAGAAAAGAATTTCTGTAGCCATTTTCAACATGGAAGAATTTTACAGAAAAAAACCCCCTTCTTATTTGTTAACATTTTATTTGCTTTTCTTTTTTAGTGCATACTTTTTTTTTGGGGGGGGGGAGGTGCGATGCTGATGACTTAAGAGAGACGCACAAGCTTAGAAAACTGACTTTTAGGTTGAGTCATCTCATGAGCTGCTGCTCGCAGCTCTGGGCTGTTGCAAGGTGCTAAAGCAATGGGCATGGTCTAAAAGGACCAGTAGACTAAAAGAGACTTCTGAAGACACCACGTTCAAAAGGCTTTTAGCAGATTAACATGTTTGCTGCAACACCAGCATTGCTATGATAGACTGTAATGTTTCCAAGGGAGCCATTACAATCAATATTGCTAGCGATCCATAACTGAGAACTCTTTTAGTGGAATTTGAGTGGCTATTTCCTTCTCTGAAGACATGGAGTATAGTAAGAAAAAGACCTCCAATTGTAGAGATGCTCGCTCTGTTAAAGCAATGTTTATACAATTTCCCCAGCATAAATGCTCATTTAAGTATAATTAGATGGTGGTAACATCCACAGTGTTTATCCTAAAAGAGGAGATGACATGTACCAGCCTTGACTCTGTCTGGAAGTCCATCAGTCTCTAGATACAGCTGTGTAATGATCCAGAAGGGTTCCAAAGGATCTTTTCTATTTTTGAGGTCAATAATCTGTGTTTTAATAGCTCCCTAAGCAAGCATTTGCATATTGTGCCCCGGCTGTTCCAAAGGCACTCTTAAGATTTTCTGTAACATTAGCTAATATCCCTTGAACTTGAAATAGTCCCTAGATTTGCTCGGCTCTCGTTCAAGGAAGAGGGTAGACGAGAAAAACCTTGTGTACTCTGTTCAGTGTTGCTCTTATTAAGAACCCTTGCATGCACCATTAGCATAAGGAAAGCATATGGGAGTAAGTGATCTGGGAGGTTGAATTATTTTTGAAAAATTGTGTCTGGGTTATTGCATTCACTCTGGGTTTCTGCATTTCAGAAAAGTATCAATGATTGCAGGGACTGAAGAGAAAAACAGCAAACCTGATTATACAGTAACAAAAGGACTGGCTTAGTAAGAAAGCTTTTGAAAGAACTTGAGTATGTACAGCTTGTCCAAGAAATGACGAAAGTGTTGTATGATAAGTGTCTAGTATTAGAAGATTCTTAGAGGTTTAAAACGAAGGAATTATTTAGTATTCAAAGAGCTAGAGGTAAGAGTAATGTAATGATACTACAAATGGAGAGGATTTAACATAAAAGGAGACGTTCACAGTGAACTAGTTTAGATTGTGGAATAGCTGCTGAAAAGAAGTGGTGGAAATCTCCATACTTCTGATTTTTTAGAAGATAGCATGAAATAAAATATCTAGGAAACATTAGCTTTGTTGTAGTCATTGTGTTACATTCGGGTAATAGGCTAAGGAATGGGTGGATGACCCTTTAAGTCTTCCTGTATGCTGGAGATCGGGGGTGTTGGTGAAATTGATCTAGTACAGGGAGAGTTTTTCAAAGACACGAGGTAGCATCAAACACCTGCTACACAATTATCAAACCACTGTCTTTGTACTCTCCTGAAACCTGTTCTTTGGTGCACTTAAGTATATTTTGATGATGCCTGAATAAAATAAGCCTACAAGAGCAATTAGGGTTTGGAAACATAATTTTAACTCATCCAAGCTTATAAATTTGGCTTGAGTTTGAGCCTGTAGCTGGTTCATCAGGGCTGGTGGGCACATTCACAGAAGCATGCACTCCATTAATACCTGACTTAAATGAAAACTTCTGGGCAATCTGAGCTCTGGTTTTTTTTCAGCTTTCTTGAAATCTTCGGTAGTG
The DNA here is from genome assembly GCA_013398015.1 of Oreocharis arfaki. NCBI lineage: Eukaryota > Metazoa > Chordata > Aves > Passeriformes > Paramythiidae > Oreocharis > Oreocharis arfaki. The sequence continues at coordinate 1,736,397 of VZRR01006239.1, read as the reverse complement.
GTTGGCTTGAGTCTTCCATGTATTTTCTACATTTTCCAGCTGCTCACAGCTGAGTTGTGTGCATGATACTCCTTGGTATCTCTCCTCTTTGATGTTCCCAATTCAAAACCTTTGAACCTTTCCTTTTCCTGGCATCAAAACAGATAGCCTGTGAGTAGAGGTTTTTCCAAGTATGCCAGTATGGTTGGTGGCATTGGTGTCCTTCCTCTACCCTCAGGTGTGGTCTCTCTGCCACTTCCTGTTTCTGCTGGTGCTTGAATTGTCTTTACAGTTCAGTCTCCTGCCTTCTCCCCCGATCTGCTGCTGGTTGCTCAGTCTGCTGCTGGAGACCCGTGGCTAACAACAGAAGTGTTGGATGTGTCTGGTGTGCTTCAGATACTATTTTTTTCCAGTGGTGGCCTCCCTTCCCCTGCCCTGCTCTATTTTTGGTGTTAGGGAGCAGGTTTAAGTTTTCTGGAGCTTTTTATCTCAGTGACTGTTGGCCATTCTCTTGTGTCAGAAGCTAATCTTTCATGCAGACTGCATGGTTGTGGTCATCTGCGAAATGATCTGGTATTAATGCTTTCTTGAGCTCACCATTGTGTCGTGTGAAAATAAATCATCCCTTGAATTCTTAATATGTAGTTTTGGTGAGCTGAAGGCAATTAACCCTAATGTGGGCAAAAACCATTTACACCCTAGAAAGCCAGAGGTGAAGGAAAACTAGGATGAGAGATCCAAATCACTACCCAGAGGGAGAAACAGATTCTTCATGGAGAAAAATGGTAAATCTTCTAGGTCATCCATAAATGATTACAGTTGGGCTAGATGATCTCAGGAGGTCCTTCCCAGCCTAAATGAGTCTGTGAAACACAGGCTGTAGGAGTTAGGTCCTCAGGAGCAGCATACTGGTCACAACAAAAGGAGGTTTTGAGAGAAAATGACTGGCAGAGAGCATGAGTAAATCTTACTGACAGTTGCACAGTGAGAACCAAGTGAGGGGGAGATGTGGTGTGTTGCTGAGGAGGTACTGGAGTGCCTACACCAAGCATGATCCTAATTCAGAGGTGCCATGGTGGGTGCTGATCTTATACGATCTGTCATCGTATGATAGCTCACCACTGCAATATGATATATTTGAGAATTTGAGTTGTGTCATATCTTCAGAGAGAAGGATAGGGCATGTAATGCAGCTTGATCTATATCTAGCATAATCTGCTTGCATGATTTATTATTGCCATTAAGTTTGTACTTTATTGTTTTTAATTGATTAGGCTTTGTTTACCTTTGGTAGCCTGCCTTTTCATTTGGAAAAGGCTGGCAACACTACCTCCTCCTCCTCCTCCTGTCCTCCCCCTTGCCGTGACTTGAATAACTGTTAAAATCCTGGCCATGCTATACAATGAGGGACTGAAAATAAAATCAGTCTTTTAGCAGTTCTCATGTGTGTCATGCCCTTATTACAGTATCAGTAGGGCTGCAAGACGGTGCATTGTTTTTCTTCTGCTCTTCAATGTCCCAGTGTTAACAGCATTTCTTGGTGTGATATTTTTGTTTGTTGTTAGGTCAGTTTGACACAAAGTGCTCATGTGACAGTATGCAGCCAAGCATAACTAGGTGCATATGCCACAGATGGCAGCTGCAAGGAAAGCAAGGCAGGCTTGATTTTCTCCACAGGTTTCAAGGTGTTCTCAAAGCAGCTTCTAGAATGCTGCTTTGTGCCTGAAGGGAGTTTTGTGTGTCCATGTTTATATACACATGTATATTTATAAAGCTATAGTAGCCGTAACCTTTTACATATAGCTGGAACCTCCACTGAAATGAAGAAATAAAAGAAATCCCACTCTGTGCTACATCAGTGTCCTTGTTCAAACATAGTAGGTTTTATAGTGGTATTGGCTGTGAAAAACCTAAACAACATAATTCTGAGTAGCAGTACTTGATTCTACCTATGAGGGAGTGCATACAAAAGCGCCTTCAAAACTTAAAAGGGATTTAAGAATAGTGTTGGGACTATAGGCAAGGAAAAACTGGTAATCAAAAAAGCTATTTCATCATGTAATTGATAAGCTGGAACTTAAAAATCTCCAGAAAGCATTACAATAAATACATGGTGCAGAGCATACCATACAGCACACATTTTAATTTCTGAGGAGTGGAATGTCAGTAACAAGAACTGAAGTTTTTTATCTTCATTATTTTGCTGTCATGTAATAGGTCCCCTCTGAGTAGCACCCTCTCTCCTGGTGATAGTATCTAGCATGATGACATAGTTTCTCTGAAAGGGATAGTATTTCTAGTGTACAAGGAATAGAAGATTTCTGTATTATGTATGCCTTAAAAAATTCCTGATAATACTTTTGTATGTGTGGTGCTTCTCTGTGTGTTGATCTATACATTTCTAAAATGCCTTTCAGAAATGTTCAGGAGAGCACATTCTCATTTTCTGTGGCAGTTTGGTAGGAATTCTTTTATTAACAGTCTAGCGTGGCAGGATCTGAACTGCTTGTTAGCAAATCAGCTGTTTCAGCCTCCTGTGCTGAGAATACAGATTCTAATCTGGAGTCCTACACATTCAAAGTTCAGGTTTGCCTGTGATTAGGTTTCTTATCCTTTCATTTGCAAAAGGTTTGAAAAATTGTGAGAAATATGCTGTTGCAGATACAGTCACTAGAACCTTTTCTATAACTGTTTATCTTTTATTTACTTTTTGCCTACTGAGTCCAAAAGTCATGAAATCCTTGTTCATGGACCTGACATTTTTGGAAGAGCATGCCTGACTTTTTGTGGTGCAACTGTACTGTTTTGCATTACAGGAAATTATTCCCACTTGTAATCCTGGTGCAAATTCCGTTTTTGCTGAAGGAACAACAGCCCAAGGGAAGATGAAAGATGCCTAAGTGTCTTAACACTGTTCTCTGGCGTGTTAAGACTGAGATTGAGAGAGTGTGGTACCTAATCCATCGCAGAATGATTCAGTCACGTCTGGCTTGCCTTGGTTTCTAGAAGCAGCCAGTTGGTATATAAGCTCAGAGGCCTAACCCAGCCACTAGCATAATCACCCCCAAACTAGTTCTGTATCATCTCTTGCAGAATGCTTCTAGGCAGATTTCAGTGGTATTATCATCAGTTCACAGGGAATATGTATTGTATGACAGCTGTCATTTTCCACAGACAGTCATGGATTTGCAAAGTCTGTCCTAAAGAGTCATCCAACTAAGTGCCAGGAGCAGGCAAAAGTAGTTGAGGGTTTGCTACCATTCAATTATCTCTATCTACCATACCAGGTAGAAGGTTCCCCCCCTGTTAAATATGTTCTATTTTCCTTTTTTTTTTTTTAATAGATGACAATTGTTAATGTTCCTCTAGCATAAAAAAATAAGTTAAGAGAGCAAACAAGCTTAATAAACCAAGAAAAAATTCTCTGGGGACTTTGACCGTGGAGAAGAAAACATTTCAAGTGAAGCACTTTAAATGAAATCATGATCATTTAGACAAATGCATCAACTACTCCTGATTAAACAAACAAGATTAGGTCCATAATAATCGTTTGGTTGTTTCAGATCAGCAACAACTGCCTTCAAGCCTAGTTGCCCAGGTTCTCAGTACCTTTGCCACAGTGGATTTGTGTTCTCAGCTGTGCCAAAATGACTTTAAACATCAAAATACGTTGCATTTAGGTGAGCCAGAGTTTTGGCCAGAAGTGATAGGATTACAGTTTTTTAAGGATGTAAGTATGAAAAGCCAATATAATTGGGGGAAAATGTGTTCTGAAACAGGTCTTCTAGTCTTTTGTGTCAGTCCATTGTGACTTTTGGGACTTTGCATATGGTTTGAGCTGGAGGAAAGCCCTTGCTGAATGACACACCGAAGCTCTAGCTGACATTCAGAGCAGAGGAAGCTACAAAGCAAAGGCAGTTGGAACCTCCCCAAATACTGCAAGAACAAACTGTGACATTTCCCCCCTTGTTTTTATTTGATTTAATGATTTGGCTTCAAGTCAGTTTTTGTTTCAATTGTTTAGTTCCAGCTGAAGAGCATTTTGCCCTCTTCCTTTTCTCCTTCCCATCCACTGCATTTCTATCTGCAGGCGTCTTTGCTGAAGCACTTCTTCAGTGGAAATAAGAAGGCAGACATACCACACCATAGCGGTGTCTAAACTACAAGGGCAGTCTATGGGCTATGTTCCTAAACAGTCTGTGGGGTATGCCAAGATCCTGATCATGCCACTTGGGAAAGTAATTACGAGAGTCCTTGTTCCTGGCATGTGTGAGTTTTTGTTCTGGGGAGACCAGGTTGGATCCAGTTTATGGGGGGCACTTGGGTGCATGGAGGTCTGGATGTACGTGGCTGTATCCTGACGTACGTTTCAGTTGTAGTCCTAGAATTCACCCAGGCTTGGGAACTGGGCAGTGCTCCTGGGCCCTGCAGCTTAAGCACACCCTTTGGGAATGGCCCCAGTGGGTTCATGTGGGTTTGGAAAACTCCAGCTGCTTGTTTTGCTCTTCTCTCTGAAACAACTGGGAATTTATGAGAAGGGAATGCACAAATTTATAGAAACATGAAAAGGTGAAGTAGCTCAAAGTGTTTTATGAGCTGATCTTATGTATCGGTTCAAATAGCAAAACAACCAGCCTTTCTGCTGAAGGATGTAATGCATATCACGTCTCGCAAGGTTTTGGTCTAATAAAGGTTGTTTTACTTCTTTCTATCTTCATTTTTCATTACAGGAATGCAACTCCTGAATCTGAATGCACTGTGCTCCACTTAAAATCCTGCTGTACTCCGTCAGCTTTGGAAAGATTCTGTTTTTGGATTGGCTTTGCATGCTGACCCATTGGCTGGGTGCAGCTTAGTCTATATTTGCTACTTAAATAAGAGAACAATATAAAGTAAACCCTTTAAAAAGGGTATAAAAAACTTGATATAAAGTTGCCCTTTGCAGGCTGTGTGAAATCCCTAGTTAAGAAAATATTAACCAAAAATTTATATATGGGAAAGTGATGGGATGTGAATATATGCTTGTGACACTCATTCCTCCTAGTGTAGGAAATTGAAATAAAATTGAGCCAATTATATTTTGCAGCCTCATTTTTGCCCTCAGCCCTCCTTTTTCTCACAGACCGCTAGAATTTAATTTGGATAGTTCAGCAGACCTAGAGTCAGATGCAGAATTGATTTATAGATGCTGCTATTAAAAGCTGATTATGTGCACATGAAACGAACTGGGGAGCTCAATTAGTTAGAATGCTTTCTTTCAAAGACTGTTCTGCAGGAATTTGTTTTATAATTCAGTTCATACTGTATGTTTACTTTTAGATGCTCTTCAGAAATTTAAGAGCATATCCTTTGCTAGGACAAGTTACTCATTCCATTTAATAACTGTTTTCCTTTATTGTGGACTGGAAATGAGTGGTAATGAATGGCTTGTCCTAAGTCTTTCCACCGTGTGATTTAGTGTGCTGCTGGTGCTGTGTATGGAAGTTTTCCCGCTTACCTCCCATAACTTGTTTGTGGCTGCTGCCAACACTTTTTTTTTTTTTTTTTTTCTTTTTTGTGGAGAGGCACAGCTGGATTAGTTAAGACTGGATCAGTTGCCTGTAATAGTTCCTCATGTTTTTATGAATGCAGTTGTCACCACAGGGATGATGAGAGCAGTGAAAGGCTGGTGACCACAAAGGGTAAAACTGCTTTCTCCAATACCCATTTCGACTGGTGGGAGTCCTTTGGACTTGTGGGGTGAGTCCTGGAGAAAGTTACTTGCTATCTTTGTTACAGTGCAGTAATTACTATCTCATAAACATGACTGAAATGACAGTGCCTGCTGTTGACACCTCCAGGAAACACTGGTATGGTGTTGGTGTTTGCTGCAGAGCTCTGAGTGCAGATGGTCTCTGAGAGGGGAAAATGTGTCCTAATTGTGAGGGCTTTTGTGAGCACAGGCAGCTGCTAAGCTTGTCTTCTTAAGGGCTGAGTTCCTGCAGATCTGATGGTCAGTGGTTTTCTTCGCTGGGCTTTCAGACTGCTTTGCAATGTTAGATCTTAAAAGATCTAGCCTGAACGAGGAGTTAGACATGCTTTGAGTTTGGATTTTTGTTCCTTTAATTGCCACTTTCGTGTTTCTGTAAGTTAAAGTTGGAGTGATGACACTATGGATTTGTGAGTTGTTGTGGTGTGGTCAAACCAAACACATGCAATATTTCAGGAAAATAAATCCAAAATATATGTATCATGGCTAGAGACAAATTTCTCATTCAGACTAATAAGTCTCTCCTTATTTTTGCACTCCAAGTTGAAAAGATTTATGCTTTTGGTTTTGTGTATTAGAAATGTTCACAGTATGAGGTTTTTCTGTAACTATTGAGAAACTGCAAATTATTGTCTGAGATATACCAGTTTGATTTTTCCAAGCTGTTATGGAAGAAGTCCAGTTCCAGTAAAGTATTTTTGTTGGGTCTTAAACTGATTACTAGAAGTCAAATATCGAGAAGAAGTCTGAAGCAATATTTATTGAGCACAGGTGGTGATCTATCAAGCACCTCCTGGTAGTGTTCAAAGGCAATTGGAAGGAGGGATTTGCACTCTTGTGTCAGTGTGAAAAGAATGGATCTGACAGATCAAGGACCTTTCAGTCACCTTGCTTTTAAGAAATCCACATGGTGCCTGCCCTGAGCAAAGAGTGTTGTGCTTCATAAGAGTAGTAATAATTCAAAAGGCTGTGTAGCTTTTTTGAGCAGCAAGTATGAACTGACCTGTTTGCAATAACGAAACTGGGTGGCCATGTGTTTTGGCAATGTAACACTCCAGCAGTTAGTGTGATGGTCATCTTAGTATGTCGTCTGCCAGCAGGATGTCATCAGGTCTTGATGCTATTGTCTGTGTATGAGGAGGTTATCTAAGGCCACACTGAAGGGTTATAGGGTACCTAGGTAAGGTTTTATAGAATAGAGGATGGAAAATTCTCACCCAGTGTAGTGATCAGGTAATGATTCAGGGTGACATGAAGAGACCTCAGAAATGATTCCTGTCTTGTGGGAGTTGTGACAGTTCTGTGTATCCCCTGTCTCTCACACAGCAATGAGGACTGGGGCGGCTCTGGAGAGCTCCTTGTGATGGTGAGGGTTTGTTTCCTTGCTGAGGCGCAGGCCATCTGTAGTGCAGTGTTTGCATCCCAATAGCTCCAGAGTAAATGGGCCTGTAGAAGGGGGGGATAGTTATAAATGTGTGAGCTGGTCTTCTTTAAGGGTAGGGGTGTTAAGCATATGCTTTCTTTCATCAGTTGCTTATGAGAATATAATAGAAATTTGGTAGAAATTAATTTTTTTTTTCTTTTGGATTACTCTTTGTGGGAAAAAAAAAAAATTCAACCTGGTGTGACACTGCAGGAGCTTGGTTAGGATTTCACAGTTGCATTTCTTAAACAGATATTAAGAATATTCCTCATCCATAATCCAAAATAAACTGTTTCTGTTAATGGACAGCAGCATCTTCATAGGTCCAACTTAAAGAATAAACTGTTTTAGGAACAGTGGTGTAAGCTGAGAGTGGTGTACTTGAGAGCTCAGCTCCAGTGCTGCCAAAAGAAAATCACCAGTACTATTGCTGTTAGCTCTCTACTGCTGTTCCTGAGTTAGTGTCCTCAAGTAGAGCAGAATGGTCAAATTGCTGTGACAAGAAGCTTGTGAATTGATTTAGTTCTTACACAGTTGATTACACATGCTAATGAATTGATTTTGTGCATTAAAAATGTATATTAATTTTTTTCTGGTATAATGTATTCTGGAGATTGGGAATTATTTTTCTAGCATTTGACATCTTATTTTGTAAATTATCTCTCTAGGGGTTTTAAGCTTAGGCCTTTTTTATTTTCTATGCATGTTATGTGCAAATTCAGCAGAAATATTGCATCAGTCTAGGCTGTATGTGGCTTTTTAAAAAGTAGAATCTTTATTTTACATGTGCTATTAGTCTAACAAATGTTCATGACATCCTGTGCAAGAAGCAGCAGGAAAATACCACTCAGCTGAGTATAGAGCAATTAATTAGCGATAAAATATTCTGAAATTTGGTGAATTTTTAAACTATTATTTAAAGCTGAGTAAATTTTTTGTTGTTTTGTGTTTTGGGTTTTTTAAAATAGTTAATTTATTTATGTATTTATGCTATTAGGCATGACATTTTTGTAGAAGTAATTAAGAAGTTGCTCAGGTCTTGTATCAGGGTTTAGGCTCATGTCTAGTGTTGTCACTGTGCTTCACTGCTAGTGAGTCCAAACTTTGGATGAGATATTAAAGGTAGCATCCAGCTGTCCATGCCCTGGATCAAAACAAAAGACCACCCCTCCCCAGAACACGTTAGGTGTCCTAGAAAATGTGTTCTCTTTCGTTGAAATGGCTCCCACTGCATGCAAAACTAATGTTTTACATACTTTGGTCCCTGCTTTTGCCTGTCTGTTCAGTTGTGCTTCTCAGAAATAGCCTGTTATTTTGTAAGCTGTTTGAATGAGGATGTAAAGTAACACAAGATTTTATACTGAGGGTTTTTTCCTCTTATTTTTTTTAGATACTTCAAGAAGTGTGAAGGCGTCTCCAGAAACAGCTGAAATATTTTTTCAGAAGTTAAGAAATAAATGTGAATTCACAATCCTGGTGACCTTAAAACAAGCCCGTTTGAATTCAGGGGTTATTCTCTCTATTCATCATTTAGATCACAGGTAAGTACTGATACCTGTATGCTGGCTAATGAAAGTATATGTATTCATGCATTTAAAAATTGAGCATAAATCAGAGCAAAATTGTTGTGTAAATATTTATAGTGTTTGGACAGGCACATTGTGCAGATTCATAAAAAGTCACAATTCCAAATCCACCAAGGGAAGGAGAAGAGGGGTTTTTCTTTACATGTCTCTTGCCACCAAGGGCATGAAAAGCCAGTTCTCTATTGTTGTTCATAACCACAAGGACCAGATGCTCAACTGGTTTAAAACTGTAATGTCACTATAGCTACACTGGTTGACAAGGCGTGGCCCTGTAATTCCACCTCTTCACCAGTTGGTTTTTAATGTTGCAAGTGGTTTTAAAAAAGAAGGAAAAAAAAGTCCTCCAGTTATGGGTTTACATCTTCCCATGAATGGCAGAGCACTTTATTCAAAATGTTGTCAGCCTTAAAAAACTAAAGTGAATGACACATAGCATTTAAGGGTTATCCTTTTGATAGAATAAAGACTGCTAGAGAAATGAGATATTTTTTATATATCTGTCTGAGTAATAGCTATTAAAGATAACAGCTCTATGATTCTCTGACAGAATAAAAAGGAGTTTTCAAATGTGCACTTTCTAAACAGTCATTAGTACACGAAACAGGTGAGCTCTGCTTTAGGTTCTTAGTTATTTTTGTTTCCTTGTGTACAATCCCATAATTCTTTCTTGACAGTCTCACTACAAAATAACAAAAAAAAAAAAGTAAAGACATGTTCAAGTACAGCTAAATGTCTGTTTCTTTTACATGAGTGTACAAGTTTTCATTAGCAAGCATGGTGACATTTATTTTGTGCTGGAAGAGGCTCCAAGTTAATTTCTGTTCTATTTCTCAGAGGCCCCATCTTCTGCATTTTAGCTATTTGTAAAAAACAAACAAAAAGACTAACCAAAACACAAACCACAAAACACACAAGAGGAAGGAGAACGTTCCCAAGGATCATTATGCCAAGTTTATAAAAGCATTTTCAGACTTGTAAAGGGGTAATTGAATGTCTCCTGGATGGCATTAGATGTGCCCTTAGGCGTTTAATAAACACATTCAGGTCTCTCCTGTGCTAGGATGTACGGAAAGATGTCTGTGTGCCATAGTAGTGTTTGTTCAGTTTAACTGTGCTAAAATGGAGGCTGACCTTGGTGTGAGTAATACTGGAACCAGACAAGCATCTCTGAGTCTCCTGTAGTTTCTCTTATGGTTTTAATGTTCTTTTATGATGAATGACAATAAAGACAAGAGAATGTAGATGTTAAAAGGAAGCATTTGGATGGCTTGTATTAAATAGCTGCTTCTCCAGTGCTGGATCTCTATCTCTGACCTTGCCCACCTCTGACCAGGGACTTGGCTGTAACAGTCCTTTAGTTCTTAAACAACTTCTTGTAAAGTCTCTGTCACAGCAGTCATCATAGTGGGAAAATAGCAATACCAGACCTGACTCCACTTCTTTGCACTAGCTTTTATCACTCTGATGTCAAAAAACGTTGTGCTAGCATTGAACTGCTGCCTTGCAGCTATATTTCTAATTTACAGAGGTCAGTACTAGTTCTTGCGTTTCTGCAGTGGAGTTGAATGGTGGTGAGGAAGGCTGACGGTGACAGCAACTGAACGATGTAATTAGTTATCACACAAGTACCTTTTCATGTGCTTTATTTTACAGAACTTTCATGGCAGCTAATTGTTCTAGGTTAAAAGAAATTCTATGGTACAAGAAAATAAAAATGTTTAAAAACTGGAAAAACGTGAATTTATTCAATGGCTAGGGAACTCCTTTGTATTTTTGAAAATAAATCAGAGTAAAAACTCATCCTCTTGCATGGGTCTAGGGACATTGGTGCAAATATGTGAATTTTGTTTTTCAACATGTGAATTGTAAGGTTTTTAAAAATTTATAATTTTGTTTATAAACCTAAAATAGTTTTCATGATTCAGTGTTTTTCTGATTCAGTCTGTGTTGTCTAGTTTTATGTAATTGTTATTTTTGTTCCTTTTTGCTGGCTCCCTTTTGAGAATCATCAAAAATGAATACTTCCACTGAGATATGATCATGCAACTATTTAAGGCTTTGGGTCTTAAGAAGCTGACAGGGCTGGTTTCACAAAGTTTCCCCTCTAATGTCATGTGTTGAGTGCCATCCTTGGGCTATCAGAGAGATACAGAAGTTCTGCATGTAAGTCTCAGGCTTGGGTATTTGCTGAGGCTGGGCTGTTGCTTTCACCACAAAGAGATGCTCCTGAAATGATCTACTGAAAATATAGTAATCTTCTCATACTCACTTAAATGCTTTTTTCTTTTCCTCATTGAGGATCAAAGCTGACTTCCCCTTTTATAATGATATGCTTTTCTATAGTATTTAATGTATTAAAGTATTTTTAAATTAATCTTAAAGTGGAAGAATCTGAAATAATACCTGTAACTGTCCTTTTCTAACCTGCTCATACATTTCCACAGACATTGCTTTTTCCCCCACTGATTAGGGCAGCCAAAGAGTTCAGGCAGTAGTAGTTTTGGGCACAGTGTGGAGGCAATAATTTCAGAAAAAATTCTTGTGGTGTCAGGGAATTCGAATTACATATCAGTAAATGTTCAGATGAATTTCAAGCAGCTGAATGCATCTTTTAGATATGGCAGATTTATGTATAGCATGTGTCCGAAAGATAGAAGTTCTAAATGCGTTCTTAGCTTGAGAGCTTTACGTTGACCACAGACAGTGCCCTGCCTAAAATGCGTTGTACTTCACAGGAACAAGGTAAATATTTTAAATTGTGTTAATGAAGGGATACCTAAAGTCTGAGTAGAAACACTGTTAAGCACTGATTGCTCTGTGTTTTGTCTTTCAGTTTAAGCTGTATTATCCTCCTCACTTCATATCTGAATTTGTCTCACCTTCTTCATGATGGAAGCAGCAGAGAGATGATTTTACTCTGTGATGGTGTTGTGATATATGTTTTGTCTTGCTATTCCATCATGTATTTTCATTTAATCATCCATGAGGGCATTGGTGGACTAGAGAAATATAATAAAGCTTTTTCTTCCCTTTGTGGTTAGAAGGCTTTATGTATCTAATCTTATATTCATATCTCTTGAGATACTGCATATTAGGCCCTTAAAGGATGAAACTGCTGGGTTGTAGTTTAACCATTCTTTCCTTTGGTTAGTGCTTTTTATATCCTGGAACAGAGAACTGAAATCAATAGAATATTATGGACAGGCATTCCCTACACTTAATTTATATCTCTACTAATTTATTCATTTTCTGCCTTCCTTAGCATTTGTTTTTACAGCAGTTGGTGTCTTGTGATGATCTGCTGTCAAACGGGCTGTACTGTACAATGGTTCAGACCTCTTTCAGTATGTAGGAGGAACTTATCTGTGACATTTTTCTCTTGCACTGATTGATGCTACAAGGAGATAAGTTGTCAGAGGTGAATTCCCGATGCATGAATTTTGTCCTCTCATTGGACCATTGTATTAAAATAGAGGTGGAACTGGACGTTCCCTGCTTTTGATGTATGAGTGTCGGTATTTCTGGAGTGCAGTGTGTAGTGTCCTCTCTGATACCACAAAATCTGCTGCAAACCTCTTACACTGAGAAAAGCTTTCAGTATTTACCACTTAAGCCAATATTCACCAAGCCAATAATTGCAGAGCAGATGTTAGGTAAGACTAATACGGGATTAATTTTCAAACATTAAAGCTGTATATTGCTGTTTCCTGTGCCAAAAGAGGTAGTAGCTTATTTCTTCTTTTTAGAACACTCCGTGATCTTTGTTGGAAGCATGGAGGGTTGTGGTGTTCTGTATTTAGTTTTTCAGTATGAAATCCAACTAATCTGTATTTAGTTTGTCAGTATGAAATCCAAGTAAAGTATTTTAGTTAGAAATCCAAACTAATCTGTATTTAGTTTTTCAGTATGAAATCCAAGTTTGTTTCTAGCTGGTCAGGTAATGGTTATGAACTCTCTGGGATTTGGTCATAACAGTTGCTTTGGAATTCTTCTAGTGATTTTAAACTTCTCCAGTGTCAATCTTCTATTCTTTTGATGCAGTTTGCATGTTTCATCAAAGGTGTAAAAAAAAAAGGTATTTTCTTTCATTCATTTGCTGCTTTTCCAGTGCGTGAGAAGATTCTGTGGCACAAAGGATTCTCTGTGTAGACGCTGACAGCTTGACCCAGCTCTTTATCCCAAAAGAAAAAAGTTCCTTGTTTGTGTTGGTTTGGGAGATTTAACTTCTGTCCCTGAATATGGGGTTGGATGGAAATATTTGTAAAGCAGCTGTTTTGTGTTATACTCTGTTTAATGCCTTCATGGTGTTAGGAATGACCTGTTTCTTTAAATGCGTTGGCTATAAAAGTTATTATAAAATTGACTGACACCATGTCACTGTTGCTTGGATTTGGGGTTTTTTTGCTTCAGTTTAATTTATACTCTGTGATCAAAAAAAACCAAACAAAAACAAACAAACAAAAAAACTCACCACCTGGCAGTAGGATGTAAATTGCTGTAGTTCATGCACCTTACTGTTCCATAACTTTTGTTAAATCAAGTGAGGCCAGCCTGTCTACTGTAAGTCATTGCAGTGCCAGCTAATCCAGGGTGAACTGTTTGAGTACATCTTACAGAATGGTTATATGCCCCTGGAATGTATTACTTGAATTGAGACTAGTGACAGGCCTTTTGGATAAGAGACAGAAGATTTGTTCCTGCCTATGACATTGAAAACCCCCACTGAAATAGTTGAAATGCGAGTTTTGACAGATTTTTTTATTCTTCTGATGTTGTTTATAAGGCTTTCTATGAACAAACAAATAACAAATCTGTATTCGTTTAGGGTAGGAAGTGGGGGGAGTCATGTTGAAACTGCCTTTTTCTTTTACTGACACATCTATTAGAAAATGGTTTATTGTATTTGCAGTTCTACAATATTTATTGTATTGTAGTCCTTGGAGAAACTTTGTCAAGAAATGGGAGGCATGGTCTGTGCCATTTGTTTTTACAGTGTTTGAGTTGGGACCGTTCTTCCCTCATTGATTTTTAGTAGAAGAGGAAGCTTCAGATAGGCAAGATTGATATTCCTGGGACTATGTGTTAGTGAGAATAACATGGAAATAAATATATTGATAAATGGGGTTAGTGAGAGAGATGAGAGGAATGTGAGCAATTGCTCAAAGACAAGAATTAGTGTTTCAAAATTATTTTTTCTTTTGGGAATATGATTTCGTATCCATGGCTCAAATAGGAATGGCATGGACAATGTGCTGGAATACTGGGGTTGAATTTTTCCAAGACCAAGCCAGCACCTTTTGCAAGAATAGCTTTTTTTGGGGTGCTTTGAAGAGCTTGGTGAGACCTCAGTTCCTGCTTCTGGCTCCTTCTGAGCTCTCCCTAACTGTTGTGGAAAGGCTGCCTGGGAGCCTTACCTTGTCATCAGCAGTGACGTTGGAAGGTCTGGAATATCTTGCTCTTGCAATGCCCATGGGCTCTTGGATCACAGCACGAAACCCAGCAAAAGCTGTGTAGAATCTGCAGTGGGGTTAAGGCAAGATTTTGCCTCCCTGATTTAGTTGACCTCAGATTTTGGGAGGTCAGAAGAGAGACCTCTCATGTAAGAGCCAAGTTCTTGACTTCAAAGTCAGCAAAGGCTTCCAGACCACTGGAGTCCCACTGAAATCAGATGAGGGGCTGCAAGGGGTGATAAAAACAATATCTTATTGGCATAGATTTTGTTTTTTCCCCACATGCTTTATTAGTTTGAATTGGGTACGGACACTGAGGGGCACAGTGATGGAAAGGATGTGAACAGCCTCACGTGTTTGTTTCCTAACCTCCACTTCCACATCAGGGTATTGCAATCTCACTTTCCTAGCTGCTCCCTTGTGCTGTGGCTTCTTCCTGTATGGAGCAAAGCTGCAGTGCTGTGCAGTAGTAGTTTGTGCAGGTGAATGTGTGTGGATGATGTCTCTCTGCCCTGCCGGTTATCTCTGGCCTGGCTGTTCTCTCCCATGAGTGTCCCGACAAGGAGGGTGTTCTTCCATCCATGTCCCAGCACAGCGCTCCATCACCTGAGCACCTCAGGAATGCACCTTCCCCCTCCACAGCTGTTCTCCGTAGCTACCCAGGGCAAGCACCAGTGCTGTGGTGAAACAAAGCTGAAGGGGTTGACCGTTTTTGTGATGGAAGAAATGAACAAGGGAGATGTAAATGCCACAATGATCAGCAGCTGTCTGGCTGGGGTGCTTCAGAGGCATTTTCCTCACATGATTAATCTCTATTCTTCCTGATTTGGAGCAGGAACATGAACCTTGTGTTTTTTTCCACCTGAGACAAGTGCCCTGAGGAATGTAATTCCCTTTTTTCTTTTTTTTCCTCCACTTGATGCAGTAGTGATACAGATTTGTTGGCAGTGCCTGGCAAGGGCTGTGCTAGTAAACCATGCAGTGCCCAGGCTGGAGCACCGGCCTGCTGTTGTCCATTTTGCATAATTGTTAGCGTCTTCCTTGGCATGCTTTTGTCTCCTGCAGTTAGTAACCTTGCAGATGATGTCAGGGCCGTCTGTGAAGTGGATTGGCCCAGGCCTGTTCCTACCAGTCAGTGTGAAAAAGCCCACCAGTTTCAGGGAAAAAGTGTGAGAGATCACCAAGATAGATATGAGTTGGAGTGGTGCACTAAAACTTGAGAGGCTGGTTTTGCTGTCCTGTTGTTTATACGCTCTGTGTCGATATGGGTAATACCCTCTTCTAATTTTGAGCTCTCTTCACTTGGGATCTCTGCTTTCATGTAGGTAATAATCATGGCATTAAAGATATTTGAGAAAGTCTTTCAGAGAATCTTAGATTTGCTCTCTGTCTCTCTCCCATTTTAGCAAGCGTATCATCCTAGACCCCACAGGCTTTGCTGTGAGAAATTTGTTGTTTCATGTTTGTTTCTGTCAAAAGATTTGGTTTTAATGAATGGATCAACATTTTTGAACAAAAATACCCTAAATAAGAAAGTTGCAGTCTGGCTTTAAAACCATATTCAGCAAAAGGAAGGGACAGAAACGGAATTGGTGGCTTTTTTGCCCATTGTGCACTTGCACTAAGGGTTACAACTTATCCAGAAAAGCAAAGACCCTGTTTTAATTAACCATTCCCTGATAAAAACAAAAAAACTCTCTAGATAGAGCTCTAGATAGAGAAGAGTAAAATCAGTAAGGTCAACCAGTAGTGTAAGTGAGAGGTGGGAACTAGATTCTTACAGGTTAAAGGAAGCTACCACTTGACTTTTCATATAAAACGTTTGGTTGAAAAAATGATAATATATCTGGGGATATTTTGGTGCCATGTTGTTCTAGGGGATCCACCAAGTAATAAAAACTCATAGTTAATGTTTCAGAACACTTAGTGTTACTTCCAAATTAAGTGTTCTGAAGCACAGAAAAATGAAGCTCGTGCTCCTGACTGGCCAGTCATGATACCATGGAAAATAGCAAATAACGCATTGCTGAATGTGGTAGTGGTGCTGCATGAGTTGCTTTTATATCTTTGTAATCTACACCTCGCAGAATTGCTTGCTGCTGTTGTGCAATGAATAAGGTCTACTGAGTAGGATCTCTTTTTTTTTAATGTTTTATGTAATTATACCTAACAAAAAAGGCAGAGCTTTGATAGCAAAAATATTCAGATAAAGATTTTTTTGTAAGTAATGGAGATAAGGATTTCTAATTTTTTTCTTAAGTACATACTGCTCTTTAATTTTAGTGATTTGCCTTTTTTTCAGTGTAGATCAAAGAGCCATGAAGAAATGTTTTAACATTATACCTATAAATGTGAGTAGGAAAAGTTAAAAAAACCCACCACCCTGTAATAAATTCATCAGTAGACATGATATTTTGCCTTTAGCTTCTGAAATACTTGTCTATCTGCTGTAAATTGAAGTTATTAGTTGCCTGGAGTAAGTATGTGCATTTGTTGTGTGAGAAAGGATGCCAAGTGAACAAGTGAGACATCAAAAACCTGGCGTTGCCAACACTGCCTGTCAGCTGGAATGGCCATACCTCTCTCTTCTCAAAGACTGCTACTCTGTACACCAGGACCATCTGGTGTTTCACCTCCTAAATCTCCATGTTTTTGCTGTACGTCCTGACTTTTACTTCCACAGTCTCCCTTGTGCTAGTCTGCCACCTCCCAAAGAGCAGGTCCTGCCTGGGCTGCTGTGACCACATGCCCTTTGCCAGGATGGTCATTAGAGCTCCACAGCTGAGCAGATCTGCTGACTGCTGACTCTTACCCTGGAAGTTACAATAGATCAGTGCTGGGCAGCAGAGAAAACATCACTGTTTTCTGTCTCAGATTCCTCCGGAGCATTTGGAACAAATTTCTTCCTCTTACAAAGACAGGCTCATCCTTAGTCAGTACATTAGGGATCGCTGTCTGGCTGCTTTCCAAGCAGGGCGGCTGATCTGCTGCCGTGGCCTTGGCTGTTGCCTTTGCAATGATTGTGCACTCACAGAGTGATCTACAGAGATGTAGCAACCTTTTTTTCCAGGTTGCCATTTTCTTCTTCACATGTCAAATATAAAAAAAACCTAAGCACATATTATCTCCCTGCAAAGTTAAATCCAAATTTAACCCAAGGGTGATGTGTTTTTTTGGGGGGAGGTAAAATCAAGTAGGCTGGTATTGATTAAACAGCAGCAGAGATTATGGATTCTAGAAAGAGAGGTGCAGGTTCTGCTGTTGTATTTGGTTTCTCACTGTGGCTTATTTTTCACTCCAAGAGTCGTTTGCCTTCTGCAGAATAGAAGAACACCTTGGAACTACTGGGAGAAGCACTGGTGGTGTTTAAAATGGGATGTCTTTGGCTGCTGCTCTCCCTGCGATGAGTGGGCGGGGCTAGGCTGGAGTGGACAAGAAACTGGTGACTCAGCTGATGAGGTTTCCCTGAACTTTTCAGTAATGAGATTCTTGGCTAGGAGAAGACTGCAGTACAATGCAGTTACTCTTTCCTTTGGGAGCAAGTCCTTCAGGAGTTAAAAGCACCCTCCTTTCTCTCACAAATGATGAGTAATTCTGAGTGTACAGAGAAGTATAGTGTTTTTGTCACCAGAAATGAATTTCTAAAATCCGTGTCTGTTTGTTAATGCTTAGCGTATTTTCTCAAAGACTCTTCCAAACCTTTGGAAACCACACACCCAAGTGTTACAGCCTCACAGATGGAATGAGAAGCCTCACTGTGGGCAGACTTTTCATTTTCACCCGTATGTATTTGTCAGTGCTGAGTCTTGTCCCATCTCCTAAATTTCGTGAGGCTGAGACAGAGCCATGTAAGTCCAGGCAGTTAAACAAATGTAGAAAAGGGGGATAGCAAGCACAGCATTTTGTAAAAAATTGAGTGGAAGTGATTCACTTTCACTTCTCTGTGTTTCAGCATCATGGCATTTGTTCAAGCTGAAAGCAATATTGCTTTGGCTGTCATTTCACTTGCTTTTCTAATTGTGTTTTGCTGCTGCCTCTACAGATTATTAATAAACCATAAATGATTCTCCTAATAGTTGTCCTAATGGCTATTATTTTCTTTTTCCTTTTGATGCATGTTTTCTCATTTCAAAGGTAGTTATATTTGTTAGTTTACCAAATGGAAGAACAAAACATTTTGTCTGTGAATGTCAAAACAGTGCGTTAATCACCATTAAAACAAAACCGCAAATGTCCACAGTTTCTGCGCAGCTTTGTGTAGGAAAATTTCCTTGCTTATTACAGCGTCATCGACTGTCAGCATCCTCTCTCAGCAGTTCTTAATTCGTGAAATTTGTACAGCAATGTCTTCTTTTTATTGGCAAATTCATGATTCATCTGCAGAGATTTCATTATCTTACATGCATAAGGGCAACACGAGTGTTGGTTTTATACCTTCTCTACTGATTGTATGTCTGCTAGTGTAGTTTGTTCCCTGTCTGCCTGGAATTTTGTGTGCTGGCATCAGTCCTGCTATTGATTTGGAATGAAGGAGAGCTCTTAGTTCTACCAGGAGATAATGTTTCGACATATCCATGCCATTTGTTTTCCATTTATTTTCTTCTGCTGGGTGGAAACACTTAAAAGTTGCTGGAGGAGTCCTGTTCTCTATTGTTCCCCTTCTCTTTTGGTTGAGAGTAACCTTATTTTTATCCTTGAAGCATCAGTTATGAAGGATAACTTGCTAAGTTGACTGATGTCCTGCCACTATTGTGCAATTTTTCCAGCCAGGCCTTTGATTAGTTTCCACTTCTTGCCAATGCAAAATTTTTTTTTGGGCCATGAGGAGGTAAATTGATTATAAAATTTATATCTGACTCTGGTTAACTGCTTTCTTAATACTGGGGAGGAAGAAGAAATTGTCCTTTGCTGGTTTTGCAAAAAACTATTTGTTTCTGTGCTGTTGCTAGGTATGTTCCACTGTGGAACGCCCTGAAGGAAGCAGGGATGTGCAGTGAGCCCAGCCTTCTCCTAGGGATAATGATCACACAGGATAGTTTTTGATTTGTTCTCATTTTTACTCTTCAAAACCACAATCATTGCCTTTTCTATTCCTTAATATAGATAGCCTGTTAAAGTAAATTATGTCACCCTGGAACGCATGTGCACTCAGGTTACAAGCCACTGTCACGTCTGGTTGCAGATGTAGCCACAAAAATAGACAAAAATGAATTGTCCGTTGTCCCAGTTGTTGTGTATCTCACCGCATACATTATTTTCCTTGCTCTTAAGCTTTAGGTTGCATATGATTATTAGAGAATCTCTATTTCTCTTTCCTGTGTTAAAGTAATTTTCTTGGGGAATTTTAAAATGAGAAACTTAGTACTTTAAAAGACAAATGGTTAGTCAGGCTTTTTCCCAGAAAGTGTCCAACATGCGAGAGACAGCCTGTCTAAGAACTGACTTTGGTTATGGAGTGCTTTTTAAATTGAACGGCTGGAATTTCACCATCAAAGCTTGTGTTTGCAATCTGCTAGGTTCACTTATCTTGGCACAGCTGCACTGCTGGGTTTTTACTATATATATACATATTTACATATAGATGTGCATACATACATAGATGTGCATAAATATGTGTGTACACCCACCCCTCAAATACACATACTTATTTAGCAAAGCAACTACGTACTCATATATAAACTGTTCTGAAGAGTTAACGTTTCTTGATTTTATGTATCTTCGGAGAAATTGTATTACAGCAAATGAAAGGAGATGTGACACTAAAAAACAAACAAAAAAAAAGCAGACAAAGCAGTGTTCAATCTCAGTCCTTTCTTCCCTTGGTAATTACTAATGATGTCCCTATTGCAAACTTGGGGTTGTCTTTTGTGCATTCATGCCTTCAGAGTATCCCTATTGTGCTTTCTTTGTATGAGGCAATTATTTATAATGGTATAGTTCAGATCATGTTATGGAAAATTGTTTTGTTAGAGGAAAACATATTTGGCTTGGAATCTTGTGTAGTTACATGAAAGTTTGAACCTGCTATTATTTGTCACTGAGAAGAGAGATGCAAATCTGAAATCTTTTGCCTTTGTATCTGCTTGTTTTTCTTCCTCTTTTAAATAGTTCCTGCATGATGATGGGAAGATGTCTTATGTAGAATGTTGCTGTGCTGATAAGAATGGTTCATGACATGATGATGCATTTATGGTACAGGTACCTGGAGCTGGAAAGCAGCGGTCATCGAAATGAAATCAGGTTGCATTATCGTTCAGGCAGTCATCGCTCCCACACAGAAGTATTCCCATACATTTTGGCAGATGATAAATGGCACAGACTTTCCATAGCAATCAGTGCCTCTCACTTGATTTTACACGTGGACTGCAATAAGTAAGTAAAGAGTGTTGTTTTACAACAAGTTGTCACATTTGGAATATTTGAGTTCTGAATAAATTAAAGGATGACAACTGGGGGTTCTAATTTCCCCTTCCTTTTCAGAATTTATGAAAGAGTTGTGGAGAAGCCTTTCATGGACTTACCTTTGGGTACAACCTTTTGGCTGGGACAGAGGAATACTGCACATGGTTATTTTAAGGTATGCATTCCCTGAAAGATAAACAGTGAACTTTAAAATGATTAAGGGATTGAAACGTCTTTGATATGATGAGAGACTGAGAGATTTGGAATTGTTCAGCCTGGAGGAGAGAAGGCTCAGGAGGTATTGGGGGAATCTCATCAATGTGTACGAACACCTGAATTTGTGAGGGGAAATGAAGATGAGGGATCCAGACTCTTCTCATTAGTGCCCACTGACAGGCCAAGAAGCAGTAGGCAAAACCTGAAACTCCATCTGAACGTAGGAAAACGGTTCTACTGTGAAGTTTGTCGAAGAGAGACTACTGTGGAAATATCCAAAAGCTATTTGGACGTAGTCCTGGGCAATCTGCTGTGGCCGGTCCTGCTTGAGCAGAAAAGTTGGAGTAGATGATCTCAGGAGGTGTCTCCGACCCTCAACAAGTTTGTGCTTCTGTAATCATAACACAGTTCTTGGATTGCTTTGAAATTGCTCTTTGGCCTTTGCTATTGGAGAGCAGCAAACTGGCTACTAATTGTATCTTAATTAAGCATGCATGTAAAGTCTGCCTGCAAGTATGCAGTCTGTTCTTTAGGGTGAAACCATCCCTTTCCAGATATCATAGTTGAATTTAATGCTGAAATGTCCCTAAGTTCTTAACAGCATGCAGCTTTGCAGCTGTGTAACAGACATGAAATTTCTCAGCATGCTGCAAGCTTTATGGAAGGATTCCCATCAAAGTTTGTTGTGGTTTAACCCCAGCTGGCACCACCTAGCCACTTGCTCCCTCCCCACCCTGGTGCAATGGGGGAGAGAATTGGAAGGGTAAAAGCTAGAAAACTCATGGTTTGGCTCAGAGTTTAATAGGTAAAGCAAAGCCACACAAGAAAAGCAAAACAAGCAGTTCGTTCACCACTTTCCATGGGCAAGCACATGTTCAGCCATCCCCAGGAAAGCAGGGCTCTTTCAAAGGTGATGGTTACTTGGGAAGACAAATGCCACCACTCCAAACGTTCCCTGCTTCCTTCTTCTTGCCCCAGCTTTAAGTGCTGTGCATCATGCCCTGTAGTCTGGGATATGACCCCTTCTTTGGTCGCTTGGGGTCAGCTGTCCTGGCTGTGTCTCTCCCAGCGCCTTGCGCACCCCCAGCCTTCTCGCTGGTGGGTTGGTAGAAGGAGCAGAAAAGGCCTTGACTCTGTGTAAGCTCTGTTCAGCAACAGCTGAATTATCCCTGTGTTATCAGTGCTGTTTCCAGCACAAATCCAAAATACAGCCCCATACCAGCTATTTTTCTGTGAAGAAAATCAACTGTATGCCAGCCACAACCAGCACAAACTCATTAAGGGTTTGCATTAATGTATTTTTCTTGACTCTAGTTTCTTTAATCTTCAAATCTATTTAAGAGTTATGGCTTGTAAAAAATTTGCATTTTATTTAAAATAGTATTTCTAAGTAACTGAAACTGTGGCTGTTTTCAAATTACTTTTTAAAGGTCATTTGCAAGCTTTTCTGCAGTGACTAACTAAAAATAACAATGAATTCAAACCCACCAAACTCTTGCTGCATAATTATATCTTGACATTTAATCTTATGTCTTTAAAAAATATTCAGTATGCCTGTACATCTATCTATTTTAATTTCTGTTTATTCTTCTATCACTGGATTGGGTCCAGACAAGAAGCTGTTTATTCATAAGTATTGTTTTTATCACGTAGTTTTTCTGCGGGGGCTTTAATGTTTTACATGGTGAATGAAAAACATAATTTTGACAGGTAAAAATAATGTATCCTTTTGTTTTCTCTCCACTTACACATAGGGCATAATGCAAGATGTGCAATTACTTGTCATGCCTCAAGGATTTATTTCTCAGTGCCCAGATCTTAATCGCAGTAAGTCTATTAATTCTTATGTCATAAAATGAAATGTGTGCTTTTTTTACCTTCTTTCTGTCCTACGAGCTTTCTTAAAACCTTGAATTTAAGTGTCAACTTTGTCAACTTTGGCATGATTGAACCTATTGTGAATTAATTTATTAACACACGTATTTTTTTATTCTAGCGTGCCCAACTTGTAATGACTTCCATGGACTTGTGCAGAAAATTATGGAACTGCAAGACGTTTTAGCAAAAACATCAGCTAAGGTAATGTTTACTAAGACTCTAGTCATGGGAGAAATGAGGACTGTCAGTCTTTAATTGCTGTCTTTTTAGATTATTCATCCTTATATGGTGTTGTGCACGTGGCTGTGTGCAGAACATCCCTGCGTGGTATGTTTACATCTTTATGTACCTGAGCCTAATATTTATACACAAAAATTCTCAGTTCAGAGAGTTTCTTGTGTTTTAATATTTTTATAGAATCATGTATTTTAGTAAACATGGTCAGAAAACAGCATCCGAATCCCCGAGCAAGGAAAGGGCTCACAGATATCCAAACTCTACCTGTTAGGCTAATAAATCAAGAAAACTAGAATGAGATATGTAACTGTGCTTGTAGTGCTTATTACAGCAGGACTTAACAAGGCTTTTCAAGACCTGAGCTGCCAAAGGTGTGTTCAGACAAAATATATGCAAGACAAGGAACTAAGAATCCAAACCGGGACTTGCTTCTTTCTTTCCTGTAGAATATTACACCAAAAGCATTCATGTCTGCTGGTGAAAAGAGACTACTCTGATTTTAAATGCCAGTTCTTTAGATATCTGCAGGAATGTAAAAAATTGTATTTTATTTAAATTTTTCTGCTGCTTCTTCTACCTGGCTGCTTTGATACACTAATGTTAAAAATGCCTTGGCTGAAGTGCAGAAAAAAATGCTGATGTTGATTCTGAGCTTTACTTTCATTTGGCCACTGTGTCTGCAAGTGCTTTGTGTAAAGCAAGATTCTTGATCGGTCCACACATAGAAAGATGAGAAATCAGGACCTGTACCCTTCTTGACCTGCTAATTTTGTTTCATGATAGCCCTGATGTCGTGATGATGAGAAAAATGGAATGCATTGTGTCTTACTTCTTAATTTCTGTCTCTGAATGACTGGTGGTTTAATCATGTTATATTTGACAATAATTGTTTTATTGTCTTTGACTGCATTGTCCTAAATGTATTCTCTCATCTGCATACTTGATGATCGGAGGAGAGTTTGAATTGTGTTTTTACTGATGTTGAACCCACTTAAAAATTCAAAATATTTTTGTAAACTGTAAATACAGTTATCCCAAGCTGAGCAGAGGATGAACAAGTTGGATCAGTGCTACTGTGAAAGAACCTGCACAATGAAAGGCACAACCTACAGAGAGTTTGAATCCTGGACGGATGGCTGTAAGAACTGCACTTGCATGGTATGGCTATGGTTTGAGTGGAGAGTCAGGAACTCCAGTGTTTCCTCTGATTAGTTTTATTGAAGCAAATAATGAGAACTTCCAGATGCATGCTAGGAACTAGCAACAAAGAGCTTTAAAATCTGTTCTAAATCTAAAGAATAGTATTAATAGATATATTTTGCTATGTTTTCAGCATTGCTAGCATGTGTAGCTCCTGTATTTCGTGTCACCATATGCAGGTGCTAGGCAATATACTTAGCTATCATGTTATTCCCTTGCACCAAGTTGCAAACAGTTTCTCTGGAATTCTAATTCCTTGCTTTTTGTCAGTATAAACGCAGCCTTTTTCTTAGCAAATGATTTAATAGATCACTTGTGCCTGATTTCCTTTGGTTGCCTTTGGTTACATCTCAATAAGTAATAAAAAGTAAAATGTCAGGGTCATGTGCAAGCTTTGTTATATTACAAATGAAAAAGATTTGGTGGGTGGAAGATTCCCAAAGGTATCACAACTCCAGATGTGATTGCAAGTATCCTTTCAGGTACCAAACTAAGGCATCTGTATTATTGTCCATTCATGTAAAACTCTTTCATTCCATTTGAACTTGTTAAATGCTTAATCCAAAGGCCATCAGAAATTGGTGAAAAGGCTGTTGTTGTCTGTACTGCACCTCAGATTGATTTGCTGCTATCTATAATTTGCTAAATGGGTCTCTTTAAGCTTAGTATTTTTTTGACCTTTATATTTCTGGAGGGATATTAATTTTGCTTTAGTATTCTGTGGTATCAAATCTGGCTGATAAATGTTTAAAATTCTTGGAATTTAGTGTTAAATTCCTTACATATTTTTGTCCTGGATTTTTCTCACAGCTATAATACCTTTTAGAAATACATTGTCTCTGTCATAGAATCAGAAGGCAGAGTATTGTTCTGTGCAGTTGTTATTTCACAGTAATCTGTCAGTTTTTTGCTGATTGGCAGAATGTTTTGCCTCTAAATAGATTTGCCTCTAAAAAAAAAATTGATCATTATCATCTCAAAAAGAACATCATTCATTTTAAAAGATTGTGTGTGTGACATTCTGAAGGTATGGTTTCTGTTCTTGTAGTTATTAAAAGACTCACGTTAAACTGTCTTTTTTGGGTGTTGTTAGAAAGTTCATTGCATTTAAAAATAGATTTTCAAGTTCCTGTGTTTGAGAACATCTCTGCCATTGCTAAATAAAACTACCAGTTAAGCACCTTTTATTCTCCTAGAACGGTACTGTGCAGTGCGAGGCTTTGATTTGCCCCCTTGCTGACTGTCCTCTTAACTCTGCCCTGGCCTATGTGGATGGCAGGTGCTGCAAGGAATGCCAATGTAAGTTTTACTGTTGTGCCTCTTGCTAATGAATGCTTTGAAATCATAAAGAATGTGAACCTTTCTGTAAATATGTCAGTGAAAGAGCTGGTCATTAAATAGTTGGGTTGAGGAATCAGGGAACTTAGACTTCTCTGAAGTGTTCTGGGAAACTGATAACCAGAAGGTGTTAATATTTCATGTAGGGATATTTTGTTTCATTTTAGTTATGTTATTTTTATTTAGCACAGTTATTTATTACCAAAATTTAATGTGTGCTTGAAGTTAATTATAAAGCTTTCTGCAGACTTCCATTATCTGTGTTTTAGATCAAACTGCTAGAAATTCAAGAACAATTGCTTGGTGTGTGTTTTGACCAGTGTCTCCAACACCTTTATCACGACAAGATTGTACTACCAACCTTATGTTATAGAGCTTAGAAATGGAGGTTCGTATTTATGACTCTTCTTCTGTAGTTAAGAGAAGAGAAAAGAAGAAACCAGCAAAACCCAGACACCTAGAAATATTATTTCACAAAAGGTCATAAAAGAATTAAAGGAGAAGTGGAAAAAGGTGATTTAATATTGCCATTTAGGACCGGATACTTGATTAATTTTAGGTTTTATAGCATTTTGGTTTTGTTGCAAATAGGGCCAGAGAAGGGGAATTTCAGGTTAATCACTATCTAGATGGACTATATATACTATTTCAGATTGATTATGTATGTATATTCCATATGTTATGGTTGGTTATTTCAGGCTATGGTAGAATCCATTCTTGAAATTGAGCATGATATGCACACACTTCTTTATTGTCTAAATGTTGAGATTTTTCTGTGTGGTTTCATCACTGTCCTACTGCTGTATAAGACTTCTTACAGAGTATAGAGAAATATGTAACTGGTTGAAATGACATGTAAGATAAAATTCAGGAAGGTGTTTTGTACTCCATTGATCTAGCTCCCACATAAGTTTATTAATATTTAATTGTGGTAGAAGTTACACAAACCATCCCTTTTTATGAAACCTTATTAACTTACTCAAGTAGATTAATTCTAATTAAGAGGAAATAAGAATTCAAATACTTTATTTACCAGCTACACAGAATTTCCATGCATATTAGATGACTCAGGGAATTGGTAATTCAGGGATGAGATGTGTGGCATTCAAACCTGTATTTGAGGCTGTTTGAATCTCTGACCATGTTGGCAGAATTTGAAAACCTGAACCTCTGAAGTATGTTTTTGTAATGTACTGCGTGTCAATTGAGTTGGGAATTCTCTATCCAGATGTTAATGGGGAAGCACTCACATCATATGACTTCTTCCAAAGTTGTTTTTATTGGGAGTCTTGACAAAAGTCAAGAAATGTGAGCGTATGGACACTGACCTTGTCATAGAGCATTCGTACTTCTTCGAATTAAGATGCAGTTCTGGTACAGCACACTGATGTTTACTCTGATATTTCCTGTTTGATATTCTTAATATTATCAAAGTGTCTTAGCTTTCAGTGTTGCTAATTTGATGCCAGTACGTAATTCAGTTTAGAACTAACGTGCACGCATACCACTTTCTTGACAAACAACCAGAAAAGTAATTAGATCAGGAAATATAAATAAAAATTGCTTTTGAAAATTTTTTCCTAACTTCATCTAGGTTATTTAAAGTGATTTTTAAAATAAATCACAGAATTTTTGAAGGGGCTCAGTTCTGGGAACTAAAGGACAGAGAATGTAAATTGAAGTCCCATTGACAAGGTAGTTAAATTCCAGTGAAAGAGTAGAAACTGGAGGCAATGGAGGCTGCAAGACTCTCACTTATTCTCCAGGCTAGTTTGGTGGAAATGCTGAGTTGTCTCTGAGTTCATATACATGTACCAGCTATATTCTGTCTTGGTGTCTTCAGGTCAGGGTCTGAGCTGATTGAGGCTTGGTGAACTTGGTTCTTGCTGGAGGGGTCAAAGAAACTTTTCATTTGGGAAGTTTCTGAGAATAACTTAATTGTTTTCGGTGCTTAGAACAACAGCAAGGGATGTAGATTCTGACTAGATAATATAGAGTGAACACAGATGGCTTATGGTTGGGAAAACAGCTAATTTGGGGGTGTTGCTCATGGAGCCATGTACTTGGTTTCAGGCAAGCAATCATAAGTGCTGAGAAGAACTAATGCCTGATAGACTGCTGGATTTAATATTTGTTTCAAGACAGAACATGTATGGATATTGCTGTAGCCTTCCTGGTATTTGTGTTATCTCATACCATATGATGGCTTGTTTCTGCCAGACTGTTGTTTGAGTAGTGCCCAGGCAGTGACAGCTGCTGGAGCCTTGTGGCTGAGTCTCCCCCAGGGCTGTGTGCTTCCCTCCACACTTCTTCCTTTCTGCTGCTGGTGTTAAAACAAAGCTACCAAAAATCAAAAGAGTGAGATTGGATTTAATGACAGCTGGCAGAGAAGCTTTGAGAGTACAGCACTTCAGGCTCTTTCTGTGACCAGCAAGCAGGCTTTCTGGAATTTTTGTTTTATTTTATTTGTTTTTTTTAATTTTTTTTTTACCCCTCAGTGACTGAGGATGAAGTCATTCTGCATGGCTTTAGGCATGTAGAATTTGGGAATACAATCTGAAGTGGCTTCACTTATACTAGTAAATAAAATAAGGCAGGCACAGTCCTGTGGCACTTGTGGCTCACATGGCTAAACTCTCTTCTCCTTTCCCACCCCCAGCAGATTATCTGCATCCAGATGGTTGACTGGGAATGGCCTCTGATCAGGGCTGTACCCCCAGCTTGTGCCTGGCTCTGCTTCAGAGCATTTTGGCTGGTACAGGCTGACATGGTGCCATGATGTGTGCTGACACTCAGACTGCAGGGAGCGTTACACGCTGTAACCGACTGTTTTCAAGCCTGCTGTCATTTGTTGTTTCATTTACCTGTTGTGTTTCATTTACTATGATGGTGATGTGTGGACATCACCAATTTGGCTCTCTTGATAACCAGCTGAAGAGACTGGCACCTTCAGAAGGCACTTGGTGCTTAGAAGGGCTGGAAGGGATGGGATTAGTTGCCTCCTGGAAGTGGGCATCTCCTTCCATGGGCTGTATACAGAGCCCAGGTGATGAGACTAGGTACTGAACTTTCAGACAGCTAAAGTTGTGAGACTTAACCTTACATCAGTTACTGTGATGCATATCAGGCGTGTAAGATGGGAATGTAAAGTGTTGCATTTTCAAGCCTGATTCTGGCATTAAACTGTTATGCTAAGAGATTTTCCCAGGCTGCCAAATCCTAGGGATTAAATTTCAGCTCAATCCAGCATTTACGTTTTGGACAATGAAGCTTTGTTATGTCTTGTTCGATGACATTTTCAACACTTTGGAAATTTCAGCACAACTGACTCTTCATGTTTTTCTTAAATATTTAGTTCAGGGAAGAACACTTAGTAAGGAATAGTTTAGATTTTGTTTTTTAAACCACTATTGCTTCGACTTTGTTTCTTTCTGTGAGCCGAAAGAAAAAAGCCTCAAAACAAACAAAAAAGCAAACCCTGACCTTCTATCCTGACTGCATACCTTTGTTTGAGGCCATTCAGACAACTTGTACTGTTTTGTCTTGTGTGAAGGTCGATGCTGGTAGCATGAGGAGTGGCAATGCATGCAAATTATCACTGTGTTTGTTATTAGCTGTAATGGGCTAAAAGAAGCAGCAATCTTCCAGGGCAGATGAATGGACCCGTGTGTTGGATATATGTTTCAGCTGCTGAGAATATAAAATTCAGTCTGGCTACCACAGCATACATCTTAGTTCAGTGGGAGCTTCCTGTGGAGAATTGTTTGGAGCTGGAAGGCAGAGACTACTTTTTCTATCCTCAATGCAATTTTAAAGCATTCTGAGAAGGTGTGTGCAAAAGATCGTTAAATTTTTTTTTTCCTCTGCAGAGACAAATGCTTTGTGTGGTGATAGGCACTGATACAAATCATGGAGAGATTAAGCTTCCCTACTGACCCTATAAATATTGCTTTAGACCACAAACTTGGCTTAAGAAGTACAAGGACGAGTTCATTTATTTTAAGTGAATTGTGGAAGGACTGCCAATGTCTTAGCAGCTGAGAGAATTGGTGCCTGGTCAGCAGATCTTATTATGGTAATGTTTTTATTAGTTGGTGTATTAACACTAAGGCATCACCTCCAAAAGCTATATACATTCTTTTTTAAATGGAACTAGTGTATTTTTACAAACTAGCTGATTTTTGTTTTTAGAAGACCAGAAGTGATTTTTATGCCAGTATCTGGTGCAGTAATAGTTCCCATCACCGAAGACTGATTTCCAGGAATAAATTGCTCTCTCCTCATCACTTCCCTCCTTGCAGTGACACTGCAGATACTTATTGACCTAATCGCAAACTATTTAAATACATCCCGACAGATTCCAGTAGAAGTTAAAATCTGAGCCTTTATGCTCAAATCTGCAGGCTGTGATTCTTCTATATACCTGCTTGTTTGTTTTTTTTCTGAGACAGGATATTTGATGGGTTTCTGGTGCATTGTAGCCAAATCCAGAGACTAGCTAAGTACTTTAAGCAACTGTGAGAACCATAGGGTTGTATTGGATCAGCTCACAGTTCTGGTGCTAGCAGGTGTGGAGAGTGTGTAAGGGGGTTCCATAAATTGGGAAGGATTTTTTAACAAAGTAATTAAAACAAAAATAGGGGCATTGTAGCTCTTAATAACATGCATGGGTTTCTGATGCAGTGATCTGTCTTGCTATCTTGCAGAAACTTTTAATTTTATGATTAAAATTAAATGGATTTCCCCTCTTGTTCTTCATAATACACTCATTTTTCCCCCCAAAGCTAGACACTTTTCTGCAAGCTCCAGCACTTGTAGCCTACTGACACGGAGAGAAGGAGCTGTAAAAGCCCATCTGCTTCTCCTTGGTAGCAGCAATTGATCATCAGCAAGAGTGCAAAGCTTTTATCTAGAAGCTTAAGGAATAATGGTTAAACTTACTCTGAAATTTGTAATTTATCCAGGTGGCTTGAAGCATTGTGGACTTCAGCCTGTGCTGTTTACCAAGTTCTGTCTTTTTACAAAATTGCCACTTTTTTTCTTGGGCTTTCATCCTCCAGCCTTAGGTGACTTCCATCAGTTGGAAGGTGGGATGACAGCCCCTGCCTTGTTCAGCCAAGTGCTGGAGAAGCTTCTGCATTCAGTGTGGCACAGAGAAGAGGCTGCAGCTTGGAGAAGTGATTGAATGACAGGATTAGTCGCTGACTGAACAGCTCATCTCATCCTTGCTGTAAATCAGAAGAAGGGAAATGGAAGAGCATCTCCAGCAGGCTGGCTGGAACACGGCATGAGTCTGAGGGCTGTGGGCAGCCAGCAGGCTCAGGGTGTCAGAGCAGGGATCAGTAGAAGAGGAAGAAGAGGCAGTTTTTAGCAGTGAAACGATTTCTCATTTATCATAGTTTTAAAAAAAATGCACACTTTAGAATACAAAGGAGAAATAACATTCTGGTTAATAGAAAAAATAATTGGTTTTTGATTTTAAATATTTATATGTGGCCTTTTGAAGAACATAAGTGCAAAGAGAGCATAAATTCTGTTCTGTCGAATTTTTTTAAAATATGGAAATTCAGATAAATTAGCCTACTTCAGAACAGTACTAAAAGATATCTTGAATATAGCCATTACTGGATTGTTTTGTAGAGCTGTGTTATTTACTATAACCTCCTGTAGTCAGCATGCAGAACTTCTGAATGCTGTTTATCAGAATAGTGTCCATTCAGCCTCTACTTTCTGGATTTTCTGTGCTGAAATGATTCACATCAACCTTATTTTTTAGGCTTTTGAATACCATATAATGGTAGTACCACAGTGGAATGACAGATAAAAAGCATTATATACACACTTGTACTACTGAGATGAATTACATTGTACTTTACCGACTGTTGAAACCATTTTATTACTTTTTCTAACTTTAAAAGAAAGTCAGTATTCATATTCCTTTAGAAATAGGACACAAATAATTTTTCTAATTAAATACGTCTACAAGAGGAAAAAAGCATGTCCTTGAACTCATGTAGGTCAATAAAATCAGTGGAGATGTTTTAGATTTACAAAGCTGTAGTAGAAAAGCCTACTTGATGCACATGTCTTTTGTGAATCCAGCATAGCTCCTGCAGTGTCAGAGTCCCGCAAAAGGGCTAAGTTTGGAAGGGACCTCTGGAGGTCTCCTAGTCCAACTCTCCTGCTCAAGCAGGGCCATCTCTAGCAGGCTGCCCAGGACTGTGGCTTTTGAATATCTACACAGATGGAGACTGCACGACCTTCCTGGGCAACCTGTGCCAGTGCTTGCTCACCCACACGGTAACAAAGTATTGTCTTGAGTCCAAATGGATTTTTATGTGTTCTGTTTTGTGCCCACTGCCCCTTGCTGTGTTGCTGGGCACCACTGAGAACAGGCTGTCTTTCTCTTCTTCATTCCCTTCCATCAGGAGCTTACACACTTCGGGAAGATCTCCTCAGAGCCTTCACTTCTCTTGGATGTGTAACATCTCAGTAAGCTGAGACACTCTAAGAATGTTTTGGGACCTTTCCTGTTCTTCTGCTTCTTTTAGCCAGCTGAAGACAGTGGAAGGAATCCCCTTGGCTTTGGTAGGCAGGGCCAGTCTAACCCTTAGACCCAAGGTGCTCAGTCTCTGCTATATTTTCTGTTGTAAAGCTCTAGAAATTTTCAAACTACTCTTACACCACAGCAGTATTTGGTTTATACCTGTTAAATAGCCAATGGCAGAATTGTTAAAGGATTTTTGCTGCGGAGCATGTAGCCTCAGGTGACCTTTGTTCTTTGTAAGCTGGGCAGTATTCCTCATCAGAAGGAAGACAGGCAGTCTTTACTTGCAATTCCCCTCTGAGCAGGAAACCCATTCCTGTATGTCTCTTGTTCTCTATAAATTAAAATATGGCTTACAGTAAATTGAAATACAGCTTACAGTATTTGGACATCTCAGAATATTTTGCTCCTATGTTTCCTTTCCTCCTTCTCCATGTCCTTTGAATGTCATTGTTCCCTGTTAGCAAAGGAGGACTGGGGGAGTCAGTACGTGTGCCTGTCTCAGACTTACCATGCCTCAAAGTGTGGCTTCCTCCTGGGTGAGCGGCCTATTAGCTATTGTGGGCCCCATGCATTATGGAGCTACACTAGAAGGCTCTAGATCTGGAGGCAATGTATCAGTATATGAGGAGAACTCCAGTTAATGGTAAAGTCATCTTGTTTTAGTTTTACTGTGTGCCTGAGGAGCGAATACTAAAATAAAGTATGCTTAAGAAAATCCTTATTCATTAAAATACATTACACTGGATAGGCAGCAATCTGCACTAAAGAAGAAATTGGAAACATAATATTGGTAATATTATTGGTAGAGAGCTAAAAATATATTTTTTTATGTGGAGAATTTTGCTGTAGGCCATGCTCTGCTCTGCTTATAACCTGTTTTGTTGAGGTTCTGTGGGAAAAGAGCTAATCTTTTCCATTCCCTTTTCATTATTTTCTTACCAGGGAGTTCATAAAATATAAAATACCTGCAGCATATTGTTATTTTAGTTTTTTTCCAGTGCAAATAAAACATTAACGTATGCTGGATATGAATATATTTGCTTTCAGACAGCTGGGAGTGGACAGACTGGCAGTGTTCCAGTTTCTGATAAGTTGGTATCCTAACTTTAGTAGTGCTGATCTCACCAGAATTCACTTAGGTAGCTATGAAATTTAAAAAAATCTGGTTCTGTTTATAATTATGAAAATCATCTACAGTATGTGAGCATTCACGTGCCTGTGGGTTGATTTTAATATGTTTGTTCTCACTAGTGATGTGCTTATGTCACTCTATACATGCATCATTGGTCTATGGGATTCTTTTTTATTTGTTTTGGTTTTTGGGGGGTCATGGTGGGGTTTTTTATTGCTTTGTTTTAGGGTTATGGTGGGGGAGTTGTTGGTTTGTTGTTTTTTTTTTTTCTCGCCTCATAACCGGAAGTACCTTGCCAAATCAGCAGCTTGTAGCTAATGTTCTAGTTTTTGCCTGGACCTTTTATTCTGTAGATCTTGGAAATACCTATAGTATCAGCAGCAAACATCTTCAATGGGTATGTGCTGTGAAAAAAAGAGAAGTTTGCCTTAGCTGAAAACCCCAGAACTGCAGGTTTTGGGCGAGGTCACAGAAAAGTAACGGGTTGGAGGCAGAGAGTACTGATGGAGCTGGATAGAGTAAAGGCTCTGCAAAACCCAGCCAACCAACCAAATGAGGTTGTTGACCTGTACAGTTTTTCGAAGACCAGTTGCACCTGACATACCCTTATTCAGAACAGGATTGTCATGTTGACAAGGATTGTTTGGATGGAAGGCTGGCCTAGGGGAGACACTGGTAGGAGATATGGGAGTGTACAAGAAGGCATACATACAGCTTTTTGACAGTGCCTGTGTCTGTGAAATGAAAAAATGGGAAGGTTGTGAAGGCTGAAATTCAATAAATAAATTATTGGAGAAAACCCACCACAAAACTGTCAATAATGTGGTCTTATTTCCCCTGGAAGGGATGGTAAAATATGAATGAAGTTGATTCAGTGAGATTAATATAAAATGATGTATAGTGTTACCCTTTATTTGTCTTTTTGTGAAGATAATGATTTAAACCAGTGGCTTTCAGTCTTTTGGACTGCAGAAGTTTGACATTTTTCCAGTGGAAGCATGTAGTGAATTAAACCATCTTGGTTTACTTCTCTTAACCACTGCTTGCAGCTGTCTGAAGTGTGATGTATAGACCTCCAGGCTGTTATTGATCACTGTTTCTACATCTGTCAGTTCATAAAATATATTTGGCTTGAAGTAACGGTCACTTAGTCCCATGTGAGACACAATTTTAAAATTAAAATCTTGGCAGATATGCTGTAACAGACCTTTTCCTGCTTTCCTCATCTGTTTCCTTCAAAAACATCATTGCAGACCTCTTTATTTGAAGAGTTTCTGCAATTTGTTTTTGTCACTCTACCAGTTACAGGACTGTGTCTCTGGTGTTTCTGTATCTGTTATGCCTCTGCCAACACAGAGAATTTTTACTGTTTTTTGGGGTTTGGGAGGTTTTTATTTGGTACCAGTTTCCACTAAGAAGAAAGCCCTGCTCATTAGTTTGGGAGGGCGGTTGACCATTCTGAGCCTTTCTCTACAGGGTAGCTGACTAGTTTATTTTCTCCTTCTATTTTTTGAAATTATTTGTGTAAGTTTCTGATTGTAAATGAAAATCCTCATCCTCTCCTTCTTTCTTAAATTATTTTCAAGTATCATTTTGACTGTTTTACCAGATGTCATTTAAATTTTAATTGGTGACATTTGGTTAAAATCCCGTAACATTATTTTACATCTAGATTTTTTTTTTTTACTAACAGATTAATAAAATTTGAAGTTGGTATTAGGTTTGCTTTTTGTCTGATCTCCAGTTTATACATATATAGTAGCATTAGAATTACAGTGACATTATTGTTTGATGTAATAAATTGGAACAGAAAACACCTGATTTCAGTTACCAGATTTTTTCCCCCCATTCTGAAATCAAAACAAGTAAATATTCTTGACTCATCTGGAAAATAGGCGCATACTTGTTTTTTCTAGCGAGTGAGCACTTCAAATACTTTGAAGGTAGATGAAGGAAGATGAACAGGCTTGCTTCTCCCTATGTTGTTATTACTTTGACAGAGACCTGTAAATTCAGGTATTATTTCCTTAAGATGTCTCTTTAGGTTGTATTCATATAGACTAAAGTGCAGTATTTCTCTCTAGGCAAATTTTACAGGCATGTAAAGGGGGGGTTTGTTTTGTAGATGTTTTCATCATGCTTTTATCTAGAAACCTTGTAGATCCTCAAGGCAGCTAAATGAGAAATCAAATCTGAGTATACCATAGAAGAGATAACAATCTTGCATATAGTTGTTGTGAATTTTTCAGACAGGCTTCTTGATAGTAGTAGCATATGACTTCAGAATGCTTGAATGTTGTCCATTGTCTTCTGTGACTCTGTAGGAATAGAGTTGGTAGTACGATGTAAGCACCTACCACACGTTTTTCATTTTAGTAATTTTGCAGTATTCTGTTGGTGAGTTGCTGTGAAGAAACGTGGGAGTAAACGAATGCATTTTAGAAGTAGAAAATTAAAGTAGACATATAAATAATAAAAGAATCACACCCTTGGGGAATCCCTGGTTGTATCAGTGCTAGTTACTTTTTAAACACCTTCTTTTAAGAGCACAGGAGCAATTCCAGAATGTTGGAAGTCAAGTAGATGAGGCAGAAGGTCAGCTTGGCTGAAAAGGGGGCTTCTTTTGGAGCTAAGGCAAAAAAGGGAGATGTATGCCCAGTGGAAGCAAGGTCAGGTGATATGGGAGGAATACAGAGATGCTGCTTGCCACTCTAGGGAGAAAATTGCTGCAGCTGAAGCTCAGCTGGGAGTTGAATAAGCTCTATATAGATAAACACACCTAATAGCACTGTGTATCTAATGTCTAGAAATTTCCTCTTAAGGACAATAGGAGTAGTAACAGATACGATTTTAAAAAAATTATTAGGGACTGTAAAGCTTTCTTTCGCTGATGTAGTTCCTGAAGAAAAAAGTAGTAGTTACATTAAAAGTTGCTATGAACTCCAGCTTACGGTTTTTCCATGATGGATCGGGATATCAACAGATGCATTCGGGAGAAATTAGCTGTGGCGTAGCAGAGTCTGTGAACATCTGCTCCAGCTACTTTTAAATTTTTAATTATTTCAAATCCTGAACTGGCTTTAGACATGAATTATTGTATTGTTTAGAAATGCACAATGGATAATGGTAGCTTCTAGAAGCCTTGAGAAACAGCATGTTAGATGTACATAGGTTTCTTTTTAAAGTTGTCTTTTGAAAATTTCCAAAACTATTGGTCATACCTGATTTTTTAATGTTAGTTTTTGATTAAATGTTATTTGATAATGAGTGTTGAGAGTGAGTATATCAAAAAATTAGAAAGCCAATTCGCATAACCAGTTTTAATCAAGATTTCCAAAAATGTGTTTATGCTGCTGTCTGTGTTAAAAACCTTTTGCTGAACTAATGCTAAGGACTTAGCTTAAGAATGTTAAATGCAGTTCTCTGGAGTGTTTGTGATTATGCCAACTAATCCTGTCATTCTGGCTGAAGGGAGGGATGAAAGGATTGGCAGATTCCTTATGTGGGAACAGAAGTGGATGGAAGAAGAGTTAGGGGCATGAAAGCGTGTCAGTTGCTGTACAGAGCTAGATGCAGGTCCTTTGAAAGAAGTGAGATCTAGCAACAGCGATAGATGCGGTGCCCTGCTCCTGGGGATGTCTAAGCACGTTAGACTGGCCTGCGCCAGGAAGGCAGACGTGAGTATTGCTGTAACAGCCGACTTAACCAGGGACTGCCGTTTGTGGGAGAAGTGAAAGCATTTGGATCTGAGGGGAGAATACATACTATGAGATGGATGCCAGGTCACAGCATGCTGTGCCTTCACTAGGGAAGTGGGTGCAGCAAAGTCACAGTGCAGAATTTCTAGGTGAAACATTTGTGGAAACTGTTCTGGGCCAAGGAGAGTCTGATTGAGAATGGAAGCATCTGTAGGGTCGCTGATAGTTGCTTAAATATGGGTGTAGTCTGTGAGTACTTAAATAATATAGCAAGCTGTTGGTCAAAAACCCCCATGACTGTTGGAAATAGCTGTAAATTTTTGGAGCAGAAGCTGTGTGGAACCTTTGACTTGGGGGCATGGAAATACCACTTCCAAGTATTTTTTTCCCTGATAAATGCCTGTTTTACTATATTGTGGTGGAGCTTGTAGTTTTGTAGTTTGCTTAGGATCTTTTTTAGTGCTGTCAAATGAAACTATCAAAATCTGGGAAAATGCTGCTGCTCAGAGGTGCTTGCCTTTTACTGAACATGTTCCCATGATTTGTATCCACAAAGCTGCAGACAGCCACCATCTCAGGCAGTCACGTGCAAAAATGTGTCTTTTTCCAAATCAGTTCATTTAATTTCATCTTGCATATGTATGCCTGTGACTTGAGGCATTCTGATGGGTGTATGGGTGAGTTTAGGCATGTCTTGAAGTATAAGGGATTTATACATACTGTAAGTCCTAGGGTGGTGTCTAGTTTTTCTAAACTCTGCTATTTTTCTCTTAACAAAGTTTTCGGAAAAGTATCTTTTACAACTAGCCCAGCAGTCCAGCTGAGAGGAGGTGGAATGAAGTAGAAATTTCCCTGTCATTAGTAGCTGTCAGCAGTTGATAAAATACCTATTTGCACCTTCACTAAATACAGCTGTGTCACTGCTGTTGTGGATAGCTGACATAAGGAATCTTTCAGATAGTGTCTAATCCCACCTTTATGGGGATTATGTAGGCCTGTAATATTTGCATTGGAGTTCTCTTGGTCTGTCAGACTGTTGTGCTATTTATAAACCTTCAATATAATTGTAATACAGTTGTCATTTGATTAATACTAACCTCAATTACTTTTCTTCTCTTGACGCCTTCTAAGGCTTTTGTCTTGGTGTTTGATTTTAAATTTTGGCATTTTGCTGTGAAAGTTATTTGAGAATTGGATGGTCAACATAATGTATTTGTTATAAAATGGGTGGGCATTTTGGTCATGTTAGTCATGCCCAAGTTTTTAAAATCCTTTGTTTATAAGCCGAAATACTCCAGTTCTCTTTAACAAGCAGAATATGGTCCGTTGCACTAAAGCCAAAGATTTGTATGTCTGTCAGTAAAACTGCTTTGGCTGCTTTGTTTAACCAAGCTAAAGTTGCAGTGTGGATTGCAGTAATGTCCTTTTTAAGAGAAGCTGACATCAAACACATTGTCTAGATTGGATCTTTGCTTACCAAGAGATACCTCCCTTTGTGCAATTAGTGTCCATTGGCTTTGACTGGCTGCAGCCTCTTTCCCAGACTCTCCTGTCTGGCAACCTACTTTAGAAGTTTTACTCATCTTTTAGGTCTGTTTTCCTCAGCTGAACTGCTATCAATAGAGTTTTTAGTCATGTTTTCATGTGCTTTTTCAGTGCTCAGATTACTTTTTTAGTCTTTAAGGACTCTTCAGGGAGTCGCATTCCGGGGTTCAGATGAATTCTATAGAAGACTTCTCAACAGCAACACATAGAACAGATGAATTATGTAATTTCCTGGTAGCAGTTGATTGAAATATCGGAAACATGAGAGGTGGGGGAAGGAATTTAGGATTTCAGGTTGACTCCTTGCCAATGTGACTAAACCGCCTGTTAGTGTTCTCGGAGGTGTGTCACACCATGGATACTCTTTAAGTGGGTTTAAGACAGTGTAGAACAGTGGCACTATTCTAAATGTAATAGAAACATTTAGCTTTTCCAGCTAATGAGAAATAAGACACAAATAGTAATTGGTGCCTTGTCATGATGAAATTTCAAATAAATTTTTCTTTTTTCAGCTGAGGAAGCAGAAGCAGATATATGCAGCTTTTCAGCAGTGATTGACTGGAAAAATTCACAATATATTTTTCAGCTTGAAATTTGGAATAATTTTGAATTGTTGAGGGAGATGGTATGAAATAAAGTAAGTCTGCAGCCTTGGTGACTGCAGTAACAGAGGAGTTTGTGCTTTCCAGAAAATGAGCGAAAAAGAAATAATGCCCAAATCCCTGCAAAGATAAATGAGAAAGGGGTGAGAGCCGTGCCTAGTAATGGTGTGGCTGTCAAGAGAAAGAAATTCAGGGAAGGTGACGATTATCTCTGTGTGTACTTCTAAGGATAAAGCTGCACTGTGGTTTTGCACTATGTAAGCTTGCAAAGTAGGATTAATGGGGCTTACACAATGCCTAAGCCTTCATCTCTGAATAGTGGAAAATGTAATCAAAGAGATTCCAAGGAGGAGGTTGGAAAATTAGGTGAATGAGACAGGTTTGGGGTTTTTCTGTGTGAGATAATTTTGGGTGAGTTTCCTCCCTGCCAGCCAACCAACGTAAGTGAACAAAGAATGAAGCAACACACTTAGTTACCGGATTTAAGTTGTCTGTTCATAATTACCGACAAATTTCACAAAACCGCAAGTCCCATCTGCCACTCATTGGGCAGTTGTGAATACAAGAAATTAAAGTGGTTTGAGGAGCTGACCAATGTGCTAAACTTTCTGCTTTCCTTTGGTGATAAGTCTGAATCCAAACCAGCTGAGATACCACAGGGAAGTGTACATGGATTCCTCGGGGGAAGGTGATAAATGCAGAAATGAGAAAATGTACTACTTGACATCCTGCTAACTCAGTGAATGAAAGGCAGGAGTTTGCTGAGTCATGGATTTTGCATGGACATTTAAAATAATGCAAAAGGAAAGTGTCATTTGGAGGCCAGTGGGAAGAAGAAAGGATTATGAAAGAGAAGGGATGGTTTGTTCACTGAACAAACCCAATGGCGCGTAGGCTCCTGAAAGATTCCTTTTGCTGGAAGAGCATGGAGAAGATTCCATATCATCACAGTGTGTTAAATAATACTAAAGGATAGTTGGATTATTACTGTGTCTTCATAAATACAAGCAGACCTTGCTAATAATTTTTAGACCCTGTACACAGATGCTTACCAATGTAATATTTGATCACTTTCTGCATACAAATAGAACAAGAGTAGTCAAACTTCTAAGCGGGTTTTGTAGGCTTCCTGTTTCATCTTCTTAGAAACCTGTGCTTTGGATAATATCTATTATTTTAAGTACTGGGAGAATGTGGAAATTTGATGGCAAGAGGGAAATGGTTGATGTAATTCAGCTGTAGCTGAAATCCTACATAGGCAATAACTATCAAGATCTGAAACAACTAATCATCAGGTAATGTCTTGACTGTGACTCAGTCTATTGAATGAAAGGACTTAGGAAGATGAAGGATGATATGCTTCCCCAGAGAGATACCAATCACAAACTAATCAAAGTATCCTGGGAAGCATCTAGCCAAGCAGAAATTAATTCTTCACTGGACTTTTCCAATTATACAGTGCTAGTCCAGATGTTCATGTTGCTGAAACATCTTTATTTCTGAAGGAAAATAAAGACAGGAAACACCAGCATCATGGGATGTTTACTGGCTGTGACAGTTGCTGTCAGGAGGCAAGAGAAACATTCTGTTCCACACTGCCTGGGATGTGCGTGCCAATGTCTTAGGATGAAAGTGGTGCAGAAAAAAGTTAGTAGATTTGTCTTTTTAGAAGTCTTTCCATGTGTGCTTAATACTTGCCTAACCAGACAATCTTAAAAGTTTTTAGAAGCCTCTGGGTAGCTTGATGTAAATCTGCCCTTTACTGTTTGTCAGGTTGCCTCTCAGTGGGCAGTGGAAGAGGAGTGGGCTGCTGAGAAAGCAGGAAAAAGACTGGGAGAAGAAAAGACACTGTGCACTGGCAAACTTATACCATTGCTAAACCCACTGGAGTCTGTCATGATAAATGAACATGGAGCCAGTGGTACTGGTGTAGATGAAGTGCCTGTGTGTTTTTCTCATGGTTGAGAAGAAAAAACCCAAGTGCTAGTGCTCCAGAATAGAACTTCAGAGCATACCTTAGTTCTTGCTGCCTTTTAATGGAAGGAACTGCCCAAATATGATGGAATCATTCATGTTTTAGAGAACACTAGTAGGAAAGAAGTAACAGGTTGTGTTGATTTTGATGATTTTAACAAGAAATACCCCTTTTGAACGTTGTCAGTGAGAGCAGCAGTCCATGAGAAGACATACTTAAGCTTGTGCTTAGATTATTCAGCTTAGCGGGTTTTCAATTCAGTTTCAATTAATTCTTTTTAATTGGGCTTTATTGTTTATTAGGTTTTCTCTCTTTCCTCAAACATAGTTTGGTCACTCTGTACAGACAGGTCCCTGATACCTGGAGACTTTATAACTTTGCTGACAAAGCCACACCAAGATGCCTGGATTGTTTATTTAGGGCAGTTCAGTGGATGAGATAAAATTTTCTTAGCTGCACGATGGCCAAGTGTTGAGGTTGTGGAGGTGGGCTTGTGAGCTCTGCTTGAAATTTGTGGCACCCACACAGGCAAATGTCTTGAAACATGCACTCTGCTGCCATGTTCTAACCTTTGAGAAACAGTCTTTGGGTGCATGAAGATACATGGGAAAGAGTCAAGGGCCATCTGGGCAAAGTCATCTTACAGACCCAGAATTTCTAAGTTTTTCTTGTTTCCAAGACTTTATAGAGAAGAGCTAATTTTCTTCCTGAAAGCAAGTGTTTGTGATACTGCATCACTATATTAGAATGGTTTCATATGTGAATGTTGCCCTGGTTTTTCACTGCATGCCTTGTTCGCGTTAGCAGTGAAAAACCAGGGCAATGTGTGAAGACTTCCAAAGCCTGTTGGTGAAATAGAAAAATAGCTTTATGGTTTCACACTAGGCTGGGTGTGTTCTTTTCACAGTTCTTCCATGTATGTTTTTTTTCTATGTTTATTTGAAGAATCGGGTTTGTTGCCATTAATAAGGAGACTGGATTCAGTGGACAATGCTTTGAGGTAGTTTGTTGCTTTGCTTTTGTTTTTTTTAACATACCTGGGTAGTCTCATTTATATTTTGGGAGTATTTTGGCTTCAGGAGCATATTTTCTTCTAAGATAGAATGACAGTGATTTTGATGTCTTTTGCCTTTTCTGTGAACAGTCATAGTCTGTCTGGTGGGAACATGAGGATGTGTTAACAGTTCATTGCCATTGTGTGATCCTTAGGCAGTGTTGTACTGTATTTTTTCCTGTCACATGTAGTTGTTCTTAGAAACTTGAAATGTATGGGACAAGGGAAAGGGCTTAGTATTTGAATATTTCAGTTTAGTGTCATGGCCTATAATGCATAGGAGGTGATATGTACGACTGGACGATTGTCTTGTCTTGCTGGGATTTCAGATCTGCTAGTCCCTGGTAAAGATGTATATAGAATATTTTCATATACTTCCTTCTACAAGAGCTTGTTTTGAGGAGAGGAATGAGACACAGTATTGAGCTTTCATGACTCTTACGAGTCACACACTCTGTGTGTAGTGGGTTGACCCTGGCTGGACTCCAGGTACCCCCCAAAGCTGCTCTCTCACTCTCCTCCACAGCTGTACACAGGAGAGAAAATGTAACAAAGGATTAAGAGTCAAGATAAGGAGTGGGAGACATTACTAACCAAATACCATGATGGTCACTCTTCCACAGAGTGCAATTCTTCAAAGACAGACTGCTTTGGTATGGGCTCCTCTCTCACAGCCTGCTCTCAGGCACCCCCCTGCTCTGGTGTGGGGCTCCTCCACAGGTTGCAGGTGGATCTCTCCCCACTCATGGACCTCCATGGGCTGTAGGGGCACATCTACCTCACCATGGTCTGCACCACAGCCTTCAGGGGAATCTTGGCTCCCACACCTGGAGCACCTCCTCCCTCTCCTTCTTCACTGACCTTGGTGTCTGCAGAGTTGTTCCTCTCACATATTCTTGCTTTTCTCTTCTCTGGCCACAATTACAACTGTGCAATAAATTTTTGGTTTTCTTCTTCTTAAATCTGTTATCACAGAGATGTTACCACCATTTCTGACTGGCCCAGCCTTGGCCAACAGCATGTCCATCTTTGGACCCACCAGGGATTGGCTCTGCTGGATATGGAGTAAGCTTCTGCAGCGTCTCACAGAAGCCACCCCTGTAGCACCCTTGCTACCAAAGCTTGGCCATGCAATACACTTTGCTTTGTGGATATTGTACAAACTTCCTCTTTCTGTTACCCCTAGGACTCTCATCTGTGACTCTTTTCTGTACTTTCTTAAGTCTGACTGCAAATTCTGCGGTTCATGGGATTTATAGTGTTGCAACATACTGTAATATCAATTCTTGAAAGTGTTTTGGATGCTTAAATCACACGAGATACTTTATATTTTATAAGATATTATAACTCAAATTTTTCAATTTCAAAAAACCCATTTTTGTTGCTGTACTCATCACTTCTTTTTCATGATCAGTTCCAAAACTTTATTTTTTACATGCTGACAAAGTAATAAAAAAGAGCTGCAAGTTAAAAAAGAAAAGTAGAAATGAAAGTAACCGGAGTAATGCTAATTAATATAGGTAATTCAAGGAAAAAAAAAAAACAAAAAAAAACCCAATAAAAAGTCCTGTACTTTTAAATATTTTTGTCTACCAATTTTAGTCTATTTAAAGAGAATAGATAAATCTCTCTATGAAAATATAATTGATTTGCATCTCCAAACCAATGATTGTCAAATTAGACCTCTAACATGTAATCTAGAACTTGAAAGTTGTAACCTACTCCTGTTATTTCATGATTATGCTTACTTGATGAGCCTTGACTGTGTCCTAAGCAGCAGAGACAGACATCTGATTTTCTGTACCTAGCAGTTATGTTACTCAGCCTTTATACTTTGCATAATGTAATTGCAGTAATGGACCCATTAAAAAAAAAAGCAAGACGGTTTGCTGTGAAGATGTTTTATGTAAGTCTTAAATACTGAATAAGAATTTTGGTGAGCCATCCGGTATGAGCTGTGTCAGCATGCTGTTGTAAAACCTGGTGCTGCCAGGGTGCAGGAACAGCACCAGGCTGTAGTACAACGAACACCAATCCTAGCGACATCAGTCTGTCATTTGATCATTGGAGACTTGATCCTGTTTTTGTTGGGGAATAAAAAAAAGAAGACAGTCACGAAAAGTCAGTTACTGTATGCTAAAATTCATATACTTTAATATGCCTCAGCAGTAATGGTGAAGAACTGGGGTAATCAAGATACAAATCCATAATGTTTAAATAACTGTGTGGGGTGATGAAACATCAAAGGACTGTGATAACAAATAAACATGTGGCTTCAGTGATCACCCTTTGTCATGCAACATTCCTCTTCAAGAAACTAATTATATATTAATGCCACTGGCACTGCTCTCACAGCTCTACTTTCCTGTGCACCCCTGAGGTCTGTTGCAGGCAGTCACCTTCCGTGATGTGACCTGAGACACGTCTCTTCTGCCGTCTTAGTAGCTATCTGTACTCCCTATTGCTTCAACATCCTTCACCTTTCTACTTATGTCTGCTTTTCTGGGTACTTCGTGGGGTTTTTTTCTCCTCTGTTTTTTTTTCTTAAGATATACTAGAGTCCTGTTGATGGGTTTGGAATATTCTTGCAGCTGAATCAGTCTTTTCATTTTGAAATGCAGTTATGTTTAAGAAAATGTATCAGTTCTACTAGCAGAGTGCCAACACATTTATACAAAATCATTGTGTTGTTTTGTTTTGTTTTTTTCCTCTGAAGCGGTGTGTGTATTTGAAGGCAGAACCTACTTTG
This sequence comes from Oreocharis arfaki, assembly GCA_013398015.1. Taxonomy (NCBI): domain Eukaryota; kingdom Metazoa; phylum Chordata; class Aves; order Passeriformes; family Paramythiidae; genus Oreocharis; species Oreocharis arfaki. The sequence goes on along the minus strand of VZRR01006239.1, from coordinate 1,691,634 downwards.
AAGGACAAAGAGAAACTGTGTATTCAAGCTCAGGAGACTGTGTTCTGTTTGAGTGCAAGGTAAGAATACTCTTGATGGAATAAAAATTCTTGCGTGTTAGAAATATCAAAGTCCCACTGAAAGAAACTTTTGAAATACAGGCAGGTATACCTTAGGAAGTGACAATAAAGGCGTCTAATAGGTCCTGTGTTTATTTTGTCTGAGTTCCACATCAAATTTTTGCAAATAAATTTACTTTGCATAGCTGCAAACTTTGATGATACAGCTTGACAATAAAACGAGATAGGTTTCTTCCCTAGGTATCGTCCCCATAATCAGTAATAAAACAGCAGCAGACTACCTTATGTTTCCATCTGCAGTGTTATCGTTCACAATTATGTGCTCAGGTGTAAGAGATACATGAATGTGATGGGAGCATAGTTTGGAATTCAGGATGATTATTAGAGGAAAAGCTAGAGGATGAAGAAGAAAAAGAGCTGGTGCACAAGGTATCTGGTATTTCTAGTGATGCAAATGGAGTAGGGGTGGGGTTTTGTTTGTAAACAGAATATACCTGATGCTGATTCAGTCTTGCCCTGGTGCATGAACAGAGCTGCTCTTCAGGGCACTAATACACTTTAAGGGCAAAATACACCCCAGGGACTGTTGTGGGTTGAGAATTACACAAACTGCTGCAGTGAGTTGTATGTTGTCTGCCTGGGGGAGGGATGGGGAGGGAAGAATCCTGTCTGGCTAGAGAGCTGCATGCTGCAGGTAGGAGTTGAAAACCTGAACGCACATTTCTAGGGCAGAGAAAAAGAGGCGAGCAACTCCTCTCGCCATGGAGCTGCCCATCAGATCAGTTTCTGGAAATCTCAAACATTTTTATACAGTTGTTAAAAAGTGTATTGTGCAAAGAAGAACTGGAAACTCTTGTCTAACTGCTGTTGATTTTAATCTTTATGAGCTTAATTCCTGCAGTAGGTACTTGAAACCCTTTTGAGACCGGCAAGGAGAAGCTGACCAGAAATAATTTTGGACTCAGCTGTAGGCTTTTTGGGGCTGTGAGCTCGTATTTTCAACATGATACCCAGGACATGAATTCTGTGATTAGTTGATGGATATAATTAACAACCATCAAAAGTTATGTGACGTTGCCTTGTGTTCCTTGCAGCTGGCAATTGCGATACTGTATGAAAAAAAAAGCCTCTGTTGGCTGGGCTAGTCTGTGTTTTGTTGATTAGACTTGTTTTCTGATAGGCTGTCTCACTGTCTCGGTAGAAATAGTAAGCAGCAACTTTGTCTGATTGAAATGTTGCTTTTTCAAGGACTGGACAGCCTTGTGAATGATAATTCAGAGCAGAAAATCCATATACTGTAAACTTTGTTGGTCAATTAGGGATTCATAGATGGACGTTATTTTATTACTACCAGAGCTTTCATAAAAGGATATAATAATGACTTCAGATCAAGAGATATTAATAGGAATGGCACAAGTACTGGTTTGATGCCTGAAGGCTTATGATGATGTTATCGTGGTAATGTATGGAATTATTTCTTTTTGTCTGGAAGTAATTAGAAGTATCATGTTTTCTTTCTATTGGCTGCTGTTCTTTCTATTGGCTGCTGCAGTTGTGCGTACTATAGGCATGCACTTTTCTGTTTGGATATTATAAATAAGTGAATGAAAAATTATCTTCCAAATTAGAATTTACAAAGGAATCAAATGAAATCCAAACTACCTTAATTGATGTTATTTCTATCAAAGGTTAATTTATCTTACGGGATTGCTGAGTTTTGTTTGTTCTGGTGTACAGCACATCTGTGGTTGGTTTGCTTTACTGTATTATCAGATTAGGGTTGGTTACTCTGTCAAGATTGTTTAAGGTAAAGTTTGAGCAGTAATTTTGATATTGGCCATTATGTTAATCTTTATATTTCACACTTAAAGAGGATTTAAAATTAAATGCTAGACCAATAATAATAACATTAGTACACACATACATACAGTGGCACGTGCATTATTTTAGATGCTTTTCTTGCATGCAGAAATGCAGGGTCTTGAGTTCATTGAGGTCTTATTTTAACCACATTGCTTATTTTAAGGCAGATGCCTCTGAGGAGCATGCTGTTGTTTGCCTTATTTTCTTTCTTGCCTTGTCATGACTAGAGCATTGCAAGACACATTATTTCTGGCCCAAGGGAACCTCATGGTGGTACACCTGTGGTAGCCAGATTGCTGAGGCAAGCATTTTGTGTGGTCATACTGCAGTGATTTCATGTGACCTGCACTGAGTGCCTGAAGATATTAGATACCGTGTTGTGGTATTCTGCACTTCCAGATGTGTGATCCAAACTTTGCTGAGAAACCCTCTCTTTCCTCACAGGGACTCAGTGCCAGTTTCCTTTAGTGTTACTGCCACAGCAGTGAGATCAGAGATGTTCAAGTTTGATTTTACTTGCTGTATAAATAACAAGCCTCTTTAGAGTATTCATTATGGGGACCCTCGTCTCTGGAATCTGCTGCTTCAGATTTTTCAGGGAAATATTGTAACTCTTTCAGGCATAATGCTAAGAGAAACTTCTGAGGCAAGTTACTTGACAGCTAAGATAGGAGGAGAATGAGAGTTGTCGCCACACCTTTACTTGCTTGAAAAGGTTTGAGTATAGGAGAATTCCTGATGCTTTTATTGTGCTATTTTGTCCTCTCAAATGGTTTTTGAAGGTACCTGGAAATCAGCCTAGGCTAGTTTTTTTTGTACATTATAATGCTGAAACCCCACTAAAGTTATAACTTTCTTTATTTCCTATCTCACAGTATTAATCAATTACCTCAATTTAACAGAACCACAAAATGCAGCGTATTCCGAAAGACAGCTGTGCAGCTTTGAACTGCCCAGAATCTCAACAGATCCCCTTATCTCACAGTTGCTGCAAAATCTGTAAAGGTAAGGTAATAGCTTATATATAAGATATATATAAGCTCAGTGTAATTTTTCATTCTTATCGATTACAAATAGACTTTTTTCTGATAATTTTGAAAAGGAAAGTCCTATGCATGATGATTACGGTAGGTCTTGGGAAGCTGAATAGGTAAGAACTGCACTCTGAAAATTGTTTGTAAAATGTTTAGTAATGTGAATTCTTTGAAACATGTTTTTCTGTTTTATTCCAGCCAAAAATGGGTGGAAAGTCTAAGAAATCATATATATAAATAGTGATTTTTCTACCCTTCACCCACTCCAGTGTCCAAATCAAATAGACTGGAGAAAAATTCATGTTTGCCAGCATCTTTCTGAGGTGCTTTGAGATATCTCTTTCAGAGAACTGTATGTGCTATGCAGTTGTTCAAGTACTGGAGTAACTTGTTTACTTCTCTGGGGTTGTAGTCTGCATCTATACGCAGAAACTTTGGGGAATATTTTGGTGTGCAGTTCACTTTGGTGTGCTACACCCAGTCTGATCCTTACTAAAGGAGGGAGATGTAGGAAGTGCTCTGAATCCTTGGCCCACCCTTTTGATCTGGACTAACACTGGTATCTTCAAAGCTATGAGCAATTCCATCTTCAAGAGGCTACATCTGTTTCTTCTATAGCTAAATAAGATGAATTGATACCTGGCATGAAGGAAAGTGTTAGACTCTTGGACTGACTTTAGGTATACTTCAGTGAAGAGTGCAGCTATAGCTGTTTCTGTGCTACTAAGCGCAGACATGAAGGATATGATTAATGACATCAAACAGAGGGATGAGAAAGTAGAAGAAAAGAACTGAAGAGAAGACAGGTCTTCAAGTCTGTCACAGTCAAAAAGGATTTTTTAATGATAATTTTCTATAAAATCTGCAGTACCTTAGAGAAAAGAATTCTATGTTTCTTGTGCCTGGTATAGCTAGAAAATTTTAATGTATGTCGGTTGAGTGCTTTCTGAATATTTTCAATCCTCCTTGAACTATGCTAGCTTGGCTTTTCATGTGGTGAAGAACTTATTCTTTAAACAAGAAGCTGCGGCAGGCTGTTATTCAGTGACATGTATTTTGTTTATTAATACAGCTGCTGTATAAGTGTTGTGGATCTTAATAACAGATCGGTATGAAAGCCCTCATGATTTCTGGATGACATGTATCTTAGTTAATGTCAAAATCTGATACAATCCGATACAGGCCAGGAAATCCAGAAATAAGACTATTGCTTTGCCATGAATTCAGGATTCCATAATAAGGGAGGCAGCAAAAGGCCGAAGAGTAGATGTCCCCATGGCCAGAGGTTGCTCTCGGCACACACGTTTCTGCTGTCATCAAGGAGTACTGGAGATCCTCTAGCACAGTAAAAGTGTTTGCTCCTTGATGTCCTCTATTAGATTCCAGCGCTGTGGTAGCTGTGGTGAATGATAATATTTAAGTAACATTACCTAAGCATACCTCTAGATTAGAGAGGCAGCCCACAGCAGGAGAAAGAAAAACATCAGCCTCTCATATCACAGTAGGTCTGTGATGTTTCTACCATAACCATGTCTCAGTACTAAGACATTTTGTCTTTATGGGACCTTCTGCTTCCTTTTCTTCTTTTGTTTCCTGCCTGTTGCTTCACACTGTTCCTGAGCTGTCCAAGTGCAAAAGATTTCTTTGACCTGACCTTCAAGCACCTCCAAGCTGCCACTGTCCTGCTTGGGGTCCTTGTTTAACTAAGCTTCTGTGAGGTTAGGGTTAGAAGCTGTTTCACAGAAAAATATGAAGCAGAAACCAGATGGAATGATAAAAGTAATAATCCTTACTGCCAAAAAATACTTGTTTGTTATTTTGCAAGAGGCTTGTGCAAAGCCTGATGCCAGCTTGCATTCTGGAGCTGTTGCTATTACACCAGTCCTGGTCCCCTGAGCTTGACACACATTCCCAAGGTCCCCTGTGGTTTTGAGAGAAGAAAGTAATTGTTGGAAAACAGTACTGCTGCTTGATCAATTATATCAATAAATGCTTCAGTGAAAGAAGGAAACTTAAAACAAATTAATGAGAAAACAGGGAAGGTGACAAGCTCCACACCTTTATATAGAGATCTGGAAACTGTGGAAGCTTCAGTTCAGTTTCTAGAACCAGCTTGATTTCAGCATAGAAAAGGATGATGTAATGTTGTTCAGCAACATTAAATCATTAAATTTCATGAGAGCAAACAGAAGAAATTTTAAAAGAAACCTACTGAGTTGAAAGGTTCAATTTAAATTTTGCAGCCTAGAAAAGAACTTCACAATCTTAAAAATTTGTAGTTAAGGTGCAATGGAAAAAATGGCCACATTCAGGAAAAATAGAAAAGTAAAAATAGGAAAACAGGAAATAGGGGTGGCTAACAGGTGAAATTTTAAAAATAAAATTCTCTGTAATGGAAAGAATGATACAATAAGGGAAGAGTATTCAGTTAGAGGAGGAAGGGAAGAGATAAGGGGAGACTAAAGCAAAACAAGTCAATGCTAATCACAGACTTTTGGTTAAATACAGAAGGATTTTTAAAATACACCTGGGAATTAAAAGTGCTAGAAAAAAAAGTAATATCACTTGTAAATAAGATGCTGAGTGTCTAAGCTCTTAAGCTCTTTTATAAATGTACAAACAAAAAGAAGTGACAAGAAATATATAATTAAGACATGTCCTGTAAAAGTAATTAACAATGACAAGGAGACTGTAAGGGGATTTAAGCAAGCTTCCTATCCAGCTGCTTTGGATCAGTGCTATAACCTGAAATTGAATTGAAGACCTAGAGACAGTCTGTTCTGGTGGCCTTTACTACTCCTCTCATCCATTTCATGCTCGGTACAATTTATTTTTCTGTATCTCACAGACAATAGAAAGGTATTCTTTGACCTAACTGAGAAAAAGATAGGACTGTCTTTGGCAGGTATGTTTTGTAATCCCTGGATTCTTTTTAACCCTCAATCGTGCTTGTTTCTGTACAGGCCATGACTTCTGCACAGAGGGACACAACTGTATGGAACATTCTGTCTGCCGAAACCTAGAGGACAGAGCTGTGTGTAGCTGCCGAGATGGCTTCCGAGCCCTTCGAGAGGACAGTGCCTACTGTGAAGGTGATACCTTGTACACATGCTTAGCACTACTGTGTAAATTACTGTGGGGTGAATGTATTGATTCATATGTTGTCAAAGGGATGGGGACATGTTCAATGCAATGAATTAGATGTGCAGCATGTTGATCAACTAAAATAATCTGATTAAGTTCTTTAAGAAAAAAAAATTAAAAATCTGATCGGCATGGAGGTGACCAGTTAATATGACTGAGGTCTTGAATTAGAAACATGCTGCCATAGGAAAATTTTCCTTTTTTTTTTTAATGATATTCAGATACTTAGGCAGCTTAAATTCAACCATTCGAACAACATCTTGGTGTAACATTAGTTTCTGTTTCCACTGCTGCCTGTTGCTATTCTCTCTCCCTGGGAAGTAAGAAATGCTGTAGACTACATCCTAGTATTATTAACCACACTGAGTTAAGATTCGTTGTTTGAGTTGCTCTATCGGTATCAGGGAGCAACAAGCTACTTAATCAGAAGAGAATCATCTATACAATATAGTATAATCAGGTGAAAGGAACCTATCCCCACTCCAGCAGTGAAACCCGAAGTCCTCTTCACAGTCTCTCAGTGTTTGTGCTAACTGTTGCTGTTCCTCATGAAAACCCTGATTCCGTGAACATGGAATACCGGTGTGCTATCAGACCGTTCTTACCATAAAGCTTAAGTGTTGGCAGCAGGATGGGCTTTGACTAATAAGTAGTTCTATTCAGATTAAATTGGAAGTCAAGCATCTGTAAGTAGATGTAGTTTGAGGTACTCTGCAGTTCCACCTAATACCTGCATTATTCTCTGGTGATGCACAATAAATGAGATAAATTGAGGCCTTTTAAGATTGCTCCTTTGGCTGAACTTTGCCAAAGTTAATGCCTGCAGCTTGCTTGAGTTCGTAGCTGCATTAACGTCAGTGGGAATGCTCGTCTGTAGACTTAAGTTTGAGAATTTGTGGCTGTTTTCAGGAAAGGAGCATATAAATAATTCAGCTTCATACACATCTCTTCTTAATTTTTATGGTAAGCCTTCTGATGTAAGCTGGTTTTGAGAAGCAGAACTAAAAATCATACAGAAACAAATCCGTTGCCCCTCATCATGTTCCAGGAGGCATCTGACATCAGGACCTGCTCTGTAACTTGTAGCATCAACCATTTTTTATCCCATAGTCTCTGGAGACTATGCTGTGTCTTAGGCTGTGGATCTGTGTTTCCAGGAACTCATCAGCCATTCCCTATTTGAGAGAGTCACTGGAGCAATGGAGTTATGATGAAGTTAGGGGCTTTAAGAGGTTTATTTCCTGCAGCTCTGTTGTCACTTTGCCAAATAAAAGCAAAAAAACAAATTACACTTTCTTTGTGATCTCCACGTCTCTCACATTAGAGTCTGTTGCTTTGTGTGGAACTTGCCAGGCATGCCGTAAGCAAAAAAAAGAAAATAAACTTTTTTATTATCATTGAGGGTGAAATGTTTGATGAGGACACCGTAGATTATCATATGTGAGGCTGATGCATTCTTATTATAAGAGGATTTACCAGTTTGTGCGGTACCTGATTTCAATATGATGATTTTTTGAGAAGATTTCTTGGCCCGGTTGTTTCTGTATGGGCAAATGGCATTGGTTCTAGGTGGTAATTATGAATCTGCTAAACTGCTTTCAGAGAACATGCATAAGTGAATAAGAGATTGGGACACATAATTTGCATAAAAATAATAATTTTGCATATTACATTTGAAAGCATTAAATTGTCACTTAAAAATGTTCCTAATCAAGGAACACTTGCTTATGTTGAAGGTAGTGGCAGTAAGTTCCACTAGAAAGATGTGCCCACATGAGGAAAGCTCAGGAGGTTGGGTCACTTCCCAAGAGGTTCTCCCTGCCGGGGGTGAAGCTGCCTCCACAGGCCAACCAGCCTGGCTTTGCTGCTGGTTCCGTGCTGTAGCTGCAGGGTTGGCACCACACTTGAGCTGTGCACAGTTGGTACACAGGTCCAGACCTGGCCCTGACTGTTCATCCCTGGCTGACTGTGAGGGCTGTGTGCTGGAAGGATGGGAAATAAGGTTACAAACTGGAACTTTATGATTGTTTTTGTGGAAGATAAGGGACAGGGGACTGAAATACCCATGTTTCTCCAGCGTTGTGCTTTTATTACTGTATCCCTTTTCTAGTTAAAATGTCTCTTTGAGCAGAGGTTTTTACTCTTACCTTATGTACTAAGCTAACTAGCAGCAAATGTCACAATAGCAATAGTGTAACACTAAGTCTTTTCAGAGTCCTATGCCTCATCTTGAAAGGATGAAATGGTCCCAACCTCCTTTCCTCAGCCAATGCCCTTTCTTCTCTCTACCATTATGTGGTCTTTAGTTGCAAGCAATGCCAGGTATAGAAATGTCAAGTTAACACAAAGCCTTTCAGAGAAGACTTTTTGTAATGGCTAGAGCCCATAGATAGGAGAGCTGTTTCTGTGTTTGCACTGTACAAACTTCAGATATAGTGCAAAATTGGATGTCATTCGTTCTGTGTTAGAGCCAAGTTTCACTAAATACAGTCCTGATTTGTGCCCCAGCTCCATCAAAATTGGAAGAATAAACAGAAGTAATGATGCTCCCACTGGCAGAACTTCACCTTAAGGAGAAGAACAAAACCGAAAACACTCGAAGCTGGTTTCAGTGTGGGTCTGGAAAAGCTGAATAAATTTTATTTGAATGATGGAAGAGTTTGGCTTCTGTCTTAGAATGAACCAGTGCTTTTCCAAAGCTGTGTGATGTCTCTAGGTACTTTTATGATGGATAACTTTCTGTTTGATAATATTTGTTAATATTTACATCACTTTTAACTTTCCCTCAGAGTACTGTGTAAAGCAATACTTAAAGAATTGGTATTTCTTCATTTACATACTGTAAGCCTTGTTACAAATGCTTTAAAATCTATTTTCTGCCTCAGGCTATTATGGAATTTGAGATACTTTGTGGGCAGGTTGTGTATGGGTTATGCTGTGCTGCCCAGGTGTAGGTGCTTTTATATATAGCATCCTACCTAGCATCAACATCTTACTAAAACAGGTATTCTGGTGAAGTGTAATTAGTTTTTCCCAAAGCAACATCTGCAGTACTCTCAAATTGAAGAGCACCCTCTGGAATATATTTCAGATAGTGTTCAATACCCACTGCTTTTATGATGGTAGAGAGAAAAGGCTTTTCAGGATAAAGGTTGTGACTTGGCTACCGAGATAATCTGATGCGTGCAGAGGAGCATATTTCAACTATCTCTGTGCAAAATCTGATTTCAGTTCAGAAGTGCTGCCAAGGATTGCTGATTAAATAGAGAGAGGAACTCAAGAAAGAAGACAGGAGAATACAGTAATTTTTGGGGAGACCAAGACAGAACATGGCCTGAGAGAACTGGGTTATTTACTTCTTGATCAAGGGGTTTTTGCCTGATGCAGAGGCTATTTAACATCACATATCTGTCTTGGCTGTGATAAATTTCTTTGTAGCAGCCTGTGCAGTGCTGTGGTTTAGGTTTGTGATGTCATTCTCAGTAGTGAAAACGGGAGTACAGTGTGGCTGTTTTTCAGAGATTGGTTGGGCATCTGTCTGCTGGTGGGGAGCTGGAGAGTGGTTACCTTTGAGTCACTTTTTTTTCTGTCCCCCTTCACTTATTAAATGGTCTTTATGAGTTTTTTCTCACTTTTGCTCTTTTTGTTGATTCCTCCTCCCCATTGAAGAGTCGAGCAAGAAAGGAGCTGCTGGGCCCGAAATTGCTGACCAGGTTCAGCCCTCTGCACATCACAAATTTACATTATGGGTGTGTGGACCAAAAGGTTAATTTTTTGGTATTTGGAAATTTAGTTGTACTATTTGCACAGTACACAACAGAGCTAACTTAACAATTCTAATAATTTGGAATTATTAAACTTTTTTTGTGAAACAGTTTTCCATTTATATTCTAATTTATCCTTTTCATCAGTAACTCTCATAGTTTCTCTGCTGTTGTTGTGTTTGTCCCAGTTTCAAGTGTAGCAGATGAAATTAGACCAAAGACTGAATGACTTTGTCTAGATTTGACAGTTACGTCAGCTTCACTGATGATTGTCCCTTGAGGGGAGAAGATTTTCAGTTGAGAAATCTGCTTTTGAATAAGCTGGCTTGATTTGAATCGTTGTCAGTGGAGGGAAGTAAGCAGTCTTAGAGGAGAAATTGTCTCTTTCCGGAGATTTCTGTAGCTCGTCAGAAATGCCACTTGCTTAGACCTTATCAGGTGTCCCTTAGCTCAAAGTTGTATGTTATGATTCTGTTGAGAAAGATTTACTAATTTATCCCTGTGTATGCTTGGAAATATTAGTGCGTAATTTAACCCTCTTCCCCAACAACAGGAATTTGCACTTCTTCACTTACCTAATTAGTACAGTCTGTTGTTAATCTTCTTGTTTAATCTTGTTGGTTTTAACTACTGGATTGCAAAAATAAAGTACATTTTCAAAATTAATCTGATTTTTACGGATTGTAGTGAAGAGAACAAATCTTATAAAGGATAAATACTTACAATCAAATTGCAGTGGGATACATGTTGCATTGTATTGGCCAAGTACAGTTATCGACAATATATTTTTTCTTAAATTGGCAAGAGTGTGAGAGACTTCCATAATGGAGATAAACCTCACAGTATTAGAATATATTCTGTTAAGTCCTCTGGGTCTTTAATAGACTGTACTGGGCTGTTTGCTAGCTTTGCTGTCTTCATGGGCTACATTTTATTTCAGTAAGAGTCCTACTTGAAAGCTCTATAATACTGTCAGCTTTGTGAACCTGGGAAAGCTACTCACACTTCATAGAAAAATTCTATTCTTCATACTTCTCTTCATAGAAAAATTATTTTTTTGGAAGTGAAAAGTGTCAATAGTATCGCATATAGCTAAGAAGTAAAGATTTCCACCTCCCTCAGTTGGCAGTGTTTCAGTCAGTACCTAGTCATTTGGGGTTGGGTTGGGAAACCAATCAAGCAGAAAGAAAAACTTTCACTCCACGAGGGCAGAATCTTATTTCCAAATCTCTATTAAAAACTAATTAAACAGTATTAATATTAAAATGAAAAATTAATATTAAATAGTATTAATATACCATCAATTATTAATATTTTTTTCTCATCAAAAGCACTAAGTGTCGTTTTATTTCCGTCATTATGTTACTGACAACTCTTAATATGAAGGATTATAAAAGCAGTTTTAATGTGTCTGTGTCAGAGCAGGACTAACCCTTCTTGTCTGCCATAGTTTTGAGGAAAAAAGAAAGTTTATTCCTAAATTAAAGTGCACAAGCAGTATCCCTGACGCCAGTTCATAAAGTGTGGTGCATACTGAGGTACACATAGTTCCACCACTTGTTGCAGTGGGATAGTTTGTATGTGTACAAATTGCAGGATGTGATTCAGTGTTACTTGTTTTTATTTACTTCTACAGTAATTGTGTTCAGAATGCTTCTATCATCCAGCCATAGCCAGGACTGACAATGATGTTACTACAATTAAAAAACCGAACAGCTGAAACAGGATGTGATTCAGTGTTACTTGATTTTATTTACTTCTACAGTAATTGTGTTCAAAATGCTTCTATCATCCAGCCATAGCCAGGACTGACAATGATGTTACTACAATTAAAAAACCGAACAGCTGAAACAGGATGTGATTCAGTGTTACTTGATTTTATTTACTTCTACAGTAATTGTGTTCAAAATGCTTCTATCATCCAGCCATAGCCAGGACTGACAATGATGTTACTACAATTAAAAAACCAAACAGCTGAAACTAATCATATAAAGGGAGCTTCTTGAAAACTTGTAAACTTTTCTACTAGTATGTGTTAAGGAGAGGTTTTATTGTACTGAGAGTAGCTCTTTTCCACTAGCAGTAAAAACATATGATGTATTTTGGCTTCAAATGAGAAATTAAGGTGAAAGTTTCCATACGAATTAAGTAGACCTGCATCCTGCAAGCAAAAGAGAAAAGAAAATAAAGCCTTAGTTTTGTTCTTATTTTACTTTTGGCCCAGTTTTCACTGTTAGCTGGGAGGTGACTACTGAAAAAATTAGGTGCTTTCACTGTGTGAAAAGTACCCACAGCCAAATGGTTGGATTTCTTTTGTAACTTTAAAAACCTCAGTCTAAAAGTGTGACATGTCTTAATGCATAGAGGCTGGATCCCCAAGGGTTTTAACCAAGACACAGAAAAGCCTTGCATTAAGGCAAACTGAATTTAAAATAAATATTCTTTCATGAAGAGTGCAGAGCAATAGCAGCCACAGTGTTTGTATCTGTTATGGTACTTGTAGCTAGTTTGGCACAGTTTGAGAGACAGCTGAGTTGTGATATCAGCACTTTTCTGTAAAACAGGTGGAAATCTACCAGGGAGCTCACAAGAATATGCTGCATGGTTTAGACCCTACCCAAACCCCAAATACAGTCTACCCCACACACAGGGGCCTTACCACTGCTTATAGGTACTGTCTTTACTGTCTGCCAGTAGGGAGTTTTAAAATAAATTGGTGCAATACAGTCTGTACTGTGTTTTCCTGAGAAGAACCTGATACGTATTTGTAATTTCTGTATAAAAATATTACTGTTTCTTACTACCTTTTTAAATAGGGGAAAACAAAAACATGAAGAGTGGCAAGTATTTTGAAATTCTTGACATTCACAGTTCAAAATGATGAGAAGTTGTCATACTTAAATAAGAAAAGAAAAATATTACTTTGCGATTCAGATTAAAAGACCTGTTTTGAACTAAGCACAGTGCTGAAGGGGGTTGGATTGTGAGCTGGTGTGTCAGTAAGTTGTTCTGATTTTTGGAATTCTCTAATTAATCATATACAACATCCTTTTTATTCTCAGTATGCCACTGTATCAGACTAGTTATTTTGAGCCTAAGGAAAGGCCTCCCGGGATGCTTTCATGTCTGACAAATAACTGTGTATAATTACTTGTTTCATCGCATATACACTGCTATATGAATTAATTATAAGATATTAAATAGTAAGAAGATGCAGTTAGCCAAGTAAAATATTACATGATGACAGACAATATTTGTTTTCAAAATTTTCCTGTGATATGTATTTTTAAAGCTACATAATGTGTGTGGAGTCCAGTGATGTTTTCACAAGACTGAGATGAAGACTTTAATTTCTTCCAAGAATCTCACATTCACGAGTAGCTGTTGAACAATATCTTCTACTGCATGTTTTAACAAGGACGGTTTTATCGCAACAGTCTGTCTTCCTTTCCGAAAACTGGGGCAACTTGAAATAAAAACAACTCTTTGTACTGTTAAAAATGATATTTCTGAAATGCTGTAATGTTGCATTTTGTCCTTGCAAAGCTCTATAGGACTTCATTCAAGGAATGTAGACCTTGAGTGACTTTGCTTTTATTTCGAGTATTTTTTGTCCTGATGGCCTCCTCACAGGCTGCAGGAGATGCACGGAGAAATCATGAACTTAAGCAAAGATCAGAGATTTAAAATACCGTGAAGGGAAAAGCACCAAGATGTGTACAATATGTATATGTGTTATCCGTGCAGTTTAGTTATGGGCTAGGAAAGAACATGCCTTGCGTGAAGAACCAATAGTTAAAATTTATTTTTAGTCTAATTGGTACTTTATCAGTCTAGTCAAGATATAACAATCTCTTATTAGTTTAATTACAACAGTGATAATACTTATAATCCAACTCGCCCAGTTTCTCTTACAGCTCTCTTAATAATTCAGTAAAAATCAATATACACTAGTAACTGCCCAATTCTTCTTACCCTCCCTATGCGTTGGTACATGAGTTGTTAATGACCAAGTTATATTTTGGGAGCAGCATGGTGGGGGTAATGGAAGGTTATTTTACTTTTTTCTTCTTGTGTATGCTTGAGGTTATTTTTGTATGCTTTAACTCAGTATGTGAGGCACGTTCTTACAGTTGATTCACAGGGCTAGATTAATTGTGATTCCTTAGGTTCTAGTGCTTTTCTTTTTGGGAGAGGAGAGACACACAGGTCTAGAAAAGTAGGCAAAAATAAAAGTAGTAAAAGCCCCCAAAAGCAAAAAACAATTTGGACGTAGATTGTATATGTCTTACCTCTTGATAATTTGTGTTGGAGCCAGACTTTCTACTGGCTGTTGGTATCCCCAAAGGCACAGGCTGCAAAGAGAAGAAAAAGTTGAAAATTATCAGTAGAGGGTAGGAGTGATAACAACTATAGTGGTGCTGTCAGCTGGAATAAATAATGTGGGACACTGTGAAAAAATGCACAATTTTGATTGAAGTTGATGGTTACATCTTTTGTGGAATATGTCAGTTGGAAAAATTGCTGCAGTGGATTTGATAGAGCAAAGCAAAACGAAAGTGCAGTGGTTGTTTGGTGACTGACTGGAGGTAACAGCAGTAGTTAAACCATAGGTTTGACAGCTGATGGAGAGTCTAGAAATAGTAGTGAGAGGAGGAGGAGCAAGGGCTGTGCCAGAACCCCAGGATATTTTGTCATCTTAGACAGCAAGTGAGAAAGGGTTTACACAAGAACAGACACATAGAAGATAGTGTTATGGAAACCAAAACACAAAAAAGATATTGAAACCAGACTGTGGGTGAAAATGAAGGGAAGCTGAAGAGAACAGGAGCGTAGAAATATGGTCAAGGAAGTGTGAGAGACCCTACTGGGAGTATTTTTATTAGAGCAATGAGCCAGGAAGTTTTAGTGTACAAAACATTTGAGCTGTTGGGAAGGTAGTCTCTTTGGTGGTGGAAATAAGAAGTCCCAATACTTTCACAGATGGGTAAGCTGGTGGGATCTTGCTTCAAAGTTATGCTCTGTTCTTTTCCTTTTAAGGAGTAAGAGCTGATGGGTGAAGGGATGGGTTGAGTGCAGGAGGAGAGACAAAGTGAGCTAGGTCTGAAGACGGGACTAAAGTTATGTAGAAGGTGGTTGGAGGAGGAAAACAGGAGAGAAGCTTGATGTCAGAGGTAGAAAGTGAGAAAAGCAGGACTTGTTAGTGGAGGGGTGACAAAGAGAAAGTAGATGGACAGAACTTCTTTTGTGATCTTCTTCCAGGTACAGAACAGGTTATGTTTGTTCTAATGGTTTTAAATCCTCATTTACCTTTTTAATGGTATTGATTGCTGTGATCGGTCACTGTTCATTTTCACAGTCCCTTAATTGCTGAGTAGCATCTGCTGATATTGTGATGCCCTTTTCCTAGGTCAGGGACCAGAGGAGAGTCTCAATCTTTCACTGCTTGTCTTTCTGTATGAGTCAGGTTGGTAGTGATAAAGCTGAGGGCCTGAGAGCCCTAAGGTGTGATCATTGTTACTGGTATCCATGCTTGGGATTCTCAACAGAGAGGCCCAAGATTCACAGCGGAGCCCTCGGATCAGGATGGAGGTGTGTTCATAAAGTTGTGTGTGAGAGGTGGGAAAACGTTAGCCTCTTGAGCAGGTAAGTGTGGTGCTTGATATTTATAGGCAGTGAAGACATGTTGTTTTAGTAACATAAAACCCATGGAGGTTTTATTTGTTTTGTTTTAAATTGTAGGTCTAATCCACTCTGCTCTTGTGTTCAGGGTGATTTTTAATGTGTTTATGAAATACTTTGTTTTATAAATAAAGCTTTTCATGTTCCTGTTTCCTCTCTTCCTGGGTAATTAATGTTATTTGTTGAAAAAATCCTGCAAGAGATTTAGCACTTCTCTGGTCACACTTAGAGAGGTATATGGTAGCCAGGGAAATCACTGGTGTTAGACACTATAGAGTTTTAAGGGAAATAGCTGGAGGCAGGACACTATCCATAAGGGATCCTCCATTCTGGGAGTAGCCTCTTCTCATAACAGCTTAATTACTGACTTAGTACCAGACTCATTTGTTCTGGCAGGCTTTTGTGGTGGATAAAGGCAGTGATGTATAGGGAGGCCTAAGGAGAGGCTTTGTTTGTTAGTGTGAGGCTTTGGTCAACAATGATTTATAGATTTCAAATCAAGTTCTCTTCTTATTAATGGGATTGTAAAATGTAACTGGGAGTTTTACTCTGGGGAAGCAAACTCATTAGGGTGCAGGAGGAAGGGATACAGGGAAACTTTTCTTCAGTTATATATTTTGCATAAATTTTGTTTGAGTGCTTGAGGGAATAAAGAAAGGCAGGTGGGGGTTTTTTGTTTTGTTTTGGTTTGGTTTTTTTTCTGTTTTTGATGTTTTTGCAGGTATAAATAAATCACTGAAGTGCAGATTTCGAACACTTTTGCACTAACCAGTTTTCCCAGAGGTGCTTCTTTTATCTCTTCCACTGGGAATAGAGCAGGTTGATGATCTCCATGACTACACTGTTGTCAGTACATCACAGCTGGTGGCTCAATATCACATCACAGACTTCAAGCACACGAGTCTTTATTGTTGAATGTGTAGAGCCATTGGAATGGTGCATTCATCCTATTGAACTGACTTCAGTATCTTACTGGCTGAACAGTAAGACCTGAATATGCATTAATATGCTAACTAGGCTTTTTGGCAGGAGGAAGTCAAGATAAATGTTGTAGGATTTCTTAGATATGGAAATGCATAAGGTTTTCTGTTGTGCATTTATGTCTAAAGGTGACACGCTTGTTTTGGCCGGGGTAGAATTAATTTTATCATAGTGCCTAGTACAGGCATGTGTTTTGGATTTGTGCTGAACACAGCATTGATGACATAGAGATGTTTTTGTTATTGCTGAGCAGGGCTTACACAGAGCCAAGGCCTTTCCTTCTGTTAGTACTGCCGCACTGCGGAGGAAACTGGGGGTGCCTGGGGGTTGGGAGGAGCCACAGCCTGGACAGGTGACCCAAACTGACCAAAGGGAGATTCCAGACCGTGTGACATCATGCTCAGTGTATACAGTGGGGGGAAGGAGGATGAAGGAGGGATATTTGGAGTGATGGAGTTTGTCTTCCCTAGTAGCCATTATATGTGATGGGGCCCTGCTCTCATCAGGATGGCTGAACACCTGCCTGCCATTGCAAAGCAGTGAATTCATTCCTTGTTTTGCTTTGCTTGTGTGTATGGCCTTTGCTTTCTCCATTAGACTGTCTTTATCTCAATCCACAAGTTTTCTACCTTTTATCCTTCTGATTCTCTCCCTGATCCCACTGGTTGGGGAGTGAGCAAGTGGCTGCCTGGGGCTTGGCTGCCTACTGGGCTTACACCATGACAGGTGAATGAAAGGCTACACCAGTGTTTTCAACCAGTGAACAGGATGAAAAGGCTTTTATTTTGGTACCTTTGAAAGAGAACAGATGTTGGGCTCGTTCCCTGCCCTAATTCAGTCTTCCTTGATTTGTAATACCTTAACCTAATGCATATGAAGCTTGCATGGGGAGTGCCAAAGTGGGAATGGAATTGCAGGCTTTTTTGTGTGGTCAGTCTCTGTGTGACTAGTTGTCATTTGGATGTTACTTTACCCTTTTTTGTATTAATTATCTTTATTTGGTATTTAAGTTGCAAATTGTTTGTAAAAACATCTTCTTATCTTCTGTGGGTCCATGGTATAGAGGGCCTTTAGGTGCCAATGTAACAAGATCTTGTGGGAGTAGCAATAACAGAGTTGGGTGGAAATTTTGATTTCCAATGATCATTTAAAGAATGTGAATAATATCTTTGCAAATCAGTTTGAAAAAAACATACATTAGATTTGTCCAAATGAACACTTCAAAGTTAACCTGAGCAGTTGTGGGTCGGGTTTTCTTTCTTTTTCTTTTTTTTTTTTGGTATCAGTTGAACAAGCAGGGTTTGGAAAAAAAGATGCTTATAAAGAAAACATTTTTCAAAATCTCAATGTGTGGTATGTTGGCAGAATGAAAGCTTTTATTTAGAACATTTCTAAATTGTGAGGTTTGAATCAAAGGGGCTTTCACTTTAAGTTTTTCCCTGCAAAATAAAAACCATTGGTATTTTGGGTCTCCTGTGGCTATTTACCTGCCAAAGCAATCATTAGTATAGTTTTCAGGAAGTTCTATTTAATGCTTCAGAGGCTTTGGATTTTTAAGTAGAATTTTCTGAGGGTGCCAGAACTGGCTTCTAGGCAGTCTGTTGATGCTGAGAACATAAGGCCTCTAATTACATGAGGACTGATGTTGTTACTTAAATACAAATCAACACAATTAATTTATTATGGAGTTGTGAACTGGAATTGTGAAAGACACAAGTTGCATCGTTTGTTGTAGAGGCTGGGGCGTATGTCGTAACTGCTGGCTGCTTTTGTGAACTGCATGCTTGTGTTTCTGCAGAACATCTGTAAGTCAGGAGATCTGTGCCTATTCCACTCTCTGTGCAAAACCAGCTGTGGTAGCCTTATGATAGCTTCACTCTTTTTGTGGTGTTCTTAGATGAAGTTCGCAAAATGTGTTTGGAGCCTTAGTGTGCTAAGAACACATGCTCACTGTGTTCACTGTAAATACACGTTCATTTGTGCGAGTATGCATGCACAGAAAAATTGCACGATCACCTTTTCCGAACTAGCTAATCCCTAATAGACCTATGATTCTTTCGTGTCTGCAGAGTTTACAAGAAAAAGGGAAAGAAACAGGCCAAAGTATACCAGTCATGAAATTCTTTTGCACTGGATACCTTCATGTTTTTTAGCCAGCTGCCGCCAGCTTCTCCAGCAGAATCCAGTGGGCAGAGGAACTGTGGAAAGTGTTTTTTTCAAAACTGAATGAAATTAGGAACTTACTACAGAATCACTGATATTCCGTGTGTCACACTGTTTTGTACCGGAAGACGAATTATCTCCTAGAAATGCAAAGGGGGGAAAAAGAGTAGTCAATTAGTGCAGTTGGTAAATTCCTGTTGATTTAAAGACACAGGGAAGATAAGAAGAATTGAGGGACAAGCATGCAGCCTAAGCTGGAACTAAGTACAGGAGTTAATAGTGTTGACATTTAGCATCACAGCATTAAGAAATCAACCCTGATTTTGGTTTATATATACAGTCTATTGTCTTGAACTATCATTAGCCCCTGCAACAAGATGCTTTTCCATGCAGAGATTTTATTTTCAACACTGACAGCTATGAACATCATTGAAAACAAGGAAGAAATCAAAACTGAAGAACAGGAAAAAAACCGAGCCAACAATATGCCCTTTTGATTTTTAGCTTGCTTCGGTAGCAAGGTTCAGTGACACATTGCATGACAATATGAATGGGTGTACTGAGCATCTCAGCAATGATGTCTTTGTCATTAGTATTGCAGGAACAGTGTGCTGCTGAGGACTTCCAAATTAGTATAGCTTTCCTTCTTTGCGGTATAATAATACTGTGCAGAAGGTTTTTTTGTTATTTGTAGTGCTTTCCTTGTCTTACCATTGCAGTATAACCTGCTACAAGAAATACGTCTAATTTTGAAGCCCAAGCCCAATGAGGTTTTGAATTCCGTGCCTACGGTCATTTATGTCGGGAGTTTGCTCTAGGACTTTATACTGCAACAGGTGTTCTGCCCCAACAAGTATTTTATCAAGTTGCATTTTGTTCTGTCAGAGCAGGTCTTTGTACGAATGGGATTCTTACAGGTTCCTTTCAGGTACAGTGGGTATATGTAGCTATATACATATGTACTTAGATATTTGCAGATATAGATATATGTGTTTATATATATTAAAAATACTGATTGACTCCTTTATAGTTCTAAGAGAAATATATCCTAAGTTTCAGAGTTTTTTCAAGTCTTCCTCTGTTCCTTAAAGTTTCTTCCTGAACAGTAGTTCCTGTTAGATCATAGGCAGGTAATGTGCATATAGCTGTGTGTTTGTGTCCTGATGACTGAGGTGACTGCACAGGGTGCAGTGATGGATGCCATTGCTGTGCTGAGGCTGTTGGTCAGTTGTTTGGGACCCTGGGGTTTTTTTTTCCTGTTCTTATTTAAGTCATAGGAATAACATCAGAGGCACTTCAAAAGGAAAGATGTGAGCCAATGTAATCTTCTTTGTAACTCCACTAACAGCTGTTCACAGAAACTCATAGTGCTTCTTTTATTTGAACATTTAAAGCAGTTTTTTTAAAAGGAGAAAGCCAAAAAGCTTTCCAAAATGCACTGGTATTCAAGTAACTCTTTAGTCGGGCCCACTTCTGGTGGAAGTGAACAGCAGTGTAGCAAGAGATTGCAAAAACTACTGCTGAATTTGACTTGTGTTCCTCTTTGCCTTGTTCACAGATATTGATGAGTGTGCTGAAGGACGGCACTACTGTCGTGAGAACACCATGTGTGTAAATACGCCAGGATCCTTTATGTGTGTCTGCAAAACAGGATATATCCGCATTGATGATTACTCATGTACAGGTAAGAGCTCTGTATGTCTGGAAGGAAACAACAGAATGGTGGTATTTAGGAGTACTGGTATGATTCTTCTGAAGTTAATCTTTGTTCGAGTCACAGAGCTTCTAAATGAAATGTTAAACACAATAAACACCAAAATCCAATGCAGAAAAGCTAATGCATTTTACAGATTATGTGTAGGTCATACTGTTTGCCTGAATTTGTAAGATAGGCTGGATTGTCTCATGGATCTGCATGGTTTTGGGTGTTCATTAAAAAAGTGGAGGGAGGAGACTTCCTGAAAATGCAAAGAGGAAAATAAGTGAGCAAAACCAGTGTTGTTTTACTTGGTTTCCATGTTCCATACCAGTACGGCTTCTCTTGGAGTACAGTGACTCTTCTGCAAACTTTGGATGGAGTTAAATTTTCTACATATTAAAAGTGGCTGTGTCCTCATTCTGAACTCTCTGGGCTCAGTCATGTTTCCCAGGTGAATCCTGAGTTCAGAGGGCAGGAGTTCTGCTTGCCCCAAACCACTGGACAACATGGTCGGTCTTAGATCTGTATCTTCCCTTTTTGCTCTACTGACAGTGGATGTGTTTGGTTCGTGCTGACTTTCTGTCTTCTACTCTTCTTTTATTGCAAGGTAATTTATGGTTTTGGAATGAACACTGGACATTTAAAACAGCCTTCAGTATCAGAGTCGGAGCCAGGCTGACTCTGAGTATTCCTGTGTTTTTTCCTATAGCGTAGATAAAGAAAATACGAATCAAAGATGTGGCACGTTTTCTCAGTGAACAGAATAGTATCGCTATTTTGTGTGCACAGGGTAACAAATTAGCTCTCTCTATAAAAGCCTGTATTTTTTCAGCAAAGCTTTCTTGAAGTTCATATTATCTAACAGAAATTGGCTATAAATGGATGAGAGTATTCAGGATGTGGAGGCAGCACTGTGAAGTTCATTAATAATTTTGTTCTGCCCATTGTGTCTTGGCATTTTTAGCACCGATGATATGTCTTGGTACAGAAACAGCTTCTTCATAAACTGGCATGTTTTCCTTGCTCAAACATGCACAATGCTCAGGGACATGGATTTCAAATCACATACATTTGATTTTTGTGAATGCTTTGTCTTACCTGTACTTGTCATTCCTCTCATACATTGGCAAGCACTGTTTTACTGCAGTGAGCCCACTTCTTGAAGGTCCGAGTTATACAGACTTCCTGCAGCAGGCCCTTTCTGAAGCAACCACTGTGTTTCTGGTCATTCTCATGTTCTCCACACTCTCGGCTGAGTAAAGAAATTGTTTCACTACCTCCTGAGTGTGAATATTGGGATTATTTTAGGGCTGACTGTATCTAAATCCGTGTGATACTTTTTCCACTTGGCTTCCCTTAACCTGCTGTTCTGATTTAACTTAGCAAATGGTAAACCATCACCAACTTTGCAGGAGCATTGGGTGCTTGTAAATATGATAATGGTAGTTTTTGAGACTCCACGTATTGCATTCTTCGTACTTGCTGAAGCATGCTGTTACGAAATACAGAGTTTTTCTGGAGTTACATTTTAGTGAATTTTGGATACTGACAGGCAACCATGAGGATACAGTCCTTGCTGGATGATAGAATTTCAATGAATGGCAACCTAACATTAAGTGTATATATCACAAAATGACTGCATTATTTTTTCTGGTTCCACAACTATTGTGTGAACACCTCTGGTGGAGGCACTGGTTAATTAAGTTAATTAATATATATCCAGGACTATGTTGGTGGGGTTTTATAGTATGCAGTTCTGTCCAAATCTCTCAGTGCTCATGTACAGAGTCCAGTGCACTTTGAGTTTTGTCAATGTCTGCAATAAATGTAGTCATTCAACCCTCTTTTTCCCTCTGCAGAGTTTAAAGTTCTTACCAAGTCTCTATTTGCCTTATTGGCAATTCTGGGTTTAATTTGCCCAGCTAAAATATCAAGGAAACTGAGGAGGAGGCTGGTTTTTAATGCAGTTCAGGAATAACAAGAAGACAGCAAATAAGCGACAGGTGACCCTTTGTGTTACTAAGTGTTGAATTTTTAAAATCTATTTCAGGTCACAGTTTTTTGTAATGCTGTGTAATCGAATCCAGTTATGAAATTGTAGTTGTGCATAAGATAGCTGACACTCTAAACTGGAGAAGCAGCTCTGGTAGCACATCCTTGGGAATTTTACTAAGTAGGAAAAAAATGTTCTGTAGCTTGGTGTAAATATGTCATTGTTTGCACAGGATAGCTGAAGCCCAGGAAGATGTTGAAAAATTATATGCGAACCTTGATTAGGCAGGTTATGATGTTAGTGATGTCCACGACTTGCTGGCAGACTAACATACCTTATTGTTCCATCCTATGAACATACATATAATTTATCAGTCATTGATCAAAATAGAAAAGAGATGTAAAATCAGTGACATTGAAGAGTTTTTCTCCTGTACAAGACATTTGAAAAGAAATCTGTGCTATCTGTCTCTGTCAGAGTCATGCACACAAAAGACTGATTTAGACAGCCTGTAGCTGCTTCCAAAACAGCTCCAGTTCTTTTTGTCCTGGCATGTTTATTGCAAGTTTTACAATAGATCTGGATTACATTTTTATTTTCACAACAAAGGATGTAATGAAGACATCAATTTCTGATATTGTTATTTGTATTCATATTGGAACCAAGATTCTCAGGGTTAGACTGAGTTAGTCACAACCATATTTACACAGAAATCTGCTGTTCATGACTGATTTTTATGTTCAGAAATCAATCATAGCTATGAGAAAGAGAGATGGCTTCTAAGTTGCACCCATATGCCAAATGTGTCCACAAACTGCAAATTAAAGGCATAAAAATTTGCCCTTGGGCTACCATGCTTTGATACGCTACAATGATGTTGTCTCATTCCCCTTTCGCTTTGCTTTCCAGAACCTGGAATGTAATGATGTTGTGCTAGGGGAGGGAAGGTAGAAAACAGCGTGAGTCTCTGCTGGGGTAGTTTTGTATGTGCACTGGTGTGCTGCTGCACCGTCACTGTTAGCTGGGACCAAATTGGAATGTTTAGTTATTTTCTGAAATAATAGCATTCACATCATTACTTTGCATGGATTATGGAGATGCACGGGCTGTTTTCTTGGCTGGGAAAAAGAAAGTTTTCCTTCAGGAAACAAGAAAGGACCCAATGTCACCTCCAGTCTTTCAGGCTGCTGTGTGATTCACAGCTGGTAGCATTGCTCTGAACAGCGTAGTGGATGTGCTTTCCTCCACCATTTATTATGGGAGAAGTTAGGAAATGAGAGATGAGAGCTCTCTTTTTCACACTTGGCTCTAACAGTGAAGAGTTCATACCAGCCACAGTGAATGGTTAATCATGTTTAGTCCCAACAATTGTCTTTAGCTTTTTGCACAGGGACCACTCACTTAACTGAGTAACCCAACAAGAATGGAACAAAAGATGCAAGACCCTGTGAGACTTAGTGCATCCTCCCTAGATCGTATTAAGGCAGAGGAAGGTGCGTTCCTTGATCTGGAGAAGCCATGGATTTTCTGAGCCCCAGAAAACTTCTAAGGCTCTGTTTCTGTGCGAAATCTTGGGCCACCTTTTATTTATTTTTTTGCTTTCCATTTGGGATAAAAGGGGGAAGTGGCTCTGATGGAAGTGCTGGTGGTGTGCTCTGCCTCTCCTGTGGTTTGGAGTCGCTGAGATAATGTGGAGGAGGTAATGCAGCTGATGTTACCCTCCCAGAGACTTCCTCCCCAGGGGCTGTTTCATGTTTCACGTTTAGTGGTACTGGAGGGGCAGGTGTTGGCACTCTCCAGGAGTACCCTAGGACAGTATATTCAGTTGACTCTCCCTGTGCCTGTGGTCTGGGCAAGATGATAAATGACTGAATGTAAGAAGGACATATGAAGTATTAGTATATAGGCCAGAATCTTTGAAATAATGTTTGTACATGCTGTGTTCTGGGGTTTATGAAATTATGTGTTGCATAATTCTGGGGTTTTTCTTCTGTTTGTGTTTTGTGGTTTCTTAGGGTTTGGTTTTGGGGTGTTTTTGAGAGAAGTGAATCTACAACTTTGGACCCAAACACCAGTGAGACTTTACAATTGTACTGTACTTTGGCAGAAAACACATGTGAATTCTTAACTGATTAATTATTAAAAGCATACCAATTTATAATGTTGCAAGTTGTGGGCTACTTCTTTCAATCTTGCTCTGGCCACTTTAGCAGCGACGTCCATCTGAGCTATGTGGGACCACTGCCACACGAGGAGCTGGGCGCTCACATACGTGTTTGAAGTGTCTGCAGACCATGTGAAGTTTTTTCATAACCATTTTTGTCAATATATTTCAGATTATTATGTCTTTCCTTTTCATTTTCACTTTAGCCAAGTCATGCTGATTTTTTGCTACTGCTTTTAGAAAATAGTAACTTATTTGCCAACTCCTTTGGCTTCTCAAGTGGAGATTCTAAGTCTGTGAGGCCATTATTGTGCCTTACAGCCTGGTACCATCACATTTGTGCTCCTGGGTTTATTTTCTCACTTCTAAAGAAAATGATGAAGGATTTTTATATAACATCACTATGTTGGGAATGTTTGGAGGGTTTGTTCTTCAGAGTCAAAATAAACAGAAGGGATGAAGTAGTTCTTTAGAATAATGGAATCGTAGAATGGTTTGAATTGGAAGGGACTTTGAAGACCATCTAGTTCCACCTCCCTGCCATGGGAAGGGACGCTTTCCACTAGCTCAAGTTGCTCAAAGCCCATGGCTTTGGTCTTTGGCCTTTTTGACTTGGTCGTATGGAAAAACCTACTCAAAGCAATGAGGAATATGTTGAATTCACCAGGCATTAACTAGCAGTATCTAGCTGGAACTTGCTAGAACTCCCTCCTCTTCTGCCTCAGCCAGTGTGTCTTTGTGAGTCTCAGAGATTTTCCTAACAGCATTTTTCTGAATATGGTGTCAATGCATTCAGCATCATTTAATTTTTATCTGTGATAGCCTCTCACAGTAAACTGAAGTCTAATAATAGTTTTCACATAAATTACCAAGGAACATGGTAGTAGCAAGTTGAGTGACACCTGAAATGTTAATTTTTTGGGAATACTGGCAGCTCTGCATATTTTGCAAATCAAATTAAATCACAAATCTGTTTCAAATTGGAAGGAATTCCAAGATCAACATTAAATTAATTGAGAGTCTGGGGAGATTGATTTGACATATGGAAAAGATTTAAGGAGAAAACTACAGATTTAGCTGCATAATGATGATGAATGTGCAAAAAGTAGGAATTATGATAACGCTAATACTAATTAATAATTACTTGGGAGGTTTCAGTGATAAGAGAAAGATGTAGGGGGAAGTACCGGTCTGCAGATGCATGGCCATTACCTTTTGACAATACTTTTTTCATGTCTGATCCGTATTCTTTACTCTCTAATGATGTTGTGGGATGACTGAGAAAATTCACCGTGACATAATGCATAGAGAACTGATTGCCACACTCAGCCCATTCAGCCCTCATGCATCTGATACTCTTTTGTCCACCTTTGTGCCTTTTTTCCCATGCAGCCATTAATGTTTTCCGACTGGCTGCATCACTGGGACTTACTTTACATTTGCTTTGCCAATAGCGGTCAAAACTGTGTCTTTCCTAAGCTCTCCTGTTTGGCTTTATTCTTCTACCTATCTGTGACTTATTACCAACCTACACATCTGCTTGGATTTCAGCTAATGCCACTAGTCATGTCCCTGCTTAAGAAAGATACCTTTTGGTTTAGCATTTTGCCCCTTTTTTTTGTGTAGTGTGTAGCCAAAATTTGGGTCTTGTCTCCTTTTCCTTCATTAATGCTTTGTTTACCATAGAAATCTTCTGAGGATGCTTATGAGAGAACAGAGGTGCCGTCTTTGCAGTGCAAGTGCAGCCCATCCTTATCCCCCAAGTTCAGATGCCTCCACTTTGGGAACCAGCAGTCTGGTATCTGGAAGGACTTTTAAATGCTAGTTATAAGGACCTGCACTTTTGTTGGAATTACATCTCATACCATTTGTAATTCAGATCCCCAGGTTATCAGGACTTTAGCTTTTTGCCCAGTTGTTATCCTCTGTTTCTTGCAAGCTACGTTTATTTTTGAGGGGAAATACAGTCCCTGTAACAGGGGGTTTTTTATTAACATAGTACTCTGACATACTTTGGATGAATGATTCCTCTTGGCATCTAGAAACTCAAGTTCATAAAAGTGCATCTGCCTGTGGGCTTCTGTTCAGATTTCATTGGTTTATTTTTGACTTATAAATCCATCAATTGTTTGGGACATAAACAGCCTGAGAAATCTCATACTTTTTTCTATACTGTGCAGTAGAAGTAATGTTTAATGGCAGGGATATTTGAGAAAAAGTTTTGTTGAATTTCTTGTGAGAATGCTGAAGGCAAAATCCATCTTTATTCCCTAGAGCACAGACCATGTTCAGGAAAAGTTCATTTCTGGGTTCTGATGTGGGGAAGAAAATGGTTTTGTACCCGTGTACATTGGTAGGATTTCAGCTAGCTGTGCAGTGTGGGTATTTTCTGATACCGTGTATTGCTAGGTCATTTTTTTCCCAACTGAACGTTTCAGATCCCACAAATGAATTCTGCGAACTGGAGGAAGAGGAGTACCTTTCGGTATTTAAAATTATAAATAAAATCTAGCTTACATGTGAGGCATGTGGGCTGTGTTTTAGCAACAACACTAACCTCTTCCAAGAGTAGTGTATTTGTCTGAGTTTCCATGGACAAAAGCTACTGTAAGTCTGATGTAATCCAGAGTTGAATGAAGTCATCCATCTTCTATTTAAAGCTGCATGCTTGTCCTCAGTTAATTGAAGTATAAAGTTGCTTTTTCAGATGCACAAGTGTATCCACAAGTTGTCCTGAAGATAATAAGAACTGATAGTGCTTAGTACGTTGGTGAATGAGGCCACATTTTAATAAGTGACTAAATATGGCCTCAAGATGCAACTTTATTCAGGACTTTTGTATGCATTTTACCCTTCACTGCTGCAAAGATGTTAAAAAAAATAGAGTGTGACCTCAGAGGAGTCATAGGCTTATAGTGTCCCAGTTTGGCTACATGAAAATGCCGTGATGTGAGACATGATAACAATAAAAAAGCCAATTTCTTGACTTAGTTTTGATGAATTCAGCAACATTTAAGTTTTCCTCAAGTTCTGCGGCTTATAGAGCAGCTGAGTTCATTGGTTGTGCTTAAATAAAAGCAGAATAATTGCTCAGTATGGTGCAAGGGACAGAGCAATAAACAAGCATACTGACGGGGGCTGGTTGTAACATCACTGTAGTGACATACCACGGCTTGACTAAGGAAATGTTTTAGTCAGCAAACCACCAGAGAACGTAATGATGTGGGCAAGATGAGCCATCTGTCTCTCCATCTCCAATTTTGGTTACACCCCCACCCACACCCCAGTTATGCCAGAAGTAACGTGTACATGCATTGTCACATAGAGCAGTGCAAACTCCGCAGGGGCGATGGTGTCCAGCTATACTGCCAGGGTTGCTATTAGTAATAAGCACTGTAGAAGTCACCTTGTGTGCATGGAGGATTTTTAACTCAAAGCCTATTTGATTCTGGTTTCTATTACTCGGCCCAGTTTCCATTCTGCTTTATAGTGTGTCAGCCTACACGAAGCTCTCAATCTTCTTTCAGGATAAATTCTCTCCAATATCCACTTTCTAGCTGTACGATAATTCACAAAGCTAATAAAGGAATGATCGCTCAGACTGAGCTTGTTGCTATGCGACCACATTACTAAGATAACAACACAAGTAATTTTTACATATCTGCTGTATCTTATACAACTGAACTCAATTATGCTTTATTTGGATTGAATCAGATTATCCTTGGCAACTTAGTTTGGAGTATGTTTCAGCTTGGAATGAGAACGTCTTCTTTTTCTTCGAGGATACTTTTCAGGTCCCATTTTCTCCTTGGTTACTGACCCAGTTCATGACAACTGTTCATCTGGCTATGCAATTATAGCAGGATGGATTTCTCAGCTGATAAAAATCCAACACATTTTTAAAGAGTCCTTGGTAGAACATGATTTGAGTTGTTAAACAGAAAATGTGTTCCCTTGACGAATATGTGAATTTATGATTTTCAGTACTAAATGCTTAATTCTTTAACGGAAATTATTCTTTTACCATATATATATATATATGTGGTATATGTGTGCTTGTATGTGTTTATCTGTATATCTATTCATGCGTTATAGAACTAGATTCCCTTTTGGCCTTAGGAACAAAGGCCGGTCGAGGTATTATCAGGCTCTATTTTGCTTTTCTACAATTTCTGTATTCTGTTTAAAATGTGTCTTTCTGCAGAAGCAGATATCAGAATTGATTATTTTGTTCTACAAGGAATGTATTTTGCATTCCTTGTGCAATGAGGAATTTTTCAATATATTAAAGGAGTTCCAGATACCAAGACTATACTCAGTTTACAACTAAGTCAGAAAAGAGGGAGTTTTTATGTAAAAAAATTGAAATTTTGGTATTTCCAAGCCTTGACGTTGCTTGGTATTTATATCACAGCATTATGACACACATCCAGTGTACGTCCTGTTTCTCTGGGTTCTGAAGCCCTCTGCAGCTTTCAATCACCCAGCATCCCTCGCCAGCTTCCACAGTGCAGTTATGTGCTGTGTCAGTACAATCTGATTGGAATGCAGAATTGTAGGGCTATAGCAAAATTAACACAGTTTATTGTAAAAATAGAAAATCTAGCAAATTGTGCAGAGCTAAATGAATTATTAATTCCTAAGGTAATTACATTGACTCATTATGTAAGAATTTCACTGACATTGGCACAGGAGGTGGAATTCAGTTTGCAGTTAAGACACCCCAGTGTCCATCTCCTTGTCTAAGCTCACATTGTGATCAGCAGAGGTCGAGGATTCAGCTGGACACAACTCAGTTGTCTATTTACATGTTTGAGGCAATCATCATGATAGGATTAGCAGATCCAACTTAAGACCTTATGGGGCTTGTGCTTTTTGAGTTCTGATGGATACAGAGTAGGTTACCTCTTTCCAGGTGTTTGTCTGTGTTGTCTGTGACCAGATCAATCCTGTAGTAGGTACCTATTTTGCATTTCCTCAGTTCTGTAGGTAACACTGACTAAAAAGGGGAACTATAGCAAGATCTGATTGCCCAGTTTTAGTTCTAGAAACTTTTTAGATGCTGTGGTGTGTCTTACTTGCACTCCAACTGCTGTTACAGTCTTCCTATAGAGCCTTGCATTACAGCCTTTACTGATGTCTTGGATATCCATGAGGTGTCACGCTGGATGTGACCTGTTTGCTGGGCATGTGTTTATGCTGTGGAATCCTGCCCAGAAACACACACATAAATATTAGGTACTTTAATCTGGGGCTGCACTGCACCCAGGATTACCAGCAACCAAAGATCTGCCATTTTTCTTTAGAAGTTTAGGTCCAAGAGACTGAGGAATACACAGGCTGTGGTCTGCTTGAAGCTTCATCTGTTCTTCCCGATATGGGGTGTTAGTGGTGGTCTGTAAGGATTAGGATGATGGTAACAAGGGAGTGTCTGGTATTGATTCATTGCAACATGACATCCCTTCACAGCTGGAACTCCCTTGGCCTGTCCTTCTGTGGATGATCACAGGCTGTGACAGATAGACTGCAAAGATAGGAAGCACAGTAGGCAGCCTTGAGGACAGTTGAAGTCATAAGGATCTTTCTGGCTCAGGAGATGGGAATCTGCTGCTGTCTCATTGAGCGAGCCAGAAGTGAGGGAAGTTGGATGCCTCACATCTATCATGTCTGAGCCAGCTGGTGATTGCCTCATGCTGGGAGAGTGTTGCCTGTTCTCAGAGGGACTCCAGCCAAGGTCAGTGAGAGACTGGAGCTACTGTATGAACCAAGACAGTTTTTAAAAAAGGAATACTGGAGTTTTTTAAGGTTATGTGATTATGCTGTATTGAAGTCCGTGGTTTTCTACATATTCGCAGTAAAATAAGGTGTCTATAGCCATGATACCGATTAGCTGGGGTTTAAGGGTAGTGGATACTCCTAACAGTATATGGATATCATGTCTGCCTTTTGGCATTTTACTGTTGGAAAACATTTCTAAGATAAAACAGTTTTAAGAAAACACAGAGGGTAAGAAAGCTAAATTCCATGACTGGTACGGGGAGAAATGAGATTTTTTAATATTGTCCAGGGCTTCAGAAGCCTTTTTTTATAATACTATAGTAGCAAGTTTTTTCTTTCAATGAATAGAGAAGACTCCTGTTTGTATAGATAAAAATTTCTGAATTATTTCTGTTCAGACGATCTGTGGGCATGGAAACCTTTAATTCTTTACAATTTGATTCCTACTGCATGCCATATGGCATATCTTACAATCACTGACTCCTGAAACAACTTAGAAGTGTCCTTTGTTTTTCATGAAGTGTTTAGAAGAGATTAATCTGCTTTATGCTAAATGGCAGACTGTTTCCTTAACTCATGTTTTATGCTGTCAGTCATTATAATTTAGTATGTCGTCTTCTTTGACAGTTTGTGTCTGCAATAATTCTCTATCAATATTGCTATCTTTTGTCAGTCTTTTGGACTGATGATTATCAACTTACAAAACCTTTTACTTCACCATGTCAAACTGCTTTCTTGTGGTACAGACCCCTTGACCACAGCAGGACTTGCATCATTCCTAGTCCTTCTTTGCCCGTAGAATTATGCTGAAATCTACCTTGAAATGCACAAAGTAAACATATTGGACTTATCCACTTCACTGACTCACCCGGTGTCTGTGTTCCTATGAAGAGTCCCAAAGAAAGGTTTATATTTTTAGTTTTGCCTGTAACTTCTGAGTCACACTGAAATGTGCTGATGATTCTGCAGCCAGGCTGTGGTTGGTCATGCATGAATGCATGGTGTGCAAGTTAAACTCTCACTTCTGCCACCCTTCTGATTTTGTCTAAAACTAGTTTCAGTTCCTGAATTTGCTCTGTCAGTGTTTGCCAGCTCTTCTAAATGAATAAAGGTTACAGAGTCTTTGGCAAGACCTTTCTACAGCAGTCAAAAAGAATGGATCAAGAAGGATCAAATACTACCTACTGAGAGAATATGTTGGAACCCATCCTTAGGCTTGTGATCTGCTAGTGCCCCAAGGAAGACTGGTGAAATCATCATCAGTAATTTGAAAAGTCACATTGATGCAAAGGGAAGCATTGCTGTGTAGGTTGTGCTGCTGCACAATATGATCCTAAGGGGTTTAGGTGAAATTTCACTTTGGTTAGTGGAGTTGCATTTTGTGAGGTAATATTTTTGGAAGTACTGTGTCTGTAAAAGATACTTGATATTTTTCCTGAGGACATTCTCAATACACAGAACTCACAGAACTGTTCTGTCTTGTCTTTATTTTATTTTTTTTTTAATAAGAGAACGCTGGTGGGTTTGTGGCATCTTCAAGACTGAACTAGAAAATTGAAAATCCAAATTATTTCAGGAATGGTAATCAATTTACCTTCTTGAAACCATCCCCTTTACAGCTGATATAGTCAGTTGTGCAAAAATTGATGTTCCCCCTCCCCCCTCAACAAATTAAAAAAAAGAAACTTTGAAAATCTCAATGATTCTATCCAGAACCAAGAGCTCTGTCAATGAGCTTAGCAATAAACTGGGAAGCTGCTCTACCTAAATTGTTTGTTGGAGTTTTTGTAGGAGCGTTTTTTCATTCTGACGAGCTTCCAGATAATCTCAAAAAGACTGTATCTGCTTCTTTCTGTTGTTATATGCTGCAGTCCTTTCACGTCTTCTGAAATATATTCTTTGGAGAAATGGTGCAAGTAATTGTATTTATTTTATATTTTTAAAGTAAAAGGTATTCCAGAGAAAACACATGCAGTGAGGTAGCTTGATTAGCCCATAACTCACATTGCTCAAAATCAAAAGTCGCTGTTGTCTTCTGTAGCTGTTCTTTACAATTGTCACATGAAGACAATTAGAATTAAGTATCTTAATGTTTTATCTTTATTATTATTATTATTATTAGTGTTTTGCTTTAGGAATGAGCAGTTTTTAAAAATATCAATGTCCTTATTTATTTGCATTTTATTTCTTCATTATATTGACCTGTTAGAGTATGTCTCCCAATATACTAGTAAAGGTGCATTTAATATGAATGAGGCACAAGATTTACTCGTGAATAGTAATTTTCTAATGCAAAATAATATTAGAGTGGTAGACTGCCTAATCATGCAATAGAAGGTGAATTTATACTATCCTAAATATCTGTCTTGGCAGATTTTGGAACTAATTTGTAAATACTTTGTAATTTAATGTCCAAGTCACGTGGAAATGGAGATTTGGACTAGACTGACAAAGATAAGCAGCTCTGAGTCACGCAGACCAATCACCAGGAAAAATATGTTGTCAGCAACAGTAATTACAGCAGGTAATTGTGTCATTTACCCTGTTATAGACGAGTAAATGTGATGAGTTTGGAACACACCAGCTGTCACACAGTGTTAACTTCGATGTTTAGGATTTGGAAGCCCGTAGAAGAGTCTTTTAATGACAGTGCATTTAAATAAACAAAGCTAAAGGTTTCACACTGTTCAAAGCAGGGATATATGGCCAGTTCTGTTCAAGATAAGACTGATTTCTAGAAAGGTGAGGATTTATCAAGAATATCTGTTTTCATTTGTTTCAGTGTTTTTAAAATGTTGGAGTGTGAAAATACTTTGAAAGAAAAATTTGTTACCTTGTTCCTAACCTTTCAGAAGGTGAATTTGGATGGACTTAAATTCTGTCTGCATCATTTTAGTGCCTGAGAGGTAAATAAAGTTTGGTGGTGGTGGTAGTCTGAACAGATGTTCCAGTCTGTTTTGAATACCCTGGGTTTACCTTAGTACACCTTCCATAGGGTGGGCTTCGTCTTAGTTTGAAGTCCTCCAGAGTTGTTCGCAGCATCTCTGCTTAAATCCTAACTTTTCCAAAGAGCAGATCTGTGAAGGAAGTAAGATTACAGAAGTGAAGTCATTCTGGGATGATAGTAATAGTAGCAAAATCGAATATCTGATCGAAGTTTACTTTCTTCTTAACTTCATTGATTCTAAATTTGTATTTTGAGGTTTTTTGAGAACTGAACAATACTGTAGACTTCATATCTATGGTTCTGCTTTTTAGAACAATTAGTGGTGTTCTTGAACAAGACAGCAAATTTGGTGGCAGAATTTTTCAGATATGTAAAGTTTGCTAAGATGTGCTTATGCAAATATTTATTTATCAATATAAAATACACATAAGTATCTTAAAGGTATTCCAACCTTAATGATTTTATGATACATGTAAGTACAGAAATAATTATTTGTAACATTAATAGACATTAGCAGTTGAACTGTGGCAACAAAAACGTGGTGTGGTCTGGAAAATGTACCCATGAAACAAATTAGCCAGTGTCAAGTTTCATGCCGTTACAGGGGTGGGGGAAAGAAGGTAAAAGCGCATTTCATTGCACCTCTTTTACTGTGCTGTGCAGTTTTTTGTTAGAATCGGTTCAGATAACTCTGCAGGTTATCCCCTGGCATCAAGGGCTCTTTCTGAACTCCAGAAGCCAGGAGCACTTCATGGCTTTCAAGGCCAGCTGTGTGTGTTAGCTATTCCCTGATACTG
This sequence comes from Oreocharis arfaki, assembly GCA_013398015.1. Taxonomy (NCBI): domain Eukaryota; kingdom Metazoa; phylum Chordata; class Aves; order Passeriformes; family Paramythiidae; genus Oreocharis; species Oreocharis arfaki. The sequence goes on along the minus strand of VZRR01006239.1, from coordinate 1,657,566 downwards.
CACAGGAGTGAGGACTGGCTGTACCATTCTCCCCAAGTGCTTTTGTGTCCCGGGAAGGCAGCTGACATGCAGTGTTCATGAAGGATGTGCTGTTTTGGTGTGCCTTTGTAAACTATCGGGGAGGATGTACGCTAGGGAAAATTGGCTGTGTCACTGGAGATGGCATCAAGGCTGGCCAAAGGGAAAAGCAGCAATATTGCTTTGCCTTACCATCACTGAAGTATAACTTTGTGCCCCTTTCCGAGTAGAGAACTCCCTCCAAAATCAGATGAGCGATACTTAAAGAAGGCCTCCTCTCCCTAGAGAGCTCAAACATCTTGTCTTATCAAAAATAGTGCTGTCTGTCCTTGACATACAGTGGGTGATCTGAGTGTCTGAGTCATAGCACTGCCAGGGAAATGAGAGGAACTACATCATGCATTAAGAAATCTCTCTGCTGTACAAGAAGACTTAAAAAAACCCCATTTCTTTCCTAATATTTATGGTTAGGTAAGTTGCTCCAGATTCCTGCAGACAAGAGCAGGATCAAAGCAACAGCAGCATTTCATCCACCACTGTGGTGCCTCTCATTTTCTTTGCCAGACAAGTGCTGACTTTGATAATGGTGCTGCAATGTTGTAACTGATTTTCCAGGAGCCCCTGAAATGTGTTGACAAACCCTGGTCACAATGCTATTCCAAAAAGAATAGAAGCAGCACCAGCTGTTTCCAGAGAGCTTTGGGAACATTAGTGTTCTCTGGCTGTTATGATTGCTGAGACATCTTTCTTCTCTCATGTTGTGCTTATCCACCTTCTGTTAGCTTTGTGCTGAGAAAGTGTTCAGAGGTGTGTTTTTGTGGAGCCTTCTGGTCATGTGCATAATCTCTAAGTTGTTACTAGTGGAATAAGAGAACAGGCAGCAAGTTACCAGTGTCAACAGCAGTCAGGTTACTTCACAGCTTTTATTTGTGTAACAGAAATATGCGTGGGAGGGAGGCCAAATATCCAATGGGTATCTGTTGCTGGTGGCAGACTTACTGTAACATGGAGCCTTTTAGTAAGGAAATGGTAAATAAAAAGGGTTGGAATTAGGAGAAGAACTAAAATAAACATTTTTTCAGTTGGCTGAGGAGATCGTATTTGCAGCTTTAGTTTAGCTATTCTACTAGCAATAAAGTAGAGAGCACCACTAATGATGCAGAATTTGCTATCACTATCACTTTTGACAACATAATAGAAGATTTTGAAAGCATCAGTTTATCATAAGTGTCTTGGAGGTTTTGTATGCAATAAAAGTTGGAATTTAGTAAGATTTACGTAGGAATAAAGAGTGCATCTGGCTAGATTTAAAAATAGAGAGAGAGAAAAATAGATGAATCTGTGGAGAAAATCTAGAAAGTGTACACAATTAAATACCTCTTAAAAGATAGAAACCTCATTTTTAAGTGTCCCTGGTAAAAGATATTAAGAGATCAGTTTGAATTAAGGCAAAAAAGAAGTGGGTGACAAGGTCCTTGTCAAGGTCTAGACTGAAATCTCTTTAAGGTGGGATTTTCAAAATCATTTTGCATTTATGCTGCAGTCCTGCCATTGTAATAGGTGGGAGTTGCAGATGTTCCTTCAGGGGAAACAGTTAGGTCTCTGCTAAATGCTTTAGAAAATCCTTCCCTTAAACTTTTCTGTTCAAGAGGGAGTATAGAAAATGGCAGACATGACGGAAAGCGGAGATAAATTAAAGCTTTTTTAACTTTAGCTGTCAGGAAAAATGTTCTTCAATATATTTAGTCTGCCTAACGGGTTGAAAAGTATAAAAATTCACAGGATGTTACATGAAGTAACACTCATTAATATTGCAACAGAAGACTCCATGAGAGGATTGTATTTTGTAAAAATACATATTATTCCATGAAATCGGAAATTACAAAAAAAATTCTGAGGATAATAAATCTTAGTTTAACGAAGTTTAAATGATTTGATGTAGAGGAAGATGGAGGGCATAAGGGCAGGCCTGCCTTCAAATATGTATTTTATCCATGAATTTGTCTTTTTTGTCTGAAATGACCTAGTATATCTTAATCTTCCCAGTGTTCAAAGAGATCTTGGCACAGACTTCTTGGTGTGCAGATAGCACACAAAATGTGGACTGGTCAACATTCAAGTTATGTGTTAGTCTTATCAAGTTGAGTCCTAGATGAACTCCTATAGTATAGACTGTTTATAAAAGTCATTATTAGAGCTACAGAATTTGGAATTACTGGTGGAGAATTCAAAAGGATTTAAAGCTAGGAGTTGTGTATTCCGTAAGTCCAGGAGGAAAATCCAGAACAGGAATAACCAAAAAGTAAAGAAAAGAGATTTTTGCAAAGAAAAAAATCTTAAAGTCAAAGGGTAGGAAAAAAGGTATATGCTTCTTACAGGCTTTGGTGTCCAAAATAGTTTTCTTTAGATGAAAGTCTGTTGTGAAATAAAACATAAAATTGAAAATCTTCTTAGAGTAAGTTTCTGAAAAACTAGCGTTAACTAGAATTAAAATGTCCTATATTTTTGGAAGTTATATTTGCATATAAATATGCAGTATTTCTCTACATATTTTTAGTCCCAGTATCTCTCTTGCGTTACCTGCCTTGGTAAAAAGCAGTGCACACATTAAGTGTTTTGGCTCCTCTAGAAAGAAAATAAAAGTCATGATTGGAAATTCGAGGTGTTTTAGGGATGGATTTCATCATCACATACAGTATCATGATTTCTTTTGTGAAACAAACTATACCGGTTCCAAAAGTTCAGCTCAGTCTGCATCTGTCTCGCCTCTTGTCAGAGCTGCAGCCGCCTTGGAGCTTTCTCCAGAACCCTCCTGGCCTCACAGGTGCAAGAACAGCATGGATATATGGGAGTGGATGAAGATAAAAATCAACCAAGTAACAGGATTAGCAGGGAACAGACTCTTGTAGACCTGGCTTTTGGTGCCCCCATCTTTGAGCTGAAGACAGCTGCCAGTGGCCCTTAGTGATTAATGACTTGAGCATTAACTAAGAATAAACAGTGTGATGATAACTCTATGAGTAATTAAAACACACATTCTGTTTTACATTTAAATTAAGAAATATCTATAGAAAAAATTAATTGGGAATATCAATCAGAAATTTTAACATAAATACATGGAAAATATAAAATCATAGACTCCTTTAGGTTGGAAAAGGCCTTTAAGATCGTCAAGTCTTAGCCAGCACTGCCAAGTCCACCACTGAACTATGTCACTACATGCCACATATACACATACATGTCTTTTAAATACCTCCAGGGGGTGGTTACTCAAACAGTTCCCTTGGCAGCCTGTTCCAGTGCTTGACAGCCCTTCAAGTGAAGAATAATTTCCTAATATCTAATCTAAACCTCCCATGGTACAGCTTGAGGCCAGTTTCTCTTGTCCTATTGCCTGTTACTTTGGAGATGAGACTGAGCCCTCGCCTGTCTGCAACCTCCTGTCAGGTAATTGTAGAGAAGGTTCCCCCTGGGCCTCCTTTTCTCCAGGCTAAACAATCCCAGTTCCCTCAGACACCCCTCATAAGACTTGTTCTCTGGTCCCTTCACCAATTTCAATGCCCTTCTCTGGACGCTTTCCAGCAAATAGTTCAATAAATTTACAGCATTTGCGCTTTAAAAATAGTGTGCATGTACTGAGACTTAAATTAACTCTACCAATTAGAGTTTAAATGAGTTAATATGAAGTCTTAAAGAAATTAACCATCTGTCATTTCTCAATGATCTTAATTGAATAAGTCTTCCATATTACACATATAATTGCTACTAATTTCTGTCTCGTACATGTAGGTGGGGAAAAAAAACCCCTTGTAATTAAGATAAACTGTAAGTGGGCATTTAAGTGTGTTGGCTATTGATAATTCAAGTAACTCTTACCTGTTTTCACTGCCACATCAGATGGTCAGCTGGTCACCATGGTTCTGTAGTTCTATACCAAACCAATGGGAAGGAGACAGAAGGCCAAAGTAATTTCAGTTCTTGAATGCAGAGGGAACAAAAGGGAAAAATACCTAATATATTCTCTTTATTTAAATTATTTTAATTTAATCCTGGTTCAGAAGTTCTTCACTCAGCAATGAATAGCTGTTGCATCATGTTACAAGATTACAATTGCAAGAATGTATTTTATTTATATTTTTGGGAACTTTTTTGCATTTCTGCACCTTAAACGTGATCTCAGCTCTTATCTTCCAATGTTGGTAATGGATGGTTCAGGAAAACTGCCAGCATAATATTTTTTATCCTTAAGTAGGTGATGCAACTCAGTCATCATTCCTACTTCCTATTGGATTGGATTATGATTATGTATTTTTTTTCTTAGGCCTCTGAAGAATTTGCATACACAAGGCAAATATTGGGAAGGCTTGCAGTGTGCATGTAAGAAATGCGATACAGACATTTATTTTTGAGCACAAAATACACAGTAGGAAGGATAGGGGCTTATGTTGCATAGTGCTAATACGAAGGCAGCTGCCAGACCTTGTGGACAGCATATTAAATTTTACTAAGTTCAGCAAGAATCTCTGCACAAATAACAAATTTGGTAAGACAGGTCCCCAGCTGTCATTGCATTGAGATACATCACAGCATCTAGTGGGTCTCGATCGGTTTACGCCATCAGTCTCACCTCGTAGGGTGCAGTACTTCACCCTAGATACCCTTCTGAAGTAAAGCTTTTCCCAAGCAAACAATATGGAATATTCTAAAGTAGTATTTCAAAATAAACCAAGATAAAATAAAGTTCTTCACCTTTACTGTATGTGCCTATATATATAGATATGTATATATATATATATATATTTATATTTATGTGTGTTTATAATGTATTTGCACAAATATGCGCAAGTAAATCAATAGCATCATAACATAATTTTTGCCTTTTTAAGTTGTCTCTGTCAAAATAACTGCTTAATGAGACATTCACATGCACTTACTGTTACTGTTGTTATTACCGTGGAGCAATAGCAAATTCTGGAGTTAAAATTTTTTCTCTATCTAGAAAGATCTCATTCCAGAGATAGTTTAGTCAACATAAATAGAGTCTTTAAGACTTCATTTGTTACCCAGAACAGAGATTTTATAAATTTTAACACTGCTGTTGAGCATGAGCTCTGAACAGTGCAAAATGGAATTTAGATATATTAGCTAATAAAGCTTTAGAAGTCATCATTGAAGCAAGTGCATTTGGTCTTTTTACAAGACGTGTTTGCAAATTCAGGTTGGTTAATCATTACAATTTCTCTGCAAAAATTATTTTTGTTTCTTTGCCTCTGTAATACTATTGTACCTGGTCTGTTCCCATCTTCATTATGGTGTGCAGTGAAACAAGTATAGAACCTCCATTAAATGTGTCATGTGATTTCTAAAGATTTTTAAAATAAATGGCCTTGAGAAATGCAATTTTAACATTTCTAAATTGGCAAATAATGTTTCTAAACTGGTTTTTGAACTTAAAAACCATACTGCAGGTTCTCTTTTAATGATTCTTTTATAAATTGCTTTTTTTTGCTGCTTTGTAATGCATGATCCTATCTTCTTCTGCAGTTTCTGATTTGTTGTTTAAGATTGCTCAATGCAGGCTCTGCAATTTTCTCCTTTTTTTTTTTAAGGTTACTTTCCAAGTGTTTGATTAAAAAAAGAAACCAAAGTGATAAGCATGAATTAATAAAGAATTATGAACAGAACACCACCTTTTTTATTAATAATAAGTATTTCTGTTTTAATGAAGCTGAGCAGTCTCTCTTATTATTAGTGAAAAACCTGTTTCTGATGCTGTCTTTAAATTAGTGTGGATAGTGTGCCAAGTGCTGAAAGAGTAGATGTAGTGGCATGGTTTATGTACAGGATTTTTTCAGGTGTAGTTTAACTGTGTGATCAGTCCATAAAAGAGCCACTCCTGAAGTGGCTGTTTGCTCTGTTAGGTGTCACTGTAAGAAGCAGTATGAAAAAACGCTATGTTTAAATGGTTTTAAGTGTGTTATTGAAGCTAAGATCAGATGATACAGAGAAACAAATCTAGATGGATTGTAAAACACACTGATCCATTTTTCTTGCTGATTTTTTGCGTTCTTGTAATTTAAAAATCTCTTCTGCTTTAATTGTATTACAGATTTTCTCCTTACTCTTAAATATTTTCCTCCTAAAAATGACATGTAAACTTCAATCCAGAAATCATTTATCAGACCGTGAATTTTTCATGAGTCACTAATATGTGATTTCAATAAAAATAGACCTGAAGTTTGAGCAGTTAACCACAGAAGAAGAAGTGATGACTGTTTCAATACAGTCTGTACAGAAGCATCCTCCATGAACTAAATTACAGGAGGGTAGGAAACCCAAAGCTTACGTAGAGTAGGATACTAGGCATATTACCTTTGCATACAAGTCGTGTTATTTAGCTGATGGAAAGTTAATTTTATTGGTATTGTATGCTTTAAGAAAAAATCCATCTTGAAAGACTCAGTAGTTTTTCTTACCCCCAGAAAAGTAAACATGAGGAAGGCACACTTAAGTGTGGCAGTCACCTCTTTATATTAAGGACATAAATCTGTGTAAATGGTCTTTAAGGCTCTGCTACTGCAAACCTTAGTGGGCTTTCAGAGCTGCTCCAGCCAAGCAGAATGAGCCCTTCCTCTTGCTGTGGCAGTCTGTGATCACCTGCTGTCCTCTAATATACTCTTTTCTCTTGTTAAGAGCTGCTGTATATGCCAGGGGTGCTCCGGCATTCCTAAGGCATACGTTGGATGACTATGGTTCCTCTTCGAGGAAGTCTTTGAGGAATATACTTAATTTGTCAAATTCAGTTATTTAAGCTGAGTTTAGCAGTGTGACGTATTGTTGTAGGGACCCTTCCTCTTGAGAAACCAGGATAATGTCTTTGCGAGTATTTTGGCCTGCTGAATGCATTTCCATAGTTATTTTCCTCTTGTGTGTTTAAAAATTAAAAAATAATCTATAATTAATATTTTGATTAAAACCTCATATTTAAATAATACCATAATATTAACACAAAATAAGAAAGGCAGGATACTGTTACAATACAGATTATACTTTTTAACCTAATTTGCATGGCCATTACTTTATTTTTCTATTATGGAGTGGTTTCACATAAATACTGTTTCAGCCAGCATCAGAGATTTCACTGTGTTAGGAGGTCAGAGTCAAATATTGTTAAGAGGGGCTGGATCATTTGGTGAACAATAACAATTTTAGTTATTCATGTTGAGAGCAAAGTAATTAAATCTCATACTGGAGGGCAGAGGCCTGCAGCCTGTGCTCTGCTGCATCCCATGAGGGTTGAGGAGAGCATGATTGGTGATACAAGAGACACGTAAGTCCTTGTTTAGAGGAGGGAGATGAGGTTAATGTTATTAAAAACCAAACAAATAAACACTCAACAACAGCAAACCCACCAAAATAAAACTAAATTGTGTAGCATTTAAAATTTATTAGTTACATTGAGGCGAATGTTTCTCACTTTTAAACAACAGGTCCCTGCCATTCCTAGAGGAAAATTTACCTCTACTGATGGATTGGATATATGCCATTCTACCAGTTTTATACTCCTACAGTTTATGGCAACTATTGAAATAGCAAGTTGAACATTTCCGTAGTGATTCGCAAATGTTAAGAAATTAATTTTCTTGACAACTCTGTGGGATATGTGCAGTCATTATTTATAAAGAGGAACATTCGGAGCAGTCTTCCCCCTCAAAATGGGGGAAGAAGGAGCATCTGATTCCAGATTTAAGACTTGTGTTAAATAGCCCGAACTGATCTGAACTGCACTAATAAAATTCACTAAAACCTGGACAGAATGATAACTGTGAAAAGCTCACATGCAGGTTAGTCCATGTGTGCTGGATGTCTTTATGTTCTCCAAACAGCTGGTTTTCTGAAATTTAAATTTCAGGGCTCTGAAATTGTATGTGGATAGATGAATACTGTTGATTTAACAAAAATGCGAGGAATATTTTCAGAAGATGGAAGCATTTTATTTTGACACCTACAGACTAAGATATTGCAGTTTGGAAATAATAGAGCTTTTCATGTATCATTTTGAAATGACACTTCAGGGCTTCTTATTTTAAGATTCCATTTACCATTTCTTAAAAATCACAAGCTAAAACATTAAAATGTTCTGTAATCTAAACACCTAAGCACTGCTTTTTTTTTTTTTTTTCAGATTAAGTAGTGCATTTCAAGTCAACACAAAATCACATTCTCCAGACTGTTAATTTATTCCCAAAAGGGATATTTCCTAGTATGTCCTAGTCAACAGACTGAGGAGTCTCATCCATCACGCTCTGGTGCTAGGACATGCCATGCTGAAAGTCCCTTGAAAAGCAGGCAGACCTCTATTTTCAGGTTATTTATTTAATCTATATAAAGCGCTTTGTATGGGCTGAAGGGAGGGAAAACATGGGCTGCACTTTGAAGACCTGCCTTCTGCTAACCATGTCTTTTGCAGTTTGGCGCGTGCGTCTCACACCATTAGTCAGCTTTCTGAAGGAAACCCCAAGAATCCCGCATAAGATAACCCTGCATGAATAAATTACACAGTAGAAGTAGCATATGGATTTTCAGTATGCTAGCCAGCTTTTTGGCAAATGTTTACGAGAACGCTGTAGCCCACATAGAAAGTGTAATGATGGTGGCCCGCTGTTAATGAAAGTGGAATTATGCTGCAGTGCAGTTATCACATATTAGTGTGTGCTAAAAATAGATATCCTGGCTATCCCATGGTCACATGTTCACATAGCCAGCCCTATTGCCAGTAAATACTACTGAGTTTCTCTCTTTTTAATATGGAAACCTATACAAAGCTCTTGTTTTGTTTTGGTTTTTCGAAATTCAGGACCATCCCATTCTTGTTTCCTTTTTCAGAGCACGATGAATGTGTAACAAACCAGCACAACTGTGACGAAAATGCACTCTGTTTCAACACTGTGGGTGGGCACAACTGTGTCTGCAAGCCGGGTTACACGGGAAATGGTACCATCTGCAAAGGTAAGCTGCTTGAAACATGCATGAGATGCTCTGTCATAGTTGATGCAATTCTGGTCATGTGCCTTGAACAAGGCAGACAAAATGCCAGGCTAGATACCTGGGTGCTGCACCTGTGGGGTCTTCACAGGCATATATACACTGACTTTGCATTTGACAGTTTGCAGTAATTTGAGGATGATTCAGACATAGATAGAAGGCTCTGAAATTTGAAGTAGTTTTGTTTCATTTTTTGTGTCAGCAGTCTCTATATATGCTACACCATTCAAGGAAGCCTACAGTTATTAACAAAGTTATGTCTGTGAAAACATTGTCAGATTCACATTGTCCATGGTCAGTGACTTGCTGTTTTACCTGGATGAACTAAAAATTGTTTGGTATGTCTTTTTATTGTGAGAAAAGCAGTAGACATGGACTCACAAAACCTTCACTACAAGTGAGGTGGTGTCATGTTTTCTAACATTCTGATTCACTGCTAGACATTAGAACTTAAATTTCTAGTCTTAGAAAGATGCTTTCCCAGAGGTACAATGCTGCTTTTATTTCTGTTGCATTTCACGTCAGAAGAAATGATAATTGGTAGTTGGGCTCAAATCCTTGGAATTTCTCCATCTCTGAGCACAGAATTTAGAGAGTGCTTGAAAATAAAAGTGGTGTAACTGTAGGGGAATGAGCTCAGATGTGAGAAGTGGGACAGATGCAGCAATGTCGTACCCGGTGTTCCTTGAAGTTGTGCCTCGGTGTTCTTGATCTCTTAGATGTCAGAATCTAAGGGCCCAGAGTTTGTTACTGTCACATAGATGCCTTCTGCTGCTGTGTATTGCCAAATCTAAGCAATACAGAATTTCTTTAATTGCTAAGTCTGATGAAGGTCGTAGCACTAGTTATTACATCACCTGATTAACAGTACAATTTTTCTATGTATTCCAAAGACAAGCTCTTTGTAAAATATGGCAGCCTGGTTCACTTCCAGTCAAACACATGGGTAGAGGGAGACATGTCAGCAAATATGTCCTTTTGTGCTGGGGTCTCTTCCCTGAGGAACAAGAAGAAAGTCTTATCCTGGTGAGATTCAAACCGAAAGCATCTCCTATCACAAGAGAGCTCTGTCTGCACAGCTCACTCCTGTGCTGCGCTTGGGAGTAGTCCCAAATTCTTCTACTGGAGGTGAATCAGCTACAAAGAGGTGATTGAGGTTTCTTTGGGTCAAAGAGAAGGTGCATAACCATACAGCACTGTGTTCAGCTCTTCTGAATAAGAGCTCTGACTGCAGATCTGATGTTTCAGAGGGTACCTGGCCCCATTGTGAAAGAAAAGTACATCCCCTCCCTCCGTCCCTCCTCAATGCTGAGAAGACAGTACGCAGGAGAAGGCTCTAAGCCTGTGTATTGAAACCTGAGAAATGCACTTCTCTGCAGCCCTGGTTTGGATGCCAGTGTCCTTCAAAGAGACCTGGATATGCCTCTTGCCTCCATGCCTTTAGCAGCTTTTCATGCACTGCACTGCCAGCTACACTCCTGTACACCATGTACTCGTGGATCAGGAAGCTTAGATGTCTCAGTGACAGCGGTCTCCCACCACAAGGCTGGTGTCTCAAAACTGAGAGCTGGATCGCTCAAATCTGTGGCACTTTTCTCGCAGATGAGCTGTAAAACCTCATCAGTGATGCTGTTACATTGAGCACCTACAAACCAAAGCCTGGCATCTTTGGCTGGTTACAAGTGCAGGGCTTGGCCAGTGCCCTGAAGCAGCTCTTTGTGTTGGTTGGAACTTCCATCTGCCTAGTTTCACCTACGGTTTCTTCTGGCCAGAGCATTTCTGATTCCATATTGCAGATGCAGTCAGAGCAGCTAACAGTTACTGTGTTTTCAGTCAGAGCTGGTTGCATTTCTGGGTCCACAGAAGTGCTCTTTAAAGCATACACTCCTGGAGAATGCTACACCAAAATACGTAAGTGCAGATTCTCAGACTGCTGCATGCCAAAGAATAAACCCAAGGATTGACTTTCAGCTGTAAATGCTAAAAGTTTTGAAGTTCTTCAGAATCCCTTGGGACAAAATTAGTATTTTTATTGTTTCTATTAAATTGCTTAATGAGGGACCGAGGTAGCCAGACAGTTTAATATTCAATTGTGCCTATTATGCTCAGGCCTTTATTTGGGCAGCAGAACAGACCAGCACTGCCCTAGGAAGATTCTGTTCCAAGGGAAGATGTTGTCTTTCACTGCTTCCCAGTGCATACGAAGGAGCACATATGGGAGCTGTTGTCTTCAGATGATTTACTCTAATCTCCTTCTGTAGCTTGTCAGCCCATCTGGCCAGTGAGGCAGGGGGGCCATAAACCATCTCTTTGTGACCTCTATCCTTAGGAGAAGGCAGTCTCTGCTCTCAGTGCCGCATGGATGGCGTTCTGTGCCAGCCTGCTAGCAGACTGTGTCCACCTGCAGGATTGCTGAGTGTAATTCTCTTACCCATAGATTGTGATTTTGCATTTTGCAGCATTTTGCAAAGACGGGTGTAGGAACGGAGGAGCCTGTATTGCTTCCAATGTGTGTGCCTGCCCACAAGGCTTCACTGGGCCCAGCTGTGAGACTGGTAAGATTATAACTTCATTTACGATGAAGATAATCCAAGGAGGATGTTTGAAGTAATCCAAGAATAAAGGAGTGTTTAAGTTTGTGCCCTGAAAGAGGAAGCTGCCACTAAAACGTTACTCACTTTTCTTATATGCTTCCCAAGAGAATATATTACAGCAATTCTAATTAGAAGCACACGGACTGCAAAAATTAGAACATGAATTAAGACATCTTGGGTTTTGATGTTTCATAATTAATAAGATTATTATGGACTTGCTTTTCACCCCAAATGGCCTTTGATGTCTCACATAAATAACAGATAATCTGACATCTGGAAATAAATTTGAGTAACTGATTACTTCTGTGCTCTATATGTGTTCCTGGTTCAGTAACCCACCTTCATTAACAACCTTATTTGAAGACTTGTGATTAAACCAGCTTACTTTACTCGGTGTAAACAGAGGTTTCAGTGTTCCTACTGCTTTTACCTCCTTTCTCAAGCATTCCTTTATCTCTTGCTGCTACCCCTGAGGATGGCAGTACCACAAGGCTTTGTTTTAGAACTTTATTTTCTAAGTCTTGGATCTAATCGAATTATATTGCCCAGCAGAGTATGTAGAATGTTAATTCTTAGCATCTCAAGTGCCTGTAAATAATTTTTCAAAGTTCAAATGAATAGCTTCAGCACCTTTATTTATTGCTGCAGAATTTTTTAAATGCATTCTAAGCATACTTGCCTCCGGGAGGTAAAGGGAGAAAGCTTGCTTAGATTAATTGGCTTCAATATGCCTAATAAAAGGGCAGTCTGCCACCTATGATTGACTATTGTTGCTGTTCTATATTGCCTTCAATAAATCTTCCAAACAGTGGAAAGGAGGTCATTTGAGTGAGTATTGCTTTCATCTGACTTGTAAACATATCCAGTTTAATGAAAAACACAGACGAATCTGAATTCTGTATTATCTGGTCTATTTGAGAGGGGAGAAATGTGGTTGTTTTCATTCTTCTGTATTTGGGCAGACACTACCACAGAGCACACAAGGGATGCTGTGTGAAAAGCAGCATCCTAATGGCTCATCTATTTCTAAAAAAATGTTAAAAGAGGAAGTTTTCAAATATTGCTCACTATTTCGCAGACTGCAAATACCATAGTACAGGGTACCAAGGTCTCTCCATTGTAACACTGCTTGGAACAAATGGTATGCTAAGACAATGCTCAAGTATTAAAACAGTTAATTTGTTTTAGTAATAGTTGTTTTATGTGCTCCTTGAACCACTCTCCTGTTCTCAACTAAATATAACGTGTATAATTTCAAAGTGCACAATCATCTTTTGCAGCTTTATACTCCTATCTGAAGTGTGTAGACCAGAAGAATATTTGCTTTAGTCTCTTTCTGCAGTCAATATTAATAGCCACTATCAAAGAGAGATCTTACTGGGTTTTCGGAATTGACCCTGGAAGTCCTGTCTGTGCTCCCTTCTTTATAGGACAGCCCAGGGACACTCAGTCCCCAGTCCAGTAAGTTCAAGTACATTAAGCTAACTTAAGTTAGATTGACTGCATTCAGCCCCGAATGTCCTTCAAAAGAATCTGAGCTGCTATTCTGACTTCCCATCCTTCTTGCCCTTCAGGAGACATAAAGGGAGGCAGGCAGAGCCTTGGACTACATCTTATGCCTTTCTGAATACCTGATCTCAATGTTTAACATAAGGTTAGCATGCTGGTGACCTGATATCACATGGCTGGTGATAGTGTTGTTATGATTTGGAGCCAATTTGCCAGCCCCAAACCAATTTCATAGGTGAGTTTTCTGAGAAGAAGCCCCTCTGTCCTGTTTAACTTCTGTTGAACATGATATTTTTTTCCTGCTGTAGAAATAAATAAAACTAGAGGTCAGCCACAGGAGTACAGGTCTGGTCACCACCATGTGGATACTAATATGCAGAGTAGGATTGTCATCTACTCGCGCATGGCTTTGAAACATACAGTCTGAAATACTGTCAGAGTGGCAAATGGAAGAACTATCTGGTTGGTAAACAGTAAAAGCTGTTTTTTTCTGAGACTGCACTGTCACAAAAATGGGGCTGTATACAGCCATAAAAGAAAACTGGAGCTTCAAACAGTACACATTCACTTGTAGTGAATGCAGCAGAGTTTGCTGAAGGTACTTCTTGTTAGGCTTGAAATGTTTCAAGATGTTCGTACTACAAATAATTTATGCTGGAAGCTTCCCTTTGAACAGCCTCAGTATGTATAAAGGTGATGCAATCTTCTCTAGGTGGATATCTTCCGCTGCTATTGCGTGCAGAGAAGGAAGGGGATTGAGGTAAATCTGTATTAAAATTGCACGTTACTTATTTCTATTTATTTATTTTTATGCATATTTAAAAACTGCTTATTGAAGAATCTTGGGATTTTTAACTTAAAATATAGTTATGTAGACATTGTCAGCAGCTACTGAACCTATAAATTAATTACAGGAGATTGAATGCACACCCCAGCATAACCTAGAAAATGCAATCGTCAGTTCTTACTGTTTCCTTCTGTAAAAGGTGGTTTAAGAGTTCTGTTTAAATAATTTCTCAGAATCATAGAAGAGAAAGCACAAGGCTGGAAGGAACCTCTGGAGAGCATCTCATTTAATCCCCCTGCTCAGAGCAGGGTCAAATACGACTGGCTTCTCAGGACTGTGCTCAGATGGATTTGGAGTGTTTTCAGGGTTGGAGGCTCTACAAGTTCTCTGGGCAACCTATAGCAGTGTTCAATCAACCTCAGAGTATAAAAAAATTATTTTCATTATGTTCACATGAAATTTCCCACGCCCTTAGTCCCTTTTCTGGACATGACTGAGGGTTTCTAGCTTCTGTCAACACTGGTAGGTATTTGTACACATTGATAAGTTTCCCCTCAGCATTTTCATTTCCAGGCTGACCATCTCAGCTCTGTTAGCCTCTCCTGGTATGACAGATGCTCTGCTCCATTAATCATCTTCACAGCACTGCACTGGATTTGCTCCATGTCTCTCCTGTACTAGGGGATACAGCACAAGATCCAGCACTCCAGATAGGATCCCAGCAGTGTGAAATAGGGGGACAGGATCATGTGCCTTGACCTGCTGGTAATACTCTTCCTAATGCAACTCAGGAGGCTGTTGGCCACCTTTGCTACAAGTGCACAATGCTGCCTCATGTTCAACTCACGTCCACCAGCATCTCCTGGTTGTTTTCTGCCAAGTAGCTTTTCCACTGCCCTACTGGCACCTGAGGTTGTTTCTTAGTGGTTGTAGGACTTTGCATTTCCCTCTGAACTTGATGATATTCCCAGTGGCTCGTTTCTCCAGCCCGTTGAAGTCCCAGTGAATGTCAGTAAAACTTCCTGGTATAGCAACTTCTCCAAATTTCATATCATCTGAAAACGTGCTGAGGGTGCTCTCTGCCTTACTGTCCAGATGTTAAGCAGTCCTGGCCCAGTACCTGGTGTTTACCCGGGTGTGTGTTGATAAGTGACTAGTCTCCAAATGGATGTTGTACAGCTGATCAGAGCTCCCTGACGCCAGGCACTCAGGAGGTTTTCAGTCCATCTCACTGTCCATTTATTTAGCCTGCACTTCTTAGCTTGTCCCAGGATGTTACGCGAGTATCAAAAACCTTACTAAAATAACCAGCATGTACTGCACTTCTCCCGTTCACCAAACATAGTCACCTTACTTTAGAAGGCTATCAGGTTGGTCAGGCATGATTTACTCTTCATAAATCAGTGCTGACTGTTCCAAATCACTTTCTTGTCCTTAATCTGTTTGGAGGATACCATCGTCTTCCCAGGAGTGGAGGTGAGGCTGACTAATCTGTAGTTCCTTGGATCCTTGCCGTTTTTGAAGATAGGAGGGACATTTGCTTTCTTCCATTTCTGAGGAGCTTCTTTCAGTCACCATGACCTTTC
This sequence comes from Oreocharis arfaki, assembly GCA_013398015.1. Classification (NCBI taxonomy): domain Eukaryota; kingdom Metazoa; phylum Chordata; class Aves; order Passeriformes; family Paramythiidae; genus Oreocharis; species Oreocharis arfaki. The sequence goes on along the minus strand of VZRR01006239.1, from coordinate 1,642,027 downwards.
AAAGACAGTTGAGGTTGGCCTCAAGTGACATCACCCAGTTTCCTCCACATTCCTGGGTGCATCCAATCAGGTTTGATTGGCCTGTGTTTTTTTCCAGTTTATTTAGATATTGATCCTTTTCCACCATGGGTAAATTTTCCACTGGTCCTTGTGACCTGGGACACCTCAAGGCAAATCTTACCTATAAAGACCAAAGTGAAGAAGGCATTGAGTACCTCACTGCTTTACATTTCCTTTCCAAAACCCATCCTTGTTTACTCAGTCAGTATCTGTATTTCTCCCAAAGCCTGAAAGGAATGATGCTGTCCATGCTTAGGTCCTGCCTATGCAGCCTAAACTCAGTGCAGCTTTTGCAAAGAAAAGTGAAGTCCTGTGTAAGTAAGGATGGTTTCATAAAATTTTCTGCTTCCCAAATTGGTGCCTCTGGGGTGTCAGGAGGAGTCACATCTGTGTTGGAAACGTAAGAAGGAGAATCAACTGCTGCTTCAGGTTGCCTGTTTCAGTGTGATGTATTCACTGGGGAGTGTCTTGCAGTTAACAGAGCACAGAGCTGTTACAACACCTGTGAATGATCTTTTGGGAGCCTTTTAGGTTAATCATGGCCTGTGCCATGTGGAAATGGACTAGTGGAATGTGGCAGCAGATGGAAGAATCATATGCAGATGTATCAACCTCTACCACCTTTGAAAAAAAATTGGTCTTAAGCCCTAAAAATTAGACCAAAAGTCATCAAGTCACAAAAATGAGTGGGAGAATTTCTCTATCTCCTCCCGAAGGATAGGGGTTGAGACATTATTACTGTTGGGGATACATTCATTGGCTTAAGCAGGTGGGGTTTATATATTAAAAATTTTTAAAGTCTTAAAAGGCACACCAGCGTTTCTGAAATAAAACAGCTTTCTGCAGTGTAGAGATGAGACTACAAAGCAAATCTAAAAGTATTTGTGCCTGGTAAACTTTTTCAAAATGCCTGACTTAGTACTGTCTTGTTTAATTGCAAAATTATGAATTCTTCAATTGGCATTTTAAATGCTGTCTTAAATTTTGTCTGAAGAATGTTGTATTTTAGAATTCAGAACAGGATGACTTTGTTAGATTTGCTTGATGTTACTGTTGCTCTCCTTTAATTCAATGACAGAGCTTTAAGAGTGGATTTGTTCTCCTACTATATATGCATATCTGCTAGTGTATGCATACAAGATTACTGCATTTTTGCTGATTGTCAGCTTCTTTTTTTGAGTTTCCACACTTGATTTGTGCTTTGAGTATTTTGGACAGGTTTTAATTATGCATGAGATCAAAAAGTAGAGTTTTGCTACTAGTAGTGTTTTGATGTAGTTTTTGTTAACAGGTTGGCTGCAAGTTTTTGGATGATTTGCTGCTATTTGAATTTCCTGCCAATGAATTATTCTTGGTTATTGCAGGAATCATGTCCACCTGTTACTAAACAATCCATGTTCAAACTGCTGAAAATAAACTGGCAGACAAAGCTGTGTACCTTTGAAAGCAACAATTGAGAAAAATTTTAGCTTACAGGTTCTACATTAATTCAGCCATATGTTATTACTAACATTTGCCTTAATTAAAGGTCTAACTGAATTTATGGAATAAAATGGTGAGTGATGGATGAGGGTGAGATGACCCCCTCTTACCTGAGCTCTTATCAGAAACATTCAATGCCAAGGAAAATGTATTATTTGGATCTTCTCTGCATTTTTAATTTTTTCTTTTCCACAAATGGAAAACTTTCCCTCAAAGGATGTTGCTAAAACAAATTCTTGCAACATTTGTAGTTCAAAATACTGAAATACAACTCAGACAAGTGATTTTGCTAAATAATTTTTATAGATCACATCTAATCAGTTTTGTGTGACTTTCTATATAACTAAATAATTAACATGCATGACTACTGCTCTTTTCAGCAAATCCAGATTAATTTGTTCATGTGCACTGACCATAATAATAGCAGACTTCAGGTTATTAAAGGCTATTACTATTCCTATTCTGAAGAAAGCTTGAGAAAAATCTTCTCATTGTGATTTCCCAGTTATTAGGAAAAATATTTTATTAGTATTGAAAAAGAAGACTTTGTCAAAGTAACCAGAAAGCTTGTTAACTTAGCTGAGTTTGCAAAAATGAAGTGTTTTAGTACTTTTAGCATGACAAGAGGACTGCTTCCATTTAAGGTCTTGATCCCTTGTGTCCAGTTAAAACAATCACAATCATCTTGTGGCCAGGTAGGCTCTGAAGGTAAAGCTGTGACACAAATGGTATTTGAAGCCTATAGAGTATTGAATAAAGGCTTTGAGAACCAAAATTACTTCTGGCAGAATTCTTAAGAATTCTTGGCTACAGTATCCGTAAGCTGTGAGAGTATCACAGTCAAAACTTTCTGAGCAACTCAGGAATCTCCCCTTTTCTCAGTTTTATTGTTAAAATGAAGAATTAAATTACTGATAGCAGATTGTGATTTATAACAATAATACCAAAAGGCTCAAATTCGTGGTATAGGTATGCAAGGTCCTGCACAAAGCTAGAGTAGGAGGTGTGCCCTTCATAGTCTAGCAGGGGAAGCCAGTTGTGCCCTGGGATAGATGAGTATAACAAACTCTGACAGAAAGCATATTTTAATACTAATATTTTCTTTCTCTGAAATCTTTAAGGGCTTGCTGGTGGGTTTAGTGAAGAAAGAAACAAAAGAAGGGAGCAAGAGAAGTGGAATAAAGGCAGCACAGGCATGGACTGTCCAAAGCAAGAGTTATAGGAAGAAGGGCCACCTCTCCTATTTCATTAGTTTTCATAGCCCACTTGGCTTGTTTGGAATTTGGTGTCCTGAGTATTCAGGCTCCTGGTTTTGGGCTCCCAAGTTTGAAACTTAGAAGTTAGAGGATACTTTTGTCAGGGAATGTTTTATTTGCATTAAGGATCTGACTTCAATTCATGGAAATAAGAGAAATTTGAGTTAGCCTATAGAGTCTGGAAAAAACTTCTGTTAATAGTTCTTAAGCATGATTTGCAGCATAAAACATTTTAATAGATGCCAGTGTGCAGTAGGAATTCATTATATTCTGAAAGTCAGGCCTTCGGAGTCCCTGAAGTCTGGCATTTCAGTGACAGTAATTTTCAAAGTTTGTGGGCTATTATAAACTTTTCCTTAGTGCAGGCAGGCAAAAAAAAAAAAAAAATTGCCCCGGACAGATCTCGAAGAAATTAAATTGTGCCTTGCAAGTAGTTGAGATCCAGCTTGGATGCTGAGCTGCATGGTGCTATTGCCCTGCACCAGTGCTGAGGCTTTGGTGTCAGGGCGGTGTAACCCAGAGCCCTGGCTGTGGGAGGAGGTGAGCAAGGAGAGATGCTGGAACTGACATGTCCAGCTCATTGCTGGAATAGCCTTGGGGAATCATTGCCGTTTTCCTTCCTTGAGTCCTTCCAAGTGCTCTCCGTTTCCTTGGCAAGTCTCCTGGCTTCCTGACCTGTTGAAATTTGGGTATGTGGCATGTTGGGTTTAGAGGTTTGGCCTTTCCAGACATAGCTTAAATGGAGATGGAAACACAGTTCTCAGTATCCTGTTTAAGCAGGCTTATCTTAAACTTGAACAGTAAATATCTAACTGTGCTTTTTATTCGTGGGAGCTGAATCTCTGAAATGAAAACACTTCTGAATTACACCTGCATTTAATTAATATCTTCTGTGGTTTCCATTTCAGCAGAAAAAGACAGGGCCTAGCTGCTAAAAATAATGTAATGGTTTTGCTGAGGATGTTGAAACATGCTTTATAACTTGCATCTCTGCTGTATAAAGTCACTACTCAGCTTGCACAGTCTGAGTAATGAGTGGTCTGCATTACAGTCTTGCCCTTCTCAAAAATTGCTATGTTGCATGTCAGCTACTTACTTCAGAAGCAAGAACAATGTTTGAGCTAGCCTTGGTTTATCGAGGTAATGCGTATAACTGGTGTGTTTAGTGTTGCCCGTAGGAAAAGCGGATAGTAGTATCGTGGGCAAACTTACGGGAAGAATCCCATAACATCAACATCAACTTCTGTGTCTTCTTTAAGCATAGCAACTAGTTGTGACTTAGACTAATATGTCACTATGGTGAATTTCCAGGTAGTTGATACAGAACTCTAATAATGAATTTTGAATATATAATTTGTGCTCTGCAGCCCTATCACTGAACTACAGTTACACAATGTGAAACAAGCATCCTCAGGTAGAATTTTTTTGGTGACTTGAGGAGAGGTTAGCAGGATATGACTGTATGAGGTATTTCCATACAAAGCCATACCAATGTATCAGTCATCTGATTGATAACATTACTGCTTTCCTTGTGGTTGCAAAACTTCTTAATGCTTTCAGAATATAAGGTGACTTTTGAAATTTAAACAAGAACTACTAAGGAGTAGGCTAAAATTATCACAGTAATTTGCACAGTCAATTTACTACAATTTCCATGTTGGCCAGGGTGAAATCTATTAAATTTTAACTTCTGAGCTACCATAGGTAGTAGCTATTTAGGCATTGTGTGTGCATAAGAGCAATGATTCAAATACTGAACTGTGATCCCATGAACTATCTAATCCAATACCTTGATGGTGTCACCAATTCCTTTCAGAACTTGGAAATGAGATTTTTTTTTGACTTGCCTCAGTTTCAAAGAAGTAGTTTCTCAGAACAGTAATTCTAGGAATTTGGGCATCTGCACTGTTTATATGCTTCTGGTTAATGTAGTTTTCTATGTACTGCGTAGGGCACAATTTAATGTATCTGTTCTCAACTGGAGATAATTAGGGAAAAGTAGCCTTACTCATAGAGGGTGACTATTCTAGGCAGACAGGCCTAATTTGTACTTTCAAATCTGATCTTCCTAGAAAGTTTGTGAAAAATCTCATTTGGCTGTTCAGAAAGTGCTTTTGGTTCCTATATTTTTGTTTCTGTACTCCTCTTGATAAGCCTTACACAAATCGTGAGGTTAGGAGCCATCATCTTCCCAGCTTCTATTCTGTTGACAAGCTGTACATTAGTTACTGTGCAGTCATTTTTCCCACTTCTTAAATACACTGTCCCAGCTCAGGCTTGGCCAGTGTCAGGTCTGTCTGGGAGCTGGCTGGCATTGGCTCTATCGGACATGGGAGAAGCTTCTGGCAGCTTCTCACAGCAGCCACTGCTGTAGTGTCCATGCCTACAAAACCTGGCTGTGCGAGCACAACATTTTTCCTTTTGTCTTGCCTGAACATTCTCCACTCATTAGGATGAAGGGCATGAAGTGGCTTATCGGACATGGGAGAAGCTTCAGAATTTGGAAGATCCTTTACAGGAAGTACAGCACAGAGTTTCTGCTGAAACCCTTCTACAAGAACCTCTGCATGAGGTTTTTTTCCTCATGGAAAAAATTAATAGATTTGAACGATTTCAGTCAGAAATAAGCATAGAAACTTGAGTTTGCAATGTTTACAATCCAAATATGGATTCAGAAAGGACTGTTGCTGAAAAGAGAAATAATACTGCATATTCCTCAATACTGATAAAAATCTAGCAAATAATTATTGTAATTTCAGTTGTTATTATAATTAATAATTTCAGAAAACTTTAGCAAACTGTGTTCCAGTAAAAGCCAAGTCTTTATATTTACTATTAAGAGGAAGTTCAAAACAGAAAAAGAAAACATGATTGGCAATCTCAGAAATTGTGTTCAGCTGACCCTTGGAGAATGTCCCTTTCGTGCAAGGAATGCTCTATGTTAGCAGTGTTCTTAGTGTTAATTCAGGCTATGGAAAAATAGACATGTGCAACCACTGGATGGGTTGAAAAGTTGACATAAATGATATAGATAAGCTGTTTGTGAGATTCCGAAAGTCTCACAAATCATGTTTGTGTACAAAAGAACTTCCTGCTCTTCACTTTCTCCAAATATTTTCCCTGAAAATGTATAATATTAGGAAGTTAATGACTGATGCTGGTGCTATATCAAACCAGTCTTTCAAGTATCCATAAAAATTAGACATCCTTGGAGGGCAGCAGAACTGCACAGAGACAATTATTCTTTTACAAATAACTCTTGTGGTCTACATTGTGAGATCTGTCTGAAACCATGCAAGACTTCAATTGTAGTATCACAGAAACATAGAATGGTTTAGATTAGAAGGGACCTTTAAGACCATCTAGTTCCAGCCCCCCTACCATTGGCAGGGACACTTTTCTCTAGATCAGATTGCTCAGACCTCTGTCCAACCTGGCCTTGAACAGCCCCAGGAATGGGCATCCTCAGCTTCTGTGGGCAGCCTCTTCTGGCTCATAGTAAATAATTTCTTCCTAACATCTAATCTAAACCTGCTCTCAGTTTTCAAGCCATTCCCCTTTGTCCTGTCACTGCATGTCCTTGTAAATAGTCTTGTCCAGTCTTTCCTGTAAGTTCCTTTCAGGTACTGGAAGGCCACAATTAGGTTCCCTTGAAGTATTCTCTTTTCCTGGGTGGACAACTCAGATTATCTCAGCCTTTCCTCATAGGAGAGGTGTTTCATCTCTCTGATCATCTTGGTGGCCCTCTTCTGGGCTCTTTCCAGCAGGTCGATGTCCTCTCTGTGCGGAGGACCCCAGAGCTGGATACAGCACTGCAGGTGAGGTCTCTCCAGAGTTGAATAGAGGGGCAGAGTAGGGGCAGAATTACCTCCCTTGACTGTCTAGTCAGGTCTCTTTTGATGCAGCCCAGGATATGTTTGGCTTTCTGGGTCATGTACAGCTTTGGCTTTCTGGGTCATGTCCAGCCTCTCCTCCACCAGCACTGCTAAGCCCTTCTCAGCAGGGCTGCTCTGATCTGTTCATCCCCAGCCTGTGCTGATACCAGGTGTTGCTCCAACCCAGGTGCAGCACCTTGCACTTGGTCTTCTCAAACCACATGAGATTCCCATGGGCCCACTGCTCCAGCTTATCCAGGTCCCTCTGGATGGCATCCTGTGCTTCAGGTGTGTCAAGTGCACCACTCAGCTCGGTGTCATCTGCAAACTTGCTGAGGGTGCGCTTGATCCCTTCATCCTTGTCATTAATGAAGATATTAAATAATGCTGGCCCCAATGCAGACAGTCACTGTCAGTAAGTGTCCCTGTGACTTCTGCGATCTATCTGTACTACCAACTAAAGCAAGTGGGAGAGAACGGGCAAGGGGTAGATTGTAGAAGCACTTTCTCCCCATTTTACAGATTTGGAATCAAGCCAAACGGGGAGAGTTAAATAGGTGACAGAGATTGCAAAAGAAGACAGTAGCAGGAGTCCAGGTAAGATGTAGGTCATTTAATTTCTTCTCCCCTTTCCCATCTGTTAAATATGGCAATAGCTGAGAGAAAATGTGATGGGGTTTATAGCATTGTCTGTGAGTGGGAAGTACAGTGAATTTGTAAAACCTAAAAAACTCCTTTGACCTTCAAGGAGGACATATTCAAAAATGGCTATCTCATTATAAAGGAAAAAAAAGGTTTAAAAGTTGTCTGTGGAAGTAAACAAATGAGATCTGCAGCAAGCAAAGAGGAAAGCCAGGGTTCTGCAGATCAGATGCTTTTTACTTGGCTGCAGTGTTTGAAAGGGAGGTCACCCTCCCTGTTCTCACCTGAATTTTTTTCACAAAAGAAAAATAGCTCAAAAATGAGCAGTGAGACAAGGACTGGTGATTTTAGAAGCTTGAAATGTTTACTTGCTTTACTTCGTTTTACATTTTTACTTATAATAATTTACCAAGAAAACCTTTGACAGAATTTAAACAAAAAATGCCCATATTGAATTTAATTTGCATTCTGGATTTAGGCATGAACCCTACTTACCTCATCCTTTCAGTTTTATAGCTTAAGATGCCTTGCTGCTTCATCCTTCTCCATTTTCCTTGCCTGACACAGTTTTTTGGGTGCATATAATTTCTTTCCTCCCTCAGAGTCATCAGTTTTAAATTACAAAAGATTTTTTCTTAGCTGAAGAGTCACGTACTGGTACTTATCTTTTTATCTTTGTATCTTTCTTTAGCTTGTTGCAACACTACAATCCTATATGTCGCAGCTTAAGAGACAAAAAAAAGGGGGAGAAAGAAACCAGGGAAGAAAAAATACTACAAAAGAGCTCTAAGGAGACAGGATTTTCTTATTATTTGTGAAAAACATCAAAATGCATCCACTACTTAGCTATTATTTGCTATGGAGAAGAAGGTCCTTTATTAAACATGAAAACTAAAATTTCAGCTGCATTCTTAAAATACAGTGGGCTATAAATAGAATGTGAATAGTGCAGCTGGGCAGCATTATAATAGAATTTCTTTCTGTTATGTAAGGGAGAGAGGGATGACCTTCATCACTCACTGTAAGCTCTCTCATGAATTATGAGTCATTCAACTATTAGTGGAATTAAAATCTATAACGCTGCCAATCATTGTCCTGTATCCCTATGGAGATATCCTTTTGCTGTCAGCATGAGGACGTCTGCAGTCTCTGCACATATCATGCCAATGATATGTTTATAGCCCAAGCAAAGGAGTAGTGATTTAGTTTTAAGCTGCTTCTACAGCTTTTTCATGTTTGTATTGAGAATATTTATTGTTTTCTTGATGAGTTGTTGTCAGCTGTAGCATGAAAGAACAACGTGTGTGGTTTTTTTTCTTTTTTTGTGCTTCGACAATTTTGTACAATCTCTGCATGATTTGACACTTCAGGAGTAGCAATGCAAATTAGTTGTCACTGGTCTATGGACTAAGAGTTGTGATAAGAAGCCACTGGTAAGAAAATGCAGGAAAGAATGTTTTAAACTTTAGCACAAATATAGTATGTGCCATACCCTGACCAAAGAGTAGAGGACTACAGCAGGAGACCAAGCTCAAATCAGGGTGTCAAAACAATTCCTAGTTCCTCAAACTTTGTTTGAGTTGCTTTGAGGGCTCTTTTGTTTGTTTTCCGTAAATTGCCTCTGATCTAAGTACTTGGAAATTTACTGTAATTCCGAACAGCGGTGATCAGAAACAAGCTTTTGCAAGGCTGAGAAAACACTGGTTACATCAGTAATTCATATGCGTAAACATCGTATCTCATGGTTATGGCCGACTTGACTCCTCACTTGAGTAAACCCACAACCTTTCATCAGTACACTGTGCGAGTAAAGGCTTCCTTCACACCCACTGGAAAAGAGGTAACATCTGGCAAAACTACCTCTTTTCTTTTCAGATTGGTTCCCTTTTGTTTAGAACCCTTATCCATCTTAGGGGCTAGCACTAGTGTGTTTCTCATGTGCAGATGGAGCTGTGCAACTTTCAGATGCTAGTAGGTATCTAAAATAGGTATGTCAACGTGTTTCAAGGTATAAAAGTGTTTTTGCTGTCTGGGAGAGAAGAAGTACTTTTCTTTTTCAGGGTAGGGCTAATGAAGGAACAGAAGCATGTGTTACGGTTAACATGAGATGCTGTACTGAGAATGATGAACAAAGTGAAAGCAAAACCACCTCTTTGTCAACAACTACGAAGAGAGGTCCAATTCCTCTTAATTAGTCTTTCTAATGAGGATTGGCACAATCAGTGTAACACAATAGATCTGAAAAACATATTATTTTTGTATTACAGTGTTCATGGATGCACCTAGTTCATCTTGGCCAATTAGGTGCTCTGAATTTCAATTGCTGCAAATACCACTTCCTTTGATGATACTGGATGTATGATGAGAGGCATAGTTTCAGTTATTGGTGTGGTCTGTGATTGATCAATTTTCTACAACAAAGAATTGTTAGCAGGGCCACATGGTGAAGCAGTCAGTGGAAAATTCCCTTTGATAGCATTTCTATCTAATTTTGGAGCACCACCACTGCCTCACATGAAATACCAACACGATTGAATTTCTTTTTGCTGGCATTTAGCAGGACCTATGGGGGTGTGCAGAAATCAATGGGGGATCAGGAGTCTGGAAAATTGCATACTTGAAGAATTAATGAACTATAATTCTGTATTACATTCTCAATCACATTTTGCTTCCTTTTCATTAATGTAACTAAATTAGTTTTCAATGGACAGGGTACTTTATAAACTGCAATCATGGTCTTGCTGGGATTTAAAAAAAAAAAAAAAGACCTGTTATAATAGTAGCTATTTTTTCATGCAACATGACAGGTGGAAATTTTTAGAGTGAAGAACGTATCATCTGCAGCACTGACTCTGCTAATCTCTATAACCATTGTCGAAGCAATTTTTAGATGATTTAACTCGAAGTTCTACTAGATCTGGGAGGTGTTGAGATAGAAACAGCAACTCCAAAGACATAATGAATGCTTTTTTTTTTCCCCCAAGATGGGCCTGATTCATTATCCAGGGGAGCAGGGAGAGGAAGGACCATGGTCTTCACTCTTCTCTGAAGGCTTTATCTGAGATAACTATTCTAGGGCTGTGTAGAGAAAGTTCTTTTGCTCATGGAACTGTGTTATGGTAGGATAGAATTGTGAGTGACTCCTTTCTGTGTCCCATGGGCCATCTGTAATCTTGCCCTTTATGATTCAAACTTATAACTGAATAAAATGTTGGGATGAAATTGTAATTAAAATTAAGAATCTTCTATGGTTTAATGACAACTTTGATGTGAGAACCCATACAGTGAAAAGAATGCCCTAGCACTCAAGATATGATATCTTTAAAGAGTTCCTTGAAGATAAAACAGCGTGAGACTGTATATGAAATCAGGCTCTAGGACTGTGATTGGCAAAGAAAGAAAGTCCCTTTTGGAGTCAGGTGCAGAGTTAGAAAAAAAGAGAAAAAAAGGAGCTGGTTAAACTTTACAAAAAAGATTTAAAAGCCATTCCAAACGATTTAGATTTTCTGGCGTAACTGATACCTTCCTGGATTATGTCAGCGTTCGTAGCCACTATATTCTTGAGGGTTTTATTCCTCTTTATGATACTTATATGCATGTAGTATATGAGAATGCAGTGGGATGGAAATCCCAAAAGCTGATTTTTTGTTTTAACAGTGAGATAGCTCCAGTATATTGAACTACTTTCAGGCTCTTACAGTTCTCCACTCGGACCTGTTTTTTGCATAAGATCTCAAATCAAATGTCTGGTTGAACAGCAGGGTCTTCTCAAGTATCATCATATTAGAAATCTGTTACCACATGAAAACTAACACAAACACTTTTTGGTTCTTAAATGCAAGAGATGGGACTCTAGAATTTGCAGTAGAGATAATGAACCTTTTCCAAGGCTACTCCAGAAAACTGGGTCGTTGATAGCAAATACTTCTAGTACAGTGAACTTTAATTTAGTCCTACTGAATAAGGCCTTTTGCTCCTTCCATATGTATTTACTAAAGTTAGGTAACTCAGACATCATCTTAATCCTACTCTATATTCTGTTATCTGAGCATAAATCTGAATAGTTGAAACATGATCTTTTATATACAAGCCAGACATAATATCCTTGAAATTGTGTTGACATATGCAAAGGCATATCAGAGTCTGACTGTTCCAAATGTACCCATGAAAAAAAAAGAAAAACATTGAAGATTTATCTGTTTAAGCAGCTTCAAAGTCTCGTAAACCACTTCTTCAGTGATCTGTTGCTGAAATGATTTTTCTTTCAGCTGTTTCTACTTTATTTATACTGTATATGGGGCTGGGATATGGGTGGTTCTGGAGGTCAGCATTAGGCTGGGAAGGCTGTTGCCATTGAAATGACATCTCAGATTTAGCCTGAGTCAGTAGTGACTGAACATTATGGAAGATGTTGGCTGCTCATTAATCTCTATAACCATATCCAGTGATAAAACCCAATTAGCACTGGGACAGATTATTGCAATTGGGAGTCTCTATTAATAGGCAATCTCAGCTAGGTGCCATTTATTATTCTGTTACAGAAAAACTTCCAGTGTGGAGATAGCTGAAGTGTAAGTATTCACAGCTCCCAGTCTGTGGTGTTGACTTCTTCTTAACAAGCCAGGACTTTGGTTTGTATTGACCTGGATAAAGCAGTTTATGACAGAAAATACTTATGGACTGTACTGTGCTCTGTGTCTCTGTAAGTTTGTGAATGCAGGCTTTTCTAAGAGGAGGATTTGGTGATTAATATTTAAGCCTTGAAGTGAGTAATAAAAAATGGTAGCAACCGCCCACCCCTCCCTCACACCATGGTTCTTTCCTGAGTACAGCTTGCCAGCATTAGAGCTTGGTCCTGTTGCTGGATGAGAGAGAGCTGCTATCTTTCTAATTGGAATTCTATACCACTTTCAGTCGTCAAAAAGTTTTATTATACAGAAATTCTCTAATAATATGAATCAGACAGCTAGTTCTTTTTTTCTTTTTGTACCAGTGGATATTTTGCTAATGGTCTTATTTTACTCTTCAGGGAGCAGAGTTTTCTCAGCGTTCCCGAGAGAAAGGGGTATAATAGCTAAAATTGTTGCCACGGTTAAGGAAATGAGCGATTCTGAGGTATAAAGGTATTTGGGAGAGCAAGGTTTTTTCCTGTCAAGGGGAGCTAGGCATATGCAGCTCTTACTTTCAAAATGTCTACTTTATTAGAGTGAGGTGTCAGCAAAAAAAAAAAATAATTCAAGTTGAAAAATGGGTTACAAAATATGGAAATACGGCTGACTGGTTTAAGACAAATGCACATGAGAAAACCTGAGTATTTGAAAACCAGATCAAATGCAACGTAAGCATGTAATAATCAGTTACCCTGTTTTGTGGCAAGTGGGTATTGCCAGGAGTGTGTGCGTGAATTACATAGGGTAGAGAGTTCATGTGTCCATGGTGTTTTGTGGGCTCACCAGTCTCGCAGGTGTGTGTTTTCTCCAGCCACAGTGTTGCGAGAGCCCAAATCACAAATCTTCTGCTGTGCAAAATGTCATAGGGAGGAAGCACAGCCAGAGCAGGTAGTAATGAAGTGCTGTGGTACAACTGTGTAGCTGCTGTCCAGTTTGGGATGAAGGCTACTTCCAGTGACTTCTGTATCAACCCTGGCCACTTGCATCTGTGGGATGGCAGATTTGATGTGTGCAATTGTGCTCTTCATTTGAAAAGGAAAAAGAGGAGAAGGCTACCACTATGGTAACCAGTGGTAGTCCTGTCATAAATCAGAGCTGAACCAGGATGAGACCATTTCCTCTGGCCTATCACACATGGTATAGGAAGCTGATTTACTTCCTATGGAAGCTGAGGATGTTGCCTTTGTTTTTTGATTCTTTTCACTTCACTCTTACACACCTCTTTATAACCAGTTAAAGACCAGAACTTGAAGACTCAGAATAAATAGTCTCTTTTGTTCTGCTTAAAAAAGTCATCACTTGCTACTGGAAAATAGACATTCTTCCTTTTTCAGTACTTAAACATTTTGTTTAAATTTTTTTCATAAGTGAAAATATAAAGCCTTATGCTAACTTTCTTCTATAGAGTAATATTTCATTTTCCGTGCTTTTCCATCAAACAGGACTTCATTATCGCTGTTAATATTCCATATAGCCCACTGATACACCATAGCCACTGGCCAAGCAAAACTTCAATCAGTTTTTCTTTTCTTGTCAGCTCACACTTCTGACTGAGCAGCTGCAAGATGATTCATCAGAGAAGGTTTCACCATAGGACAGGGGAAAATTGTTTCTGACTGCTTTTCCCATACTAATAAGATAATTTCAGTTGTAGATACTTTTGCAGCCCTTCCTGAGCCTTGCTATGCCTATTCAAAAACAGAAATCTTTTTATCCAAATGTCAGGAAATTTTTCCGTGAAATCAGTGCTTCTGCTCTGTAAGACACATCTCTGCTGCATTTTCTTGTTTAACAGAGTTGGTACAGTCATATTTTGTCCCATTACAGAGCACATTAGTAGAATTAGTGATCAGCATTAGTTGTGAGAATTAAAACAAAATTTTGTGCATAAGGAACATCTATATTCTGAAACCCACTGGCTTGTGCTTAAGATATTATTTGCCTAAAAAGTTAGTGGTGAGGAGAATTGTTTCGGATTTCTTTTGTTTGCTGCAAGATCCTGAAAGGAGTAATGGGTTATTCAGCATGGATGCAGCAATGGTTCCAATGCAATGGCAAACAATCTGTAAGGAGTAAGACATTCTTCAAGACCTGCAGCATGCTTCCATACATGCTTGTGAGGGGAGGCTTTCTTATATAACTCCACTCCAACTTTGCATGTAGTCATAAAATCAGAGGAATGTATTTCTTTGTTTATTGACATTGGATAAAGCATTTCATCCCAAGTAATACTTCCTGTGTTATAGATTCATCAGCTAGCTTGCAAATAAATAGGGAGAGGCTGCTTTTGTTGTCACTTTACCAATATTGATGTGACATTCACAGCTTGTTTTTCCTGAATAATCAATGAGTTCATCTAAATGTATTCCACTTGTGCCTGTGATACTGCGCTTACGCTTATAAGGCTTGTAGATTCACAAATATATTTTTCTGGGGAGAGGAACACAGGCTTCCTTTAATTCACGTCTGTTACTTTGACCTAGATAATACTCATTTCTCCAGCTCATCACCAATAAAACATTCCCGTTTCCCAAAGAAGTATATGCTATCCAGTGTCTTAATGCAATGTTATTAAGTAGCCAGTATGAAGATGAATATAAAGTCTTAACAACAGCTCTTCTCTTTCAGCCTCTGAGTTTACATGCACTATTGGTTCTCTGGGGTTTGTAGCTTTAGCCAACCCCAAGTTACTTTGTACTGCCCAGGTGATCCCAAGCGTTTAGCGTGGTCACTTCTGTTCTGCCAGGCAGCATATTCCCCAGTGGTAAGGGGACTTCCAGACTGCAGTCCTTTCTTCTTTTCTTTTCCTTTTTCTTGAGTAATCTGTGGCTTTCTGAGCGAATAGCAGCAGATAAGGCACAGACTGCAAGCCAACCTTTTGTCACTACTGTAACATAATTTTCATTGATCTTCCTCTGATCTCTCAGGCACCTCTGAGGTCCCACTGGCTCCTGGCTGCTCACAAGAAAAAGGCCAGAGTTTATACTGATTTAGAAAGAAACACACTGAACAGTGGAAGATTGTAAAGGTTTGGCATTTCTCAGTCCTGCAGCACGACTACTCGGATTATTATCTTGGAATTCCTAGTGGAGTTGAAAATTCTGTTTTAAACCAGTAGCGACTTACGACCTAATTTGTGGTGCACGAAGCAGCAAAATATACACTTGCTGCAATATTCTAGTGTTGGTAATTTTTATCAGCATAAATACTGGTAATGTACGTCAGGCATGCCCGTTTAGAGAGACTGTTGATAGAAAATCAGACTGATGCATCATAGTGGAAATTTCTAATGAGATTTTGTCAAGGATCTGTAGAGCTTTTAAAAACGAAAACACTCATGATACAGTTATACAGTTATTCCAAAGAAATGAAAAAAAAAAATATTTGGCATGTAAATAAAATACCCAGAGCACATCCCACATACCCCCTGTCACATATAAGAAAAACACAACTCAAGACCAAATGTGGTTGACTGTGCTGTACCTTGTAGTTTATGCAGGTGTTCCCCACATGCTATTATTTTTATTACCTTCCAAGGTGGAACAAAGTGTTCTCAATGGATAAGGAAATCTCAAATTTTTTTAAAGTTTGTGTTCAAACAGGTTTCACAAAATACTAGATAAGAGTATGTCTATCTAGGCACACATTATTATTCTCAGAAGAGATTCATTACCTTATTGTAGCTGAAAATTTATTTTCTTAGCCAGTTTACACTTTCTCATATGAAAATAGCAAATTACATAAGTGGGAGGTAACGGGGACTGTGGGCAGAATTTTGACATATTTCACATGTATCTCAGTGGTCACATCGCACCTCTCCTTCAAATCTGCATCCTAGAGCAGACTAGATCAACTGCTGACGTACTTCAGGAGTTTGAGTCCTAATTTGTTACTTTAGTTCTTAAAGATTCAACCTTAAAAGAAAGGTTGAATCCTTGCTTTGGCCAGAGTGGCCAGTACACTGAGAGTTTATTCATTGTTCAAACTCATGGTAGAGGGTGATTAGAGCTTTTTGTTTCTGAAAGCAGTTCACATATGTTGTGCCTCCCTTTATGGTGGTTCCATAGGCATCTCTCTGTCAGCATGATGCTGAGATATGTGTGCTACTTCTGGTGTAAAACACAGTGATAAGGCGGTGAATCTGATAGGGAACAACTCAGTTTTACTCATGTTTAACTCCATACTCCTGGTATTCTCTAACTGTTAACAGCACTCATACTCTGGGACCTATTCTTCAGTACAGCTTACTGTGTACCTGAAGGCACTGGAAATGAACATGTCTCAAAGTTCTCTCCACCTCTGCTAAGTCCCTGAGTTCAGGTCTCTTTATAGCATGCTTTGGTGGATTTTGTATCTAGTGAGTGTATCAAAAATTCCGTTCTATGATAAATTGTTATTGTAAAGTTTAGTCAGTGGATGTTGTTCATTCAAGAGACACACTTTCCAAAGGAATTTCCAGGAGAAGGAGCGTGTGTTGTATTTCTACCTCGTGATTTAAGCATTTGTTTGGAAACCTAGTTGTTTTCTTCGATGGTTAGAGAGGAGTCTGCAGTCAGCTGTGTTGAGTGTCAGAGGTGCTGGTATAAGTCAACAGGAACTCCACAGGATATGGAAGCCCTTCTACCCTAACATTGGTATCCCCAAGAGCATAAGCAAGGACCAGAGTGAGTATTTAATGTTTTGATATACCCCTAGAAAACAATATTTATTTTATCAGGCAGCCTGCACTACTCGAAGTAACATCTTATATGAACTGGGACCTAATTCTTATCTTCATATTATGGGCAGTTTACCACGGATGTCAGATTACCTGTCAAGTATTGTGACAAAATGAGTTGTTACTGTGTAGGCAGTAAATGTGGATTAGCAGAACCTCTGCTGCTGTTAGGCCCAAAATCATTAGCCAAGTACTTTTATGGAAACAGTTCAAAACTTCACTGCAATTAATTCTGCAAATTCAACTGTCAGTAAGGAACATAATTCTGTGAAACCGAGAAACACCAGAGACATTGTTCTTTCATTGGATGAATATAACAATTTCCTCTGTGTGAATTTTCTTCTGTTTTGTTGTTCTTAATAAACAGACATTGATGAGTGCTCAGATGGCTTTGTTCAGTGCGACAGCCGTGCTAACTGCATTAACCTGCCTGGTTGGTACCACTGTGAGTGCAGAGATGGCTACCATGACAATGGGATGTTTTCACCAAGTGGAGAATCCTGTGAAGGTCAGTGTCTAAAATAGGTGGGGTACTGTTATGGCTCACATGAAAACGTCTAGAAAATGTCTCATGTTTCCGATTGTACTGGTCAAGCATTGCCTTGAACACTGCAGTGAAACTTAAACCTTGACCCAGAAGAATTGTAGTCTAAATAAGCATCATCAACAAAGGCAAAGGAATATGAATTACGAATATACCTGTAACGTGGAGCATTAGTGGAGCGTTTCTGTGTTTCGCTAACATAATATGTAGAGTCAGGCATGGTGATTAAAATGCAGTTTCTCTGGCCTACATCTGCTTCTGTGCTTGTCCCTTGCATAAGTGATTTCCCGTGGGCTGATAGCATGCACTGTAATCTGTCACTCCACAGTAACCTGTTTTTATGTCAGATTCTTTGTATATAGAAATGGGCCTCAATCCAGACCTCATTTCCTCCATTTTGTTTTCCTCGTACGCTGACATAGTTGATGATAAAAATATTTCCCATTGCAAAAAATGATTATGCATCCCTGAGACTCCCACCTTTACCTTGGTTAATATTGTGGTGTTTCTCCTGTGTAATGACTAGCTGCTTCTAGAAGGCTGCAGTTTGCAGACCTACATTACAAACTAGGAGGCTCAGTGGATGTAGGGCTGGGGCAAGGTATAAGGGACAAGAGAGTGAAAATGGGGACAAGGAGATGGAAAGGTTTTCTGTGTTTATGAATGATGCTAGAGAGAACGGCAGATTATTAAGAACATATTTTCAGATGCAGATCTCTCGGTATGGAATGTTGTTTGGCTCTTAAGATATTTCATGCTGCTGCTCTTAAATAACAGAACAAACCAGTCTTTTTTTTGCCATGGACTTCATAGGGCAAAATTATCACCCTTTCTCCCTTCTCTCTCTGAGTGATGAAATATTCAGTGCTCACCGTGTAAGCTTTCTTATTGCTGTTTAAACTCACGTTGGTGAGCTGCATCGGTCCCAAAGGGAAGCAATTGAATTAATTTCTCTAAGGCAGACACACAGACAGCTCTCCAGGAGTGAGAATGACCTTTCTGGTATACCCATCATCAATACTTTATTTTAACACATTTTCATCACAGCTGAAAGCCTGTATTCCCAGGAGGAATCAGCAATTTGAGGCAACCACTGCTTTCATGAGTCGAGCTTTCTTTGTCAAGAACTAACTAAATGTCAGTGTTAGCTGGCCAGGAGTTAGGACAGGTAGGTGCAAAGAATAAGTTGTGATCCCTCTGATTATAACATTGCACTTCTGTCACTCATGGCACAGGTAATAAATACTACAGTCAAGCATTTATGGAAATATTGTCAATATCCCAAGTTTTATCTTCGGTGTCAGTATAACACTTATCTCGTGGGTTGAAGATAGTGGTTTGGCACATTCTGTCTCAAGAGAGATATATGATACAAAGTGACTGTGTTAAGATGTGTGCAAACAAGTAGCAATTAAGCAGCAATCTCTAAACAAGTGAAATGCCAAGGGGAAAGAAATATGGGGATTGCTACGTGTATACAGAAGCGGCAATTATTAGACTATTTTGACCTTTTCTGCAAAGAGCCAGCAGCTCTTTATTAAACATACACAGAGGATAACAAGTAATTAGAATTAAATCACAGATGCCAGGCAACTATCTTCTTTGCTGATAACCCTAGTCACTAACAGTGGAACACTTTCTGTTTGATTGATTGCCGCTCCAAACATTGGAATCCTTAGCGACTTGAGGTTGTGTAATCATAGAATGGCTTGGATTGGAAGGTACCTTAAAGATCACGTAGTTCCAACCCCCTTGGGCAGGGATATCCCCTTAGACCAGGTTGCTCAGGACCCCATCCAGCCTGGCTTGGATGGGGAGGAAGGTTAGGTATTTGATTAGTCTTACTACATCACTTTTTATTGTATTGAAGCTAGTGACGTGTTGTCTCAGATAAAAATAAAACCAGAAAGGGTGTAGAGAGACAACCTAAAATCCATTGCAGTATGAAAAGTTGAACTTTCAGTAGCACAGTACAGTAGTGCAGAAGCAATCATCTTCTCTGCTGTCAGACCTTTCCGCTCTAAGAGATTTCCCTACTGGTTTTAAAGACAAAAGAAAATTGATTGCTTTTGACAGTTCTTCAGTAACCCCTGCTTAGATGTGGTTAGATAGAGCTGTTGGTGGATGGTCTTTTAGGCAGTCGCTTTAATGGGGCAGCAGCTTCCAGGCCATACTAATCTCAAATTTCAAATCGCAGTTCTCCAGTTCTCATTTTCAACTCTGTTCAGGACCAGTATCCTCTGAAACTTTCTGGCTTGTGCAAGTGCTTCAGCTTGCAGAGCTGTAGAAGGAACAGCACAAACTACTTCAAAGTAGTGTTTTATATGGAGTGCATGATAGGCTTGACTTGACTCATCTTTTGTAAGTTTTAGTTGCTTTGAAGTAAGTTCCTTCTTTCAGTGGAAAAAACCTGTAAAAGCCGAGGAAGTGTGGATTTAAATTTTCTTTCTTGGTTGTTCTACTTGGTCTTCCTCAAATCTGGGTCTGCTTGTGTCCCCTGGACATGTGCTGGTAGTACTACACAGAGAATTTCAGTGACCAGTGTAATCAGTTCTTTGTTTCCTTCAGCAAAGCCTCCAATTTTAAAAATCCCCATGGAAACACCTCTGTTAAAATCACAGAGGCACAGGAGCATGTCCTTAAAAACCTTAGTTTAACAGAATTCCAAAACTGCACCTACCCTTTTTGCAGGAAAGGTCCCTTTAGAACATAATACTAAATATTCCTAGCTAGCGGCGGGCTCCTTGGTAGCACCAGACTTCTTTAGTGCTTGATAAAGAAATAATAATTACTGAATTGTCTATTTTGCACATCTATTGACCTTGGCTACTGCTGCTTCTTTGGTACAACTGAGAATATTGAGTATTCTGACTAATGTACTTGAATGCAAAAATTCATAATTCCGTTTTATTGTATCTACAGGCAATGGAAGACCTAGAGATTCCTTTGCTAATAGTTTTGATTCACATTATAGCCCTAGGTAGACCTATGGTGTCTATAAAAATTACTGAGAGAAATTATGGGAAATGCAGCTGTAGGGCTTCAACCTCTTAGCAGCACTTGCTGTTTTTCCCTTGGGAATAGAGCTATGTTATGCCTCATTGTATTTCCAGAAAAGTAAAATATCAGCCATGTAGTCCTTGAGAATTGTATGGCTTTGGGAAGTCTTAAATTTTATATATGTAAATATAGCATTCAGCATGGTATATTAACCGGTATCTTCTTCTTTGCCCCCTGACAGCTTTTCTTTATAGTTTCTTTAAGCAGTCTTATTGGTGCTGAAGGTCGTCTCTTATGTACCATTTCATAAAGCTAGCTGGGCTAAGGGAGTAGATATTGCATCCTCAGGCTTCGTTGCAGTAAGAAAACTCGAACAACTGAGGGCAAAATCCTAAAATAAGAAAGTTCAGGCCCCATTAATGTTTGCCCTGCAGTTCTGTGTAACATCCTGATTCCTTTGAATGTGTCCTTTGCAAAGTCTAAAAGCATCCATAATCAGTTGAAGAGAGAGGCTGTATTGGTTCGTACCAAAATAGTGCAGGTTATACCTCATCAGTTGTTGGGCATTTGGCACACATCCACATCCAAAGAATAGCTCACCTAATTAAGGCAGCCCCTGAGGACTTACCAAGAGTATCTGTCAAGTACCAGCTGTTGTTAGTATAGAATATCAGATCAGTGTACCTTCACTCTCAGCAGGTACTGTTCTTTAAATGAGACAGGTGCAAATGGAAGTTTTGGATAGATCAATCCAGAATGCCCAATTCATAAAATAATCTTTTTTGGTTATAAGGGTTTATCCATATGTGAACTCCCATTTGGGTTTTCTCTTCTGAAGTATCTTATATTTTTCTTCTGCCATGCTGCTTCCAGAATTCGAATCACGTCCTTCTCTGTGTGACAGAGCAGCCTGCCTGACAGCACAGAGGCTGATGCTCTACTTGAACACTGTTTTCAGCAAGCCAGGATAATGAGGGAGGGAGGCATATTACAAGCCTCAGTATGCTCCCCAGCCTTACTGACTGAGCAAAGTCCAAAATGGTCACTCCAGCAATCCGTTGCTCTGGATCTGGAAGGTAGAGGAATTGCTGGCTGTCAGGATATCTCAATTTATCTCGCAGTACATCCAGTATTTTAACTAGTACGTGAAATTTCTTGTAGTTGAAAAACCGCTGTCAGTTTGGAGTCCTACACTTAGGTTTATCAGAAGCTTTGTTTTTGATAGCACTTCAGGGAAGTGGGAAATAAAAAATCACTACTCTTCAGCAGGAAACTATACTAGCACTCACAAAGCTCCATCAAAATCCTTTTGCTTTTGTTCATGATCATGAAAGGTCAGCAAATAAAGAAACTTCTTTCTTTTTTCCATCCGTCTATCCCGAGTAGAGCTATAGGCATTAAGGCTTCAGTACTGAATTTGGGGACCCAACTTAAGCATCACCAAACAGAAGGCAGATATGGGAACACATTAGTATTTAAATATTCTGGAGTGTGGTAAGAATACAAAATTTTCGGAGTTTCTCATCTTTTATAAAAGCACTGATAAAACAGAAACTTGACCACTATATTTTATAAGACAGCACTTTGAACACATTTACTGTATAGGGAGACAACATTTCTGTCAAGCTGATGTTACCAACATCTGAAGTCTGAGGTCTTCATCTTCCACATCTGGTAAGCACTCTCACAGGTGGCTTACATGAATTCACGAATAAATTATTCACAATTCACTTGCTCTTTGAAGAATAGTCAATAGATTAACTCAGGACAGAAAAGAGCAGACATAAAACTTTCTGCTCAGATGAGCTTGGGCTCCCTAGCAAATGCACTCCTTCCTTTTTTGCCTTAAGCAAAAAGTACTCAGGTATCCTGATACTTTCACCTTCCTGAGCTGATGTTATTCCTCAGAGCAAAGGTAACTGAGAAACTTCAGTTGCTTCAGAGCAAAGGAACTTTCCACCCTCCCAAATCATCTCTGCCAATATCTCTCAGTGATACAAATGTTCATCTTTTCTTTACGAAAATGAGAGTCTAACCAATATCAGAATGGTTCTGGTCTCAAGCAGACCCTTTAGGGCTTTGTGATAATCTTCTGCATGTAAGTCTGGATAGTTCATGAGAGGACAGATAGCTGCAACTTCCCATCAGCTATATCAGAGTGGGTCTTGGAGCGTTTTGTCACTTCCTAGGAAGGTGTTCACACTTCTTTTGTTTTCTAATTGTGCGTTGTTCATGTTCCTTGTGAGTTTGTTGTGAATTTTTGCATATGCCATTTGTGAGGTTTTTGTCCGTATAATTCAGCTCTTTTTTTTAGAGCTATCCGTAGTAGTTCCAAGATCTTTTTCCAGAATATATCCAAGGACTGATCTGATTTTTCAATGGCTATTTCCCCACGCACTTTTCAAATGAATCTCATCTGACATATTATTGTTTGCTCCGTCACAAAATGCTTCTATATTTCACTTTTAATATCTGGGTTTTATGCTTTATTATCAACAGCCTTATCATCACACTGTTCATCCATTTCTCCAGGTGACTTAAGTTATTGGGCAGCACACATTCTGGCACAGATTCTTGGGGAACTTCCTTTGGCCAACTCTCCATTGTGACAACCTGACCATTTTTTACTGCCTTTTATTTCACAATAATTATCCCTTTTTATCCCATTTGTTATAAGTAATAATTAATTTTTACTATTATTAATTATTAATGAATGTAATTATTATTACTCTGTGAGTCAGTGACCACATTTCTTCCATGGCACATAGTTCTTATAAGAGCATGTATTGTGTAAGGACGGTCATGGATAAAAGTATTAGAGTACATGAAATCTATCCCTCTTTAAAATATTTTAAATTAGTATGGTATACTTTGAATCTGAATCTGTGATATAGTATCTTTAAAACAGTCTTCTTTCTATCCAAAAATGTTATCCATTTGGTTGGTAGTTTTAATTCATATTTAAAACTTCATCATTTTAATGTAATAGCCTCTTTGAATCTAAGCACTACCACAGAGATTTTTTTTTGCAGCCTTCTAAATTCCTTGAAGGGTATTGAACTTGTGGTCACTGTTGGTCACCAGTGTAGGGTAGTTGCTCAGTACAGACATTCTGAATCAGAGGCTGCTTACTGCGCAGGGCCAAGGGAAATAGTGCTTTGTCTCTCTTGGTTTCTTTGGCTACCTCTTCCAAGGAACAGTAAATCTCTTAAATACAACCTTGGGTCACAACCTGGAGCAACTGAAATTCCCATTTTGGTGGAGTTTTCTGTCTCTGCAGTCTCGCTAATACTGCAAATGGAGTTTAGTCATTCTAAGTACTGTCACCCTATTGTATGGCTTTAGTCTGGTATTTTTCCTGTGTAGGCAGGAAATTATTTGTGATACAAATAACTCCTAGTTTTCTGTAACATGTGTCACTACTTCTTCTCCCGTGGTATTCCTTTGTTATTGCAACATTAAGTTGTACCTAGAGATGATGGTAAGAAAAGGAAAATCCTTGATAATGTGACAGATCAGAGCTGCTGTAATTTTTCATATAGGTTAGATAAATAAGAACTGATAGCACTAGATAACTAGTTACATTTCATTTATGGTTTTTTTATTGAGGCAAACCTCCAAGTCTTTTGAGACATAATGTTCTAATGTCATAACATTAAAGCTGCTTGGTTCTTAAGCAGTGTGTTGTAAATGGCCTGAAATGAACTGTTTTTTTCATGTGGGGAGGATCTTTGGGGTTTTTTGGTTGGGGTTTTTTTTTGGTTTTTTTTTTGGAGGGGAGTGGGGGTTGGTTGTTCATATGTTTTGTTAACAATATGGAAGCAGTAATAGAATGGCTCTGTGGCTGTACATACTGGAATATACAGCCTGTAGTCTTACCATCTTCTCTTTCCAAACACAAAAGATGCAGGGCCCAGTGTCCCTTGTCCTTAGCTGGTTATAGCTGTAAACTTCTGTGTTAACTAAAATTTCAGTAACATGATTCACCATCCATTAAAGTCTAAAGTTTAAAAAAAAAAATGAACAAAGTTTCGCTTGGTTTGGATGATTTGTGTGCAAGTTCTTTGCTGATAATGCCTGAAGTTTGATGTGGATGAATAATGCAGATGAGAGTTTCATGCATGAAAAGTTGGTGTTTCTCTTGCTGCATCATAAACACACTGCTGTTTCTGATTAGGTTAGAATCAAAATTAAATAGCTCCTGCTGTGACTAGGGATATTTAAATTGCCCTATCCAGAACATTTATTTTCATCAATCAAACAACTGAAAAATACAAGGTTGTGAATTTTCAGAAGTTCTCAATGCCAGATAAGCTTGGTTCAATACCAGCGTCAATGATGAAACCTCCATATTTTCAGTTACTGGTACTGTGTTGAAAAATAAACCTCAGAAGCCTTTTTCTTATGGGAAAATTGTGAAATAGACTTGTATATAAGTGTTGAATGCCGAGTCAATGTTTATAGAATCAACATTTGTTGTTTAAAGGAAACCTTTCTTATTTACATGACAGCTGAACTTTGTCCAGTTATCTCATTAAGTATGTCTGCCTTCTGTGAAGTATCCAGGTTGCTGAGAAGTGACATTATAAATTTATGACAGCTGTGTGAAAGTTTTGTACAAAAGAGTGTTCTAAACAAATGAATACAAGTTTCAGAAAGTACTTTATTAAAAATGACTTTGATAATTAAGAGGAGCCTGCTGTTAACCCGACTCATTGCATTTTTCATAACACAATTTGTGTCTGTTCTTGTCATTGCATAACTTAAAACTAGCTATACCTTAATTTTAAATTTCTAGATTATATTACTTTCAGGTTGGATTTAAGAGAAAATATAGGAAGGAGAGAGCAGCTCTTCTATCCCTCTGCTCTGCCCGAACTGGAGTCACTCAAACCATTCCTGTTAGCTACTTCTCTATAAACCTTCAAGTTTAGAGTCTGGACAGCCTCTGCAGGGCCATCTGTTCCACTGGTTATGTATCCTGCCTGTTGGGGTGGGTTTCCCTGTCTGATGTGCCTGTGATGTTTCAGCTGTTCAGGTCTGTGCAAACAGTCGCACTGAATTAGGTTCGTGGTCCCAGTTATCTTCTGCCCTGTTACAACAGTGACTGCCTCCAGATGCTTCTGAAGGCAATGAGGTAGAAGATGCAGAGAGCTGAGATGATTCTCCTGTTCTGGATTATCTGATATGTAAATAAGCGTACCGTGGGCCCTAATGCATGAAGTGTAATCTCTCTCCCAAAATCTGTTAGCATTGCAAATTGAATATTCTTGCTAACTTTATAACTTTTGGCTATGCAATTATTTTTTGCCTCCTAGGATTCTGTAGCAGTGAGTGTCATACTTTGTTTATGCATTGTATGAAAAGTTATTTCTTTTTATCAGGCTTAAATTTGTTGTCTTTCAGTACCATTGACTGTCGCTTGTCTTGTGCGTTAGGCAGTATGGAGAAAAAAGCTCTCAACATGTCTTCTTTGGAGTATTCATTATTTTTTTTGTTATATCCCTGCTTGCTGATGTTATTTTAGGATGAGCAAGCCATTTCTTTTTATTTCTTCTCGAATTATATTTCTCTCAATCTTCCCATAAGCCCTAGTAATTTTACAGTTCTTTTTAAGATGATGCCACTGTTATTGCACACAGTTTTTGAAGAAAACCTACAATGCTGCTGATTTGTACAATGGAATTCTAATAATTTCCCTGCTGTTTTTCATCCCAATTCATATTCATGTTAGCAACTTGTTTACTTTTTTGGATTTTTGACTGTAGCCACACTTGGAATTGAAATGATAATTGAATTATTTTGCTTTAAACTGAATGTGCTTGAGGTGGATTGGAGGTTTCATTTTCATGGTTGAACCTGAAGCTGAGTGTTTTATTTATTAGGTTTTTATGCTGGTGGCAAAAGATACATTCATGACCATATTGCTTATTTTATCTCACTCCTCTGGTGGACATTTAATTATAACAACACTGCTTTTTAATGAACTTTATTTAAGAACTTGAGCCATACTGTTGAGAAATTGTATTTAGAGTTGAACTCAATATATCAATATTTACAATCACCATAGTTCTAGTCTTTACTCTGTTTTCCACTTTTTATTGCATATATCCATTTACTTCATGCCCCTTTGAAGCTTCTTTCCATTATCATTTTTCTCCATTTGAACAGCTGAAAAAGCTGAATAAAGACTATTGGGGTAGAAGGTAGTGTGTGCTGCTAGCTTGCCTTTGCAAAATAATTGTGTGTACCTTGATGAAGCAGGCCTTTAAAGTACTTTTGAGTTATTTGAGATATAACTGTTTTGAAGTAATTTATTCAATGAAGACATGAATTTTTTTCTTTATTTTCTATTCTAGACACAAGGGCTATAGCTGACACTGCAACTTGAATATTTAAAATGTTCTAGTTTTCACATTCTAATAAATGATGAAATTTAAAGCATGGTGTGCTTGCTCAAATGAGCTTACAGGTCAGACATCACCTTTCACATTAAATTCTCATCAAGTGAACTCAAATGTGCTAGACAGAGCCAGCAAAAAGTTTTAAGAACAAGATTCTGAAGCTGTTCTTGTTTCATGGAATATATTTCATGAATGGTTGCCACAAACTAAGGCTCTTTAGGGGAACTGAGAATTATTCTTGCACTCAGGTTTCTTGTGGTTTCTTCATTCTATCTACTGTACTCAAAAGCCTTCACTTAGAAATATGTATAGCAAAACTCAAAAAAAAGGTTAAAACATGACCTAAAAAAGCTGATGTGACTTGTAAAATATTTTTGTGAGTTTTTGAGTTATTTCTGCCCATACATGTGAAGTACAAATTAATTTTCAGCTGAAGGCCTTAATGGCCAGGAATCATTTATATTGGCTGCCACAAGAACATTTTTGTTAATTGAATGTGGTCTAAAAGCATTAAATGGCATGTTGTTGCAGACATTGATGAATGTGGAACTGGAAGGCATAGCTGTGCCAATGACACTGTTTGCTTTAACTTGGATGGTGGGTATGACTGTCGATGTCCCCATGGCAAGAACTGCACAGGAGACTGTATCCATGAAGGCAAAATCAAGCACAATGGTCAGATTTGGGTGCTGGAGAATGACAGATGCTCTGTCTGCTCATGCCAGGTCAGTACAAATGGAGGTAGCTGCTTCTGCAAGGTGGTGGTAGAGATGAAGGGCAGTGCATCAGGATTCAAGTGAAATTCCTGTTTTAGCTGCCTTCTCAGGTGCATGTGTGGAGCTACAGAAGTAAAATCATGTATTACATAGGAGAGATATTACATTATATTACATTGGAGATAGCTTCTCTCTCCAACCTCCCTGAGGAAAACATTCATTGGAAGTTCATTATATGGTACTGGGAGAAGGATGATAGTACTGTTTTGTTAGCAGAGATGCCACCTATGTTCTCTGAGTGGGACTAACAGCATTTTCATGCAAATTAACTGTCTAGACATCTACTGGGGTTGGAGACTGATGCCAGTATCTCTAGCAGATGGCTATAAATAGAAGTAGGTTCTGTGTCTGCAGAATAATTCAGTTTAACTTTATCAAATGTTTGCTGTGGGAAGTTTGGTCCCAAGCTAAATGCTGATGGAGAGTGAAGGCCCAAAACACTGCTGACTGTATCCTGAGCATTTCAGCAGCTCGACTTTTGCATACATGGTTTAGTTCCAGATCACCTATCATCTTCCTGCGTGAATAATTACAGAACAATTTTTCAGATCTTCCTTGACACTCTCCAATCTATGAAACTGATATTCTATGACATTTAAAGCAAGATTCATCAAGCATCTATATGAGAATTACAAACTTAGTGCAATCCATTAAAATCTAGCCCTTGGGAAGAACACCCTTGGGTTTCACCAACTCAGAGGAGAGCTGCTTGGAGATTGAATGACGGATTCATTGTCATAAGACAACAGGGAAATTTTATGGTAGTTACTAAGCATGTATTGGGGTTTCTGGCTTGGTTTGAATTGTCTTTTGACAAAAATACTGTGTAGTGGAAAACTTGTGAGCTGCTAGTGGCTTAGATTCATGGTAAAAATTAAAATTTTGGCTGGAGTGTGGCTGGAGTTGTGCAAATTTCTGCCATGGCTGTATGTCTCTCTTTAAAAACAGAACGGATATGTGATGTGCCGGCGAATGGTCTGTGACTGCCAAAATCCCACCGTTGACCTCTTTTGCTGTCCTGAGTGTGACCCGAGGCTCAGCAGTCAATGTTTACATCAGAGTGGGGAGCTTTCCTATAACAGTGGTGATTCCTGGATACAGAACTGTCAGCAGTGCCGCTGTCTGGTAAGGTTCCTGATAACAGCAGCAGAGACAGGAGGGAAAAATTATATGAGATATTCTGATCTGTGAATAGTTTCGTTTTCTTGCATTAGCATCCAGTTAATTTCCCCTGAAGAACCTGTATAATCAAAATTGGGTTTTTGTGGATTTTTGTCAGTATTGTCAAGTTCCTGTCAAAAATGTGTTTTGACACAGTAGACATAATACAAATTACTTAATCATGAAGGTGGTTTCAGGAGAGTGGAGGTCATTTGGATATGGCACCTACACAGCAACACTCATGTTCACTTATTCAGAAACTGATGAAGCTCTTATAAGGAAATTCTGAATATGTATTTATTATCACGGCTGATAATTTCAAGGATGCTTGTAAACCAGAACTTACGTATTCGTTCAGACATTTTGAGTAACAGAAAAATACACGCTTTTCAAAACAGTGAAATGAGGTTTGAAAAAACCCCACATTTGTTAAAGCTTGTCATCTTTTTCCTAGGCGTGTATCTCGGAGTCTAAGCAAAAACTGTTCTGCATAATGCCGCTCAGGAAGTTTCTGTGGTGGAGAAAATCCCAGGATAAAAACAACTAGCTTTCATCACAGGTTGTCTCCAAATATAAAGGCTAGTCCATGTAGCAGTTTTGGCATGTCAAGGTATCATGAATAACAGCCAGAAGCCCGTTTCTGTAGACTGTGCTTTTAGTGTTGCCACTGCTAAAATCCAATGAAATAGTGCTTCATTAAATCCATATACTTCATCAAATGTCCTTAAATTGAAAAAAAAAAAAACCCCTCAACC
Source organism: Oreocharis arfaki (assembly GCA_013398015.1). Classification (NCBI taxonomy): domain Eukaryota; kingdom Metazoa; phylum Chordata; class Aves; order Passeriformes; family Paramythiidae; genus Oreocharis; species Oreocharis arfaki. The sequence goes on along the minus strand of VZRR01006239.1, from coordinate 1,612,685 downwards.
TACAATTTAGGGTCTCAGTAGATCATAAGATCACTTTTTTTTCAAGATGCTACTTCTGTAGTAAAAGCCTGCTTTCTTTCAGTGCTCATGGATTTTTTTGGGTGATTTAGTATTGTCTACTCCTTGTACTGTCCATCAGTGCAAAAAATAGGTAGAAGTATCAAGATCAGTGACTGGATTAAAAGATTGCTTTCATTCTTACCATCATGCAAATCAAAAAGAAGAAAATTGACCCAGATGAGAATTTTTTAAAAGACTAGCTTCACAATACTTTGTGCAGCAAGTGGAGGAAATTTGGAGCTGTTACATGTGTCTGTGATTTTTTTTTTTCAGCTTCTGCTCTGGAGATAGTGAAATACTCATTCTCATGAGTATCTGGTATCAATACTAGACACATTTTTTGTGAATCAACTGATTTCCTAGGGCCAAGTGCTGTTCTTTTTGCCCCCCTTAAGTCCAGGCTGTTCAATCTGTGTTCAAATGAGCTGAATAAATTGGAGGTCAGAGATGGACCAACTCAAAAAAAAAAAAAATGCATTAATGATGTCTGTGAAGTCTTTGACCAATAGATCTGCAACTTTAGCTCTTGTCCAGAGTGAAGGGAAGCTGATTCCAGCTTCTCATAACTGATACAATTTGTTAAATATCTTTAGATTTGTGTTCAGGCATACAGTAACTTCCCTAAGGATATGTTGGCCCAACACAAGTCTCTGCTCAGACCTTTTCTCACCTTGACTGTACTACACCCACTATGCAGAAGGTGTGATAAAGTTTGGAACGTCAGGTATTTGGATCATAATATCCAAAAAGTGGATGGTGAGTGGGTGGAGGTCCTCTCATTGAAAATGTGGTGGCGTGCCCCATTACATTGGGCTGCTGGTAGCTTGACACTGTTAATCCAGCCAATGCATTTTTAACCGTGGCAAAGACACATTTGAGGGCTTTCTATGGCAAGCCAACAGCCTAAACTGTAAGAACTAGGTGAAACTGGAGATTTTGGCACACTTTCACAGTACAGTCATGTTATAGCTTCTGTCACTTGGAGAAGTAGGGCCTCACAAGGACCAGCCCATATCCTGTATTGCATAACTTTCATGGAGAATTTTCAGCTGCAGCTTAATGGAGAGTGTACTGAAGTAAGTTAGATCTAATATACTTCCTGAATGGCATGCAGAAAAAACCACTGATCTGCTGTGTGCCCCACAGTCGATGAATATCAGTGTTCTCTGTGCTGAATTCTGAACAGGACCAGATGGGAAAAAATAGCCAGCTAGGAAACAATGCTGATTCAGAGGAATGGGTGAGAAACAAAATAAGAGCTAATAATAATGTCTTGTTCTTTTGTGAAAACAGCAAGGAGAAGTTGACTGCTGGCCCTTGCCATGCCCAGAGGTGGACTGTGAATTCAGTGTCCTCCCCGAGAACGAGTGCTGCCCACGCTGTGTCACTGACCCCTGCCAAGCAGACACCATTCGCAACGACATCACTAAAACATGTCTGGATGAAACCAATGTCATTCGCTTCACTGGATCTTCTTGGATTAAGCATGGCACAGAGTGTACCCTCTGCCAGTGCAAGGTAATAAAGGTTATAAAGATGAAGCTGAGATGCTTCTTCCCAGCTTCTTCTGTGTCACATAAATATTAATGAGCCCAGTCAGTGAACAGTTGGTGTCTACACTTGTTTTAAAGCAGCAGAGATGACAGTAAAAGTGCTCAGCTTAGTTAACTGTACTCTTGCATGTGATAGAAGCGAGCAGGTCAGAAGCAGGACAACAGCCCATGCTGCAGAGTACTGTGGGCACAGTACTGGGCTTCGCTTTTCCACCAGGATAGCTCAATTCAAGTTTAAACATGGAGCTTCAAGCTCCATGCTGTCTTGGAAACATGCAAATGTGGCTACGTAAGCCTAGACTTCGCACATGAAATTTGTTCAGTGTGATACTATAGTATTACTGGAACTGATTGAATTGCTTTTTGAGAATAGTAATTGTTTTCAGAATAAAAGGGCTAGTTATATGGTTACATAGCTTTTGTACTTTAAAATTAATCAATGTGTTTAGAACATTTACTAGTTTTGTAGTCAAAGAAATTATCATCTGAGGAGAAAAATTAGTGGCTATGGGCAAATGTGAATTCTGGCATCTCTTTCTGAGGATGAAAAGGAAAAAGGGCTTAACATAAGTGTTTCTATTCAAAATAAGACCATAAAGTGTTTTCTGCAACCCAGTACTGAAGAGTGACAATATGAGTTTCCACAGTAGCCAAGGAGAGAGAGACACAGGATTCATGCATAGTTCTTTAATCATTACTGAAATTCACAGTTGATTTTGGACTTCATTCTCTGTTCTTCCCAAGCAAGATGCTTCCCAAACTCCAATACATGGTGCAGTTAACTGTGCTTTGAAAAGGTACTCATAAAAAATAATCTTATCTTCAACACCTCCTTCTGTGAGAATTCTGTGTGATCAGGCAGCAGAAGCTGTCAAGCATCACTTCCTTCCTCCACTTTGCCTGATGCAATGATGTGTGCGATAGGTGCTGGTGTTGAGGCATAGTCCTTTCTCAAGGGCAGTGGTATGCGCCAAGTAAGTGTCAGCATTTGTCTTGATGTCAGAATGGGTCAGTGGTTAGAAGAGAATGCTGTGGTCTGACAGACTGGCTGATGGTTAGAAAGCCAGCTGCTGCCCAGAGGATGTTGAAGCAGGCTTACAGGCAGAACCTGTACTTTTGGGGTCCGTAGCTGGTGATATACACAGCTCCAATGCTAGAAGAGACTTTTTGCTCAGGCAAGTTGCTAAGGTTCTTATGCGTCTGGTTCCCCACCTGTAAAAGAAATCCTAGTGTGTGGTTCTTCCCTAAAGCAGTTTTGAGACTCAGTGATGGGAAATGTGCTCTTGTTGTACTGCTAATCAGTGGCAATGCAGAAGGCATGTATCAGTTCTGATCATGGCCACCTAAGTGCTGCTCCCATCTGGCCTTTTGTGTTAAGCAAAGACTGAACCTTAAGCATTGACTAATTGGTATTCAATGTAAACACATACACAGTCTAATAAAATCCATTTCTGCCTTGTGAACATAGTGAGGATTAAAACAGATACTCTGCCGAACTCCATAATTTTAATGACTCAGGTGTGACTCTGCCTGACAAAGAAGAGGTACCACTTTGTCCCTAAACAAGCCAGATCTTGTTCAATTCTCTTTACAGAGCAGTGTTCATTTTGAAGTACTCTATATTGCCAGCATTTTAATATTGCCGTTCTGCATGCAAGCAGCCCGCTCCCTCCGGATCAGGGTAGTGGTGTGCCAAGTTTGTATAGTGCTCCTTCTCATTCATCCTGTGTCACCCGTCTCTTCTCTTGTAAAGCATCTCGTGGAAGGTCAAAGCTCCAGTCTAAGCCTCTCTAAACAAGCAATAGCAAAATAGGTTTACACAAATCCTTTAAGAATTTAGAAACCTGGGCATCAGCTAAATCAGACTTAGCCACAAAAACATTTCCAATCACAAGTAAAGAAGAGGGAGAATAGGATTGTAACCTCCTATCACAGAAGGAGTGAAAGAAAATGCTTGAATTATTCAGACCTTGGTCTTTAATAAGTCCTGTCAGTTTAGTCAGTTGAATGTATTTGGACTAATTAATAAATAATACTCAGTTTTTATTTGCATTGTGAGAATCAGACTTAAGAAAAGAAGTAGTAGAGATGCAGGAATGATTTCTCCACTGTTTTAATGATGTCCATAGGCAATCTGTTCCCCTTATTGCCCTTAGTATTCTCATAAGAATGTCTGGACTATTTGGAAAAAGTTCATGGATTAATGTTTGCTGGTGTTACAGCCAGGATGCATGAAGTTGAAGCATTCAGGGCTAAATAAAACCCAGAGTCCCTTCTGCCTGATCTGAATAAAACTCCCTAGTGCCCTGTCTTGTTCGACAGCTTTATGTTTTTGAGCAGATGCCTGATACCTTTATGTTTGGAGCTTTCCCTCCGCTGATCCCAGCTTCTTTCAATTTGACTGTTGTAGCTCTGGGACACAGACCTCAACAAGCCAAGCAATTAGAGGAATCATATTAGCCCATTCCTTTGGGCAACGTAAGGACATGAGGACAATGTCATGAATCTGATCCAAGTCTGTACATGTTTTGTATTTTACAAGTCTGTACATTCAAATCTGATGGGTGTTTGCAAACAGCTGAGCTTGTTAAATTTGCTTGTTTTGTACAAAATGCAAATTGTTTCAATTCTTCTTTCTGTTTTTTCATCCTTTAGAATGGCCATGTCTGTTGCTCAGTGGATCCACAGTGCCTTCAGGAACTGTGACACCAACAACTATCACAAGCAGTTTCTAGGATAAAGAATTCTCCTTCACAGAAATAGACCTTTAGACCAAAAATTATTCAAAATTAAAACTAAAATTAGGTTGATTGTGTCTATCTGAAGTGCAGATATGTTGATGAACTCGGTTACCTGAATCGGAGTGAAATTTATGGGACTCAAGACAAGCTCAGATGTGTAAACCTTTGTATGAGGTTAGGCCCGGATCTGGCTATTTGTCTATCTGGCATCCTTGTGCAGAATGTTTAGGTTAGTGTAAAGTGGCACATTGTAATGCTGTACATAATGATGTCAAGATCTAAAATCAACTGGGAGCTCTTACAGGGTCTTACAAAGCTTTGAGAGTCCAGCGCTTGACCAGATGCAGCAGATTTACCTAATCATGTTTGGAACTGCACAAATATGTTTGATTGCTTACTGCAGAACTTAGCGGGTGTTTGAGTAAAAGGATGAAGCCTTCAGGAATAATGAACCTAGCAGCTAAGACGTGACATGTACAGTATGTGCGCTGATAAAAAAAGATAGAAGTTATTGTAAAAAACAAAAAACAAAACAAGAAAAAACCAAAAAAATAACAAAAAAAACAAAAAAGAAAACCTGTGATGCACAGGCATGGCTTCTTAATGTTTTCTGATGGGAAAAGTCATCAATATTTCCTTGTTTTACTGCACTTACTATTATTTCTTGATTGACTTTGTTCAGTATAAGCTCGTTATTGTGCAAATTTAAATAAATATTTCTCTTACCTTAAGTTTCTGTTTGTGCCATCTTTCCTTTTCGAGGATGTCATTTTCGTGTGTGCTGTTACTTCTCTGCAAGCATTCCGGGGCATCTGGGCAATACAGGTGAAGTATTGCCTGTCTAGCTCCTCTACATGTAAAAGCTTATGCCCAGCACAGCCTTATGCCTATCGTGTCTTTGTTAAGATACACATAAGTAATTTGTCATTACAGTGGATTAAACAGCAAATTCACGCACCTAAAGATCAGATCCTATGTGCCAGTGGGGTGTTGTCATGCAGAGTCTGTACAGACCATTTGTGTGTGGCTTGGATCTGTTCAGATTTACCGGGGATCTTCTCGAAATTCCTCTTCTTCCAGCTGCCCAAGGGTTGATTTGTCTTCCATAAGCTCTGCAGCTGTTCTTGCTGTTTGTGTGAAGTATCTTAATGCATGGGGATTAGTTCAATATGCAAACCCTGTTGCCACTACTGTTCTGTTGGGACAATAAATGAAGGAGGCTACGTGACCAAAGCTATGTTACTCTCAAAGAGAAGTAAAGAATCAAGCAGTGCGTACAAATTGCAGGCTGAAAAGGCTGAATTTGTAAAGAATGCGTCATGAACAGTGGAGGCAAAACAGGAGAGGAGGAAGATGCCCAAGATGAGAGCATTCTTTAGATACTGCTTTAGTACTCATATTCTTTCCAAAGTGCCTTGCTGCTCTTCCGCGTCTCTCTTACAGGTTCAGTAAAATGCCATGAAACTGGACAGACAAAACTTCCATCAGTATTGTTCCTGTGTGATATGAAGTTGCCAGGGAAATCCATGTATGTGGTTTTATGAAACAGAATTATTTCCTGCGAACGGATGCTCCTTCAGTTTCACGTACTGCAGGAGATCGAAGGAAACTCATGCAACCGCATGTATCCAGTAGGCATTCCCTTGAACCCTAGTGTCAACTGAGGACAAGATGTTTTTGGGTTAGGGGATACAAGACATGCTAGGCCACTAAATGCTAATAGTATAAACAAGTCCAAGAAACTAAAAATCTGGAAAAAGAAAAAGATTCAAATGGATATTTTACATTGAACCATTAAAGTTATGGAAATTTTCAGACCAAATAAAATCTTTTTCTCATCTAGTCCATAAGTAACAGGTATTCAAGGGGGGTTTTTTGTGTTTTGACCTATTCTTGGCAAGCTGTAGTCACCATTTTTAAAGAAGAGAGTTAGCTCCCCAAAAAACAAGTTGCTTTCTCTGCAATGGTTTCTTGCCTACTAGTAATTGTCAGGAGGTCATGTTTCCCCCTCAGACTCTGAGACTCATCTTCAGTAGATTTCATAGCAGCTGCCTGCCTGTTTCTGAGAGAAGGTTTAGCAGAAGCTGTGTACCCTCTAATAACTGCACTTCAGTTTCATTCAAGAATAGGTAAAAGATAGACATAGAATATGCATGAAGACCAGAGTTCTCTTTTGAAAAGAATGAACATTTTTCAAGGACAGAATCCTTGAGCTCTGTCAAAGGTTGTACAAAGCTCAGAAGAAAACCAGTGGAGCTGGTAGACCAGATATCTGCAGAACGTTGTAACATTGTAAGCATCCCTATTTTGGCAGTGAATCGAAAAGTTGCAGGTGAGGGAAGTGTCTCTGTCTTAAGTCTGGTTCTGTGCATCCTCTGGCTTTGGTTTCAGAGCTCTGACAAATATGAGAGCTATAAGGAAAATTATGCCCAAATTTTTTTCTCAATCCTTTTTCTGATAGAGTAATACTGGTGTTTAATACCAGCTTTTAATGAAAACTGACATGGTGTATGGGTGAAAAACAAACATCTATTTTCTTTTGTTGCCTACCCTGACCTGAGTGTTGGAGGAGCTTTCTACTATTGTAGGTTTGTGAAGCACAGTGCAGTACACTAATAGGCTAAAAAGCCAAAAATTGAGACATAAGGTAATAGCTAGAACTTGAATCTGGTCCTTGGAGAGACACTCAGTGTTGCATGTATGTAAAGAGCAGAAGTCATCCTACTGAAAGAAGCTGGAGGTCTCTACTAAATAAAAAATGAGAATGGTTTCAGTGAATATTGTCTAATTTGTCAATGTTTAAGGTTACTAATCAGTTGGGAGTTCTTCTAAAGGTCAGCAAACTCCAAGAAGACACATCGGTGACCCTCATTTTCATTCCTTTTCACCCCCTCTTCCCCATCTCCCTCTTCTTCAGCCCAGCCAGTAATTAGTAGCTCATATTTTTAATTTTCCTTGACAAGTAAATTTAAATATGATTAAAAATCGATGTCGAATTTCCAAGCCTAAATTATCTGCTAGACAATACTGTTCATTAAAAAAACCCCCACACTTCTGAATGATGCAGGTACATTGTTCTCTCTTACTGGCCTTTCATTATTGATGCAGTGTTTGCAGTACCAAAATTCAATAACTCCCATAAAGGAATTGTCACCTCTCTGCAGAATAATTGCCCTAAGTTAATAGACCTACAGATACAATGGCAGAGAAGTCTTCAGTTACAATGCTGAATTCAGTGCTGTAGTGTAACAGGTTGACAACATGCAGCATTGTAAAACTGTTGAAAAGGGACCTAACCATGCATTTGTGAATTTCTGGTACGCACAAATTTACTAGGTGCAATACTAGCCATTGCATTTTTATAGGATACCTAATATTGTGTGTTATGCAGGGAGAGCTGTAAAAGTGCCCTCCTTCATTTCCAACATAGGATCTTGCCATTAACTCCACTGGCCTACAGCAGATTCATCCTGGGTCACCTCAGAGAGGCACAATCTCATGAGCCACATTTGAGCTGGCTTCAAATGCAGGATGTGTATGCAGCAGGATCTCCCCCTCCACAGATTCTCCGAAGTGAAGAAGGCTCCCACTGCAGCAAATGGCAGTGCTGAGCTCACATGCCCTTTCAACAGGAGGGGCCTCCTTTGGTTTCGCAGATAAAAATAGCAGTAGCTTTAAAGTAGGGCTCTGCTAGTTATTTTTTAATAGTGTAACTTACTCACAGGCAAATGCAGTTTACCTTGTCCCCAAAGCAGTTAATAATTTAAGCTAAAAATCACTAGCTAGCTTTTGCCAACTCCATGAAGAAAATGTTTCAGAGTGATACAAGGAAGAAGGCTGGAGCAGCTCTGGCACTTCCTGAGTGGGTGGCCTGTGTCTCTTCTTCAGTGCACCGGTAAAAAGCCCACTGCAGTTGTGTCTTCTCCCCAAGTCATATGCACTAAGTCACAATCCTGGCTGTGTCTCCTGTTGCTATTTTAATGTCCAATTAAAAATTAAAAACTTCTTGTTGCTTTAGCATAGTGGCCAAACCTCTGTCCTGGGAGAAAAGACAAAGCCACTGGTTTTTGAGTAAGGAGAAGCATTTTAGAGAGGGCCCGAAAAAAAAAGTAGTGCTAAAAACTGGGTTTTTGTCTCTCTGTGGCTGCTTATCAACCTTGTGAATGGCCACTAGCATGTCAATGTATTTCACTTCTTTTTCTTTTTGTCAGTAAGGTGCTAATGCAAAATGATGAAAATAAAAATCAACTGTTGAAATCAATTACTCATCCATGTCTATACTAATCAGTATTTTCTTATTGTCAGAGTTTATATAGTCTGTAAAATACCAAACAGGCATTGTTTACTATAGCAGGAGATATCCTATATCCTGCTAATCTTTTCATAGATTATTTCTATAACTTCCAGCTTTAACTACTACAAGCCATATCAATATATTGATCGCATAATATTCCATCCATAAGATAGCCAAACTCAATAACTATGCTTCATCTTAAAATTTGTTATTTCAGTAATCTCGTGTTACCATTTAAGACTTGAAATGTAACTCTCACTATGTTGTTTGTGTATCAGCAGTATGGCTTGGAATTATAAAATAAAATTGTTTAAGGGCTTATTTTAGAACTGAGTCATATATCTGAAAACCAGAATAACTAGAATTGCATCACTACAGCTAGAGAGCATCCATCTAAATATAGCAACAGAAACAAAGTAGACTCCAGTGCAATATCATGGTGGGGAGGGAAATTTCGTGGAGGGGAGAGGGGGACAAAACAAAAGAACAGTGCCACTGATGTTAACTTGGTCCTGTCTTCTTTTAATGTCTGCTGATCTGAACAAGGAGAGGGATGCAGCCTTTTGCATGGTTACCTTAGTTTTTACAAGAAGCTCCATAACTGATGCTGCTTTTGAATATTTCATCTGACTGACTGAACCACAGCCTTTTCCTGTTTATTTTCTTCGTGCCTTTGGTAAAAATGTGAAAAATGCCTGAGGAGGCCAATTCAGGATGGGTCTGGCCCCCTTGGAAACAGCACTATATCACAGCTGGAGCATCCTGCCCCAAGGCAGCTGTAGGCACCAGTCAGCCAGGGTGGGGGGAGCACCACCCTACCTAAAGGTGTCTCTGTGTGCAATCCTGCTATTTTTATCAGCTATGTGTAGCTGGGTGCTCCATAAGCTGTGACCAGAATGACCCAGCTCAAACAGGTTCCTCTTGCAACCTTGCAAGGCAAAGCCTCTGCTTTTGGCTGCCGTATGCGGATTTTGCAAGTCACGTGGTTTGTCAGTGCAAAGAGGTGCAGGGGTGGGATTGGTGCTGTCCCAAGAGCTCCCACGTCACCCCAATATGGGCAACCTGCAGTGCAGGAAAGGCAAAGACTGCCCTCAGGTCAGCAAGAAGTCCTTGGTGTCTGGCAAGAAACCAGGCCCTTTAGTTGCTTTCCAAGGCAAAAAGCTTGTGTTCGTCTCATCCGCACTGGGCAAGCTGTGAGTGGTCACAAACACGCCTCAAAGTGCAGGCTTCTCACTGCTTTGCTGTTTCATGATCATACATCTCTGCAGGAGTTACCCCAGTCCACTGAGGGCTAGCCCCACGCCATGGCCAGCTTCCCCTCCACAGGACCTCTTTGGGACATGCCTGTGGATGCAGCTTTGCAGCTGGTGCTTGCATGGCCTGGACTGGGCAGCTCTTCTTCCCCTGCCCAGATGGGTCAGACTGGTGACAGATGGATGTCAAAGTCCAGTTAATGAAGATGGTGTTAAAATCTGGCCTCACAGACACTACCGGTGACAAGCTGAGGAGGTAAGACTGATGTTACTTAAATGGTCTTTTAAAATTTAGTCTATTTTTTAATTTTAAATTTCTGCTGGGTAATAATTACCTTTGATGGGCCCTGATGCTCCTTTGAAGAACACAGCAAGTGAGGAAGAAATTATTCTTTCCTCCCTTGGTAAACTTGAGAGGCTATTCAGCTGCTGTTGCCTTCAAAGGAAAGAGAAATGCAACCCACAGAGCCTGTGACCCCACCACAACTCAGCAGAAACACACATTGCACACTGACCAGTGTGAGTGACACTGACTGCCAGCTCTGGGCAGCCTCTAGCCTCATAAACAAAAGCGCTTTCTTTTAACATCCCTGTCACAATACTGGAAATGATGTGCTGTTCCCACCCTCATCTCCTCTGTGGCCTCCAGCATCAGTATGTGGCAGATCACTTTCAGCGTTGGCCTCTCAGCATGGTTCCCATAACAGGCGATTTTATTCTCCCACGTTTTACTTTCTTACATAGAATTTATCACTCCTTGGGCTAGAGATCACTCGTGTTGGTTTAGAGTTTTTAGACAGTGTTAACCACCCCTTTACAAAAACTAAAATATTTGGATTCCTGCTATGCATTTTATATGTTCCTAGTATACTGTGCAATTATGGTCATTGAATTCCAAAAAATATTGGAGTCAAATTCTTACTTTAGTCTTGTTTTTCACAATTCAGTTTCATCTGTGTTTTCTATTGCTCTGGAAATTGAACCAAACTGAGTAAGTGATTGTTGACATTTTAATTAACTTTGTTTTCTTTTTGAATGAGGGTTAAAGCAAACCAAGAATCCACTTCTGGTTTTTTTTAACAGAAGCAGCTTCCAAGATCTGCAGCCCAGAAGGCCAGTTTGCACCCTCACAATCACAGGTCTAATTTCTTAAATCCTCTTATACCAAAATTTAAAATGCTTCATCAATTCCCAGAAAAGCTATAGATATTCAGACATTTATATGGCCCATTTGAGTGATCTTTTTGTTTCTTATATAGCAAGTTTCTGTCATTTGTGTAGCTTTCAAGTGATTTTTCCATGCTTCATATATTTGAATTGCTTCTTGTGGGTAATATCCTTTTGCACATAAAGCTTCTCAGCTGTTGAATTTGAAAGTTTTTAGCTATTGGAATTTAAGGTTCATATACAAAATCTGTTCCTGATATATATGCACCTGGTCAGCAAAAGAAAATCCTACAGAGAGATGAATTTGGCCGAACACACATAATACTGAAGGCAAAACTGTGTTTGATCTAGTATTTGAAATAGTTTCTGTGTTTTATTGTGTTCTTCAGCTGTGTTCCAGCAGGTTTGCATTAATCTACTTTGTAAGTATAAACCTGGATTCTGAACAATCAATCAGTACAAGGTCAACTGCAGCCATTGCCTGCCTGGTGTGAATCAAAACTGAAGACACATGGACATTTGTAAGAAAATAGAGAAGCAGAGATTTCACTGTCACCAAAATGCTTTTCATGTTCAAAAATAAATATATGGAATGGTTTTAAGTGAATTAGGTAATAAATTTTTTGCCAGATTTTGAGAGCAAGATCAGGGAAAAACACAGATGTGAATTTATAGTGTATTTACTGAGTACTGTACTAGTCTCCGCCAGAAAATCCCGAGAAGGCACTGACTGAATAGTGCAGATATTGGTCAGTGGTTAAAAAACTTCCTCAGGGTAAAAAACTGTCTTAGATTGAAAAACTCCTGGTGCTGATTAAAGGCACTTGAACATGGTCAGGTGATGGTGGAGGAGCAGTTTAGCGATGCTGCTGTCCCCTTGTTTGCCTCGGTACAGCTGACTCCTCTGCAGGCCTCCTTATGGTGGGTATGGGGCAGGCACACCACAGCTACTGCGCTATGGCTCAAGGTCTTCGGGAGCTGGTCACTGCTTCTGGTTGTGTAGCCACATCCTTTGTATTGGTTTGGGTCGAAAGCACCTTGTTTTGACAGGAGCCTCCTGCCGTGGAGACCTGGCAGCAGAAGGAGAATTGGCACAGATGCTGGCAACTGGCAGCTTGCTGTGTTGAGGGGCAATGGCCTCTGGCCAAGGAGGCACCAAACAGATATCAGGGAGTCGATCCAAGACCCAGAGAAGTCTGTGGAGATTTTCCCTTATCTTAGGACCTGTGTTAAGATCTGATTATTTTGTTTATTAGAGAGACACCTCTGCCCAAATTAAGGTGCAAACAGACCATACACCGGAGTCTATAATAAGGATTTTATTTAATAGTAATGTGAGGTGGAGATAGAAAGAAATAGGAAAAGAGTGGGGTGTGGAGAGAAAGACAGAGAGACAGATTAAGTAGAAAGTTATCACCACCAGTAGGTCCAGTAGGTGTCTTGTTGGTTCTCTCAGGTCTCTGGTGTTCTTGCTGATGGGGGTCCCATGAAGCATGGCGTTCAATGGGTTAATATGCATCCAGGTGTATGTGGGAACATCCAGGCACCTCCCCCATAAGGGGTTAGGTTTGCTCTGTATTTTGCAACACTGTGGATCATGTGCAGTCCTCTGGTGGAAGACATTCAGTCTCTCACAGACCCAGGCCCTGAAATAATTATTCATATGCTAAATGAAAGAATGCTATCAACCCATGTTTTTCAGCATGGCTGGAGCACTTACACATCTTATCTGGCACAGTGCAGGTGTGGTCTTCCATCACCTTCTCCATCAGGACGAAGTTCAAAGAGGCTATAAATACATATAAACCTGAAAATTATGACAACTAGAAATAAATTTGGTGTATTTATTTTGACCGAGGCAAAAAGAAAAGAAGTCAAATGTGTCTTAACTATATTCTGGTTTCCAAGAGGAAACTTGGGTTGTTAATGTCAGGAATGTCTGTATCTCTTGAAGTGTCCCAAAGGAAAGGATCCATTTGATGTGGAGCAGCTTTTCAAAGAGAGCACAATTAGGGCCAGCGATGCAAAAAATTACACAAGGAACAAGAAAGAATTGCAGATGAGTGACTGGAACACCCTGGCTGTGAAAAGCGGGCGTCCGGTTGGTCCAGCTGTGTGCCTTGGGGCCTCTAATTACAAATGCAACCTGTTGGCTTATCTTCAATGGCGTAGCAAGAAGATTACTTTCACAGTGCTTCCCCGATAAATGTCTGCTTGCTCGTTAACATAGCTGACGTTTCCTAACGCTGCTCAGTTATGTAGCCTGAGTTAATTCACATCCTATTTAGTTCATGTGCCGAAGTTCAAATGGAACAAATTTTTGATCCTGTTTGTACAGCTGTGTATAATTTACCTCCTTTATGGTCAGAATAATAGCTTCAAACCCAGAAAAAACCAAAAACCCTGAGAGAGCAAAAAGCTCATTTACATTTATTCTGGGGCGAAACTTCTTTTGAACTCTGAATACAATTTCTTGTTCTTAATCACTTGCACCTTTATCTCTACAGTACAGTAGTAGTTCCTCAATTCTATATTGCTTTCCTACTAGGCCTATGCTATAATTTTACATATGTACCTTGTTAAAGCAGCAAATATTTTTTCAATGAATTTAAAGAAAATAGATATATAAGCTCACTGGATAATGTGTGTTGTTAGAACTGGCAATGTTTTTGATATAGGACAATGACATAATATGTCAAACCAAAGCCTGTCTTTAAAGAATTCCATTTATCATGACCTGAATTTGTAAGGTATATATCAGAAAATGTTTAGCCTGAAGAAATTAAGAGAACTAGAGGATTTTTTTTCCTGAAATGTTTGCTTCAACACTGTAAATTTTCAGAGAGCAGTAACAGCAGTAATGAATCAAGTGAATGTTTGATTTCAAGGGCTCCTTGGGACGATCTAGAATTTCTCACCCAAACAGAAGCTGTACACAGCTGAGCTGTGTTGCAGTGGCATGTCTCAGTGCTCTTCTGGGATGGATGAGACTGGAATGTAAGACCCTTCTCTGTTTCCTTCTTCACCTGCCCAGGAAGTAAGTGCCCAGCCATTACCTCCTGTGCATTTCTGGTCCCATCCCCACTTTTTCCTTTCCCCTATGCTTCTTTTTAGTCTGGTTTTAAAAAGCCATCTCTCCTCTCAGCTGAGTGCCATAGCCTACAGCTGAGCTGTGCTGTCGTTACTCAGTCTCATTTTTGCCCAGGACACTTGCATTCCTGGATGTCGAGTTATTGCAAGGCATGTGCTGGACAAGAGGAAGGACCTCTCGTCAATGTGCACCCCAAGCCCTGCAGCTGGGACTTTCAAATGTCCTTTAGTGAATGCCTCTGAGGAGACAGAAAGCTGAATGCCACAGACCAAGGGCCCAGTGACAAGAGTTTGTGAGCATTGCCAACGCACCTAGATTTAGAGAAAACCAGATAGCAGAATGGCAGCTGATCATGTACTAGCCATTTTCATTCGTGGACTGCTAAATGTTTTTTAAAAATACTGTCTTACAGAAAAATGACCATCTTTTAGTAAATATTTTTTAATTTTAAAAAAATCTACATGGGGTATAATCTTAGTGTCGTTTATAACTTACTAAGTAACTTTCATTCACTGTCTTTAGTTAACATCCATGAAACTTCAAAAATGTCGTATTAGTCACCAGAGAGCTCCCATTTTATTCCCAACCTACATCAGAAACAAATGCAGAATTACAGGGAAAGCATTAATAAAAAATTGACACTAAAGATTGCAAGGACTGTTGCGAAGTGCATTTCCTAGTATGCATCAAGAGCTAACAATATAAAAGATTCCATACAATTAATGCTTAATATAGTGTGCCTTGATTTTTCAAAAAGAACAACATATTTTACACTAGGCCTAAAATTGTCTCCATAAATAATTAACCATTTGAAAGCACTAGATCAGTGCAGATCAGCAGAAACAGTGGCATCATGGTGGGTTTTGCTAGTGTCCCTCCCATGTTTAGGTTGTGACAAGTAAAGAATCTGGTCGTCCCTTTCTGATCACATGTGATTTAAACTGACGTGGAAGGTTTAAAGCCAGTAAGTGAACTGCAGAGGACATGAACTCACAGGCAGCACAAGTGACCCACAAGGGAGCTGATTCTGCACCTCAATTAAAACAATGGAACTCATTCCCTTCACTTTTATGTGAAGAACTTCTCACCTTTCCTTGAGGGCCATTAGTGAGACAGAAAAAACCCTAATAACTCATCTGGGGCATTTTTCCTCCTTCCTTTTTCTGCACTTGGTTTTCTGTGTTCCTGAGGTTTATCTGCTGAGGTTGCTGTCACTCTGTGCACAATGTTTTCACTCATTAGTCTTGCATTTGCTTTCAGGTTCTCTGACCACTCAAACCAAACCAAAACAAACCAAACAAGCCACTGAGGAATATCTGGAAAAGCCAACAGGGCTGTTAAAAGAGACTGTACATTGCATAAATGAGAGGCCATTTAGAAGAACAGCTCCATGTCTTCATAAGCAAAAGTGGCTCATTTTCCATGTAGTGGCATGCTCCCGGGCCTCCCTCTTGTCTCCCAATTATATGCTTGTCAAACATAGAGCCAGAAGGTCGCAACCACTTTACTCTCCCCACTGTACAAATCAGCCAGTCAAAACTTCCTCTTTTTAGTGGATTTCAATTATTTATGATGCTAAACCTAATTTGAACAAATATGCTTCTAGGCCCGAATCTGGAAGCTGAAAGGGAAAACAATGGCATAACAACTCATTACAACTGGGCAACACCAGACTGGAAAATAAAGAGAAGTTCTCCTAGCATGCCTTTGTTGGACAGCAAGTCATGGGGAACATAAAGCATCTGGCTTTCTTTACACTGTTTGAAGTGTTCATTTGAAACTACACTGTCCTGATATACTTCTTAATATTTGTTATAAATGGATGATGTAGGTTTAAATCAGCTCTTGCCTTTTTCCTAGGCCTCTGGCAGCAGGCAGTCACATTATTGAGGCTTCCAGCACCCCAAGATCCACTCTTATTCGCAAGTTCTTTAATAATGGCTGAGTCAGTCTATTATGAAATGAATTATTTATTAATAGACATAAAACTAACAGACATAAGACTTAAAACAGACTATTACTACACAGGGATAAGACAAAAGGGGATACTAGTCTACACACGGGGTTAAAGGTGCCATTAAGTTTACAGCTACCTAAGAAATAGTATAACAGGATCCAATGTTTCTTATCATCCAGTTATTTGATGGAGTACACATCGAAAACCCTTTCCCTCAGTTTCTGGAAAAGTAGTCCCGAAGCTGCGTCCAAGCTTTGAGGAGAAATCTTCTCACACGTTCCCAATGAGTGTGTAAGAGACTTCTGCCTTTGTCTTAAGCTGTAGTACTTTTATACTGTGGAATCTATCTCTTCCCACATCTGTTAAGCTAGCAGACATTTTGGTGCCAGGAGAGGATACTTGCTGGACCTTGTCCACCTGGGTTATCTCTCCTACCTGCACCGGCCATCTGTGGTGAGAGAGGGGTGATATGCCCTGCCACAATATTCTATTTGGAAGTACAGCTGAGACACATGCAAACACATGCATATCTCCCAAACAAATAGACTGGGTCTAACGTGCCAAGCTAGATGTGCTGGGCAGCTCAGCATCTAGCTCCTGCTGAAGTTGTGAAGGGAACCAAAACAAGCAGCTCATCAGTTATGTCTAACCTGGTTTATACACTTGGAAGATGCCTTCGAGAATTTCTCAAAAGCAAGGATTGGAGTAAGCCATTCTTGTCAGGGAGTGCTGAGTCTGGCGGCCCTGGAGTGGGGAACCTGCCGCAGCTCCCTGCCTCCAGACCATGAATCCGTGTGCTCCACTGCCAGAGCCATTCCCCTTGGCCCCCAGGCCAGGTGCCTCACTTAACAGCTGGTCTGTCTTGGTGCTGGTCAGGGACAAGCGCCAACAACACAGCTCGTTGTGCCCTGTGCTGACACCACAGGCACAGCTGGTTCACTCCTGGCACTCGAGCATCGTGCTCTTGGGTCTGCGGATATGAGTTTTCGTGGGCCAGTGACCTTTGAGATATCAGGATGAGCTGGCCAGGGAGGTACTGGGGTTCCCTAAGCTGCGGTGTTCTTTGAGGGTGTGTGTGCAGCTATTGTAATGTAACCCCCCATTCCCTATCTTCCCCTATCCAAGAGCACACTAGACGACTGTTAGCTCAGAGAGACTTTCAGTTGGATCTCACATGGCTATTGTGGCTACAAGCCATATGGGACTCTGGATGAAAATTCTCTCATCAGAAGTCACTTGTAAAGAAGCCTGTAATGACAAAGAAGGTCACTGAAAATGAGCAAGAGAAGACACTCTTATGAACCTCTCATTGATACAATGAAATTTTAAAGAAGAATGAACCTGCTTCCACGGAAGGAAGCAAGTGTTAGGTCCTGTGAAACTCTTCAGGACAGAACAGGTTGTAGCTAAACAGTTGTTTTCTCCTGAACAGCAAAACAGAGTAGAAAGGCTATTTATCAAAGTAGTGGCGCAGTATTTTGGACACAGTACTCCAGGTAAAAAATGCAGCAGACCTATTTTCCTGTTCCTGGGAAAGCCCTCCTTCTTCCTTGGCTTTGGAAGGGCCCACTTACAAAGAAGAAAACCCAGCTGTACAATCCAGCTAAGTAGAAGAACCTCATCCCTAATGCCTGTCTTCAAACCACTGATGAGTTGAGGGGACATTCCCAGGATGACATGGACACAGGAAGTCCCCAGCTGCCTTCATGGAGCTTAGACCCAGTTTGGACCTGCAGGACACCTGTGTGGGAAGGCACAGGGTTTGAAGGGGCTGTTTGCTTTCTGACCTTGATACAGGGGTTGTGCATGATGTGCCCAGGACGTGCCCACAGGCCCTGGCTAGCCAGCATATGCCCCAAGATGCGGCACAGAGCCCTGAACAAAAAAGAAGGGCACAAAGAAGGGAGTTTCACCCACACCATGTTCTCAGCTTAGTGCTGGTCAGGGTCGTACTCCACCTGTCCCATGTTTTCTTCACATTAGATACATGTACAGATGATGAGGCTTGTTCCCTGAGCTTTCATTGTGAGGGTTGTTTATGTGAATTGCTGGTCTCGGGTTTTTCATGTTTTATCATCTCCCATATGACTGCAGGGTCAGGATCACTCTGCATTTACAGTTGGTTTTTTGGGGAAATACTGAGGAATGCTCCCACTTTTGAACTGGCTTGCTCTGAAACAACTCCCAGAAAGCCACTTCTCAGGAAGAGCGTCGTGTTCTCCACAGTGCTCTGAGCAGAACGGCTCCCTGCCTGCTGCCCGTGGGGATCTGCGCCTTTCACTGGGGCCATCCCGCTGGGGCTTTGTCCTTCTCACTGGCAACACTTTTGGAAACTGGAAAAGGCCTATTTATCCCCTTGCTCATTTAAATGCAGACAGGCTAATGCTGTGGCTATTTGAAGTAATGGCAGTCAGCAGAACAGATGCTTGGGACGTGAGTGCTGGGCTATCATTAAAAGATATGGTCTGTGATTAAAAGATATTTTTCCTATGGGAAACTGCAGCCCTCTGGGACTTTTTGGCTTATTAAGAAAGTTTTGAGCTACCATGTCTCTCTAGCAGAAATAAAATAATGCAAACTTGCTACTGATGCCAGGAGCATGTTGTTTTCATTCCCACTAATGTTTCTGGATCTTCAGACCATTCTGTTTTGATTCTTGTAGCTAAGTGACTTTGAGTAGAAAGAATGAAGCATCTTATGTTGTTGTATATTGAGATCTTAATTTCTTGCAAGTACCTGGAGGTACTCTTAACTTTACTCTATGATTTCATAATATAATATAATGTAATGTTATACAATATATAATAAATTACGTTTTCCACTCCGACTTCCTCTTATGCACCATTTTCTAGATAAGAGATCGTTCTGGGTGCTTAGATTGATAATTTCAAGGATACAGAATGGATTTGGCTGCACACATTTCCTTGAAATGAGCAGCAACTGTGTTTCTGATTTAATGGAGTGATTCTGAAAAATTGCATGCTTACAGCTTATTTTAAACAAAGGAACTATTTCCTTTCAGGAACAAATCCTCTGTAGCATGGGAAGCTGAAGCATGTAACCCAGTTGCTAACTACATCAATTCTCACCAGAAGCGAATCAAGCAGTGTGTGTTCTACATTTCTTTGGTTAATAATGTGAATCAAGTTTTATTTGGTAAATAAAAAGATATGTGTTGCAAAAGTTTTCCAACATCTCATTTTGAGTGTAATAAACTGTGTGTTGTTTGCTAGCCTTGTGGCTCCTCTAAGTTTCTGATTGTATGCTATCAGAAAAATCGATATCTCATTTCTCACATCAGCCAGGCGGATAGGCCGGGCAAGGGCTTCAGCCAAGCCTTTGTGCCATTCTGGCAGGGGAAAAAACATGTTTTCCCTATTTCAAGCTCAACTGTTTACAAGCAACTATTGACAGCTGTGCAGTACTTTCTCTCAGTAAGATCTATCACAGTAGAACTTTAAAGTCTTGCTGGCTCAGCTGTATTTCTTATACCTCCTCACTTACCAAGTTGAGCTATAAATTCTTGAAGTGGTTATTTTGCATGTGCTCACTAAATGTTGAGATTAGCCACGTAATAAAGGAAGTGTTCTGAATTTATGGTCGGGCTGACTTATGCTGATCCTTCCAAAAAAAGGTGTCAGGAGATTTTGACTTACAAAAACCTGGCAAGTACTCTGCCAAGCCTGCTTATGAAATCAGTTTCCCTGCATGGCTGTATGGCACAGCTCTTTATATCTATTGCAAAACAAGTTGGTGGAGAACCAACTGGCAGTAGAAATGGTTTGTTTTTCTGCTCTGTGGATGTCATGGTACACATTAAAGTAAAGGGTAATTTTTAATAGCAGGACTTGGGGGAATACTAATATTCATACAAAGAGTATTTTGAAAATTAGAAGAGAGATGAAAAAGTTATATTTTGTAATGTTTTCATTAAATTTAAAACATTAGTGAAAGCGTTGATTTTTGACTTGTATGCACAATATATCATAATCACATCCAAATAAGAGTATTAAAAGATAATCAGACCTTGTGATTGCCAAGTGAATCATGCGATGTATGGGAGTATCAAATAAGAATTATCTTTTTAGCTCTGGTTGGCAGTCCTACTCACAGTGCTTATTACACATTATTTTTTCGACAGAGACACTGCTTGTCAAAATAAAACCCCTGAAATTATTTTCCCTCCATATTAGCAGTGGCTGAGTGTATGAAAAGTCCTCCACAACAGTTTCTTCATGGTTATGTCACTGCATATGAGATGGTTGTAAATTTGGCTTCAAGAAAGCCGGTGCTGGCATTTAGTGAATCTAAAGCACTATCAGTATAGTAATAGTAATAGTAATTCCCATGTAATAAAAGAAATTTAAAATTCAAATGCAGGTACTCCATGTTCCACATGTCACCCTCAGGAGAGCTACAAAGGCAGCTCAATTCACAAAGGGAATTTGTGTGCAGATGCAGACCCTTCATAGACTGGTGGAAAGCAGCAGAATACAAACAAGACCTGTGCAACACTTATGTTAATCCTCTCAAAATGCCAACGAGTCCGAGTCCTGTGGTGAAACTAGAACCTCCATCTGGGTCTTCCCTCTGCTTTGCCACATCCAGTTCCCTCATACCTGGAGATGTCTGGGGAAGCCAGCCCACGTGCAGACCCAGAGTGACAAGAGCACCCCTGGGCTGAGCCTGGTCACTCCGGGGCCTCGTCACCACAACCCTACATTGTGTGTTTTATTACAGTGCAACTCTGTAAGATCAAGGGCGTTGCCCTTCATTTCCCATTGAGTTTTTAGGTCTAAAATTTTAAACTGAGACCATGAAGCTCAAATCCAAAGCAATGTTCCTGTGACTCTCAGAGAATGAAACCAGGAGCAAACAATGCCACATTCTCTGATGTCTGCACAGAATTATGAAACATAGTGGCACTGCATAGAGCTTCTTAAATGACTGAGAGAAAGTTATGTGAGCCAGATTTAGGTTTGAGGAATTAAATATAGTGAGGTATGGATCTGTTTTCCTTCCAATTGTAACTTCTGAAGTGCAGCTGATTCAGAAGAAAGGTTCTGTTTTGTCTGATACCAGTTGAAAGCTCAGCATCAATGACACTATACATCAACACAGGCAAAGACAGAATAGAATGTTCTCTACCGTACTCTTCAAAGCTTACTTTCGTTAAGCATAAACTGTACTGTTCTTCTGGAAACAAAATTTAAAGATCATTTTGTCAGAGACATCACAAAGTGCAAAGAAATGACATTTACACAACTCACTTTTAGCTGGTCTAACTTCAAGGCAGAAATCTGAGTTAAGGAAGGAAAATAAACCATGACATGAAAGCAATGCTTCCTCCTTTTCTGGATGGTTGCATGCTCAGATTGCACCTAAAATTCCCAGGGGATGTACAGATTGAGATGAAATATTGGTTTGGTGTAATGGCAGCATGGAGATCATAGCTATAAGCTATTTTTGTGAATCATAAATCAGTGTCTGAGCACCAAACCATGGGAGTCTAGCATTTAATTCATATATTATCACTAATTATAATTTTTTGCTTGACAATGTATCATCACTCATGCAAGTAGCTATAAGCTCTTTTTTTCACTCGTAACCACTCAACTTGTGCACAAGACAATGACTCCTGAAAACTGTCAAGCATAAATAAGAAAAAGAATATTTTTGTTATTGGTAATTCTGTACCCAGTTGAGAAACTGTTTCTTCTCTCTACAGCCCAGGGCATTGAACAGTTCTTTTCCCAGAGAGTTCATTTTTCAGCAAGGCAAGGAAAGCAGAGATTCTGAGAATGAGACGCAACAGCCAAGAATTGAGACTGACAGTGTGCATTCAGCATGTTAATTCAGTTCTTAATTTTCTTAAAAGAGGAAACACCTGAAAATGCTGTAAGTGAAGATGAGGTAAAGAGGCTGTGAAAGAGAATCTTGACAGCCTTGTAACAAGTAACTAATTAGCATGGAGGAGGAAATACTTAAAATTCGTTGTGCTGCTTTGACTTCTTTCCTAAACTGTTGGCCGTCTTCATCAGTTGATTTTCCGCATTTCTCAGCATGTGCCCTCATCCTCAACCTGCATCTGAGAACATTGCCTCTGGAACTGAGTTCTCCAGAGCGTGTGCCAGCGCTCTCTCTCTTAACTCGCAACTCATCAGTCTCTCACAGATGTCACCTGGCATCAGCCACAGACATGATCTGCACTGCAGCCCTTGCTGAAGCTGCCTTTATCCCTTCTCTCCTGGCTGAAGATGTCTTTTTGACCTCCTATGCTGCATCCATTTTCTTCCTTTCCCACATCTATGTGGGCCCAGGCATGGCACACTTGTTCTGTGCAGGTCTATCTGAAATTACTCTTACAGTGTTTCGGGGTGGGTTTTTTGGAAGGAATATGTCCTTCCCATTAACATTACGATCAAGCTGCAGCAGCTCCAGCTAGCTGTAGTCACTCTGATATGACAAAGACGTGCTCAGGAGACAAAATGGGCTGAGCTTTGTCTTGTCCCTTGCCTTTAGCTGTGTTCACCAAAGCCTCCTACACTACAATAAACTCTTGCCAGTCATCCTGCATTGGTGAGCAAGATCAACACTGCCAGCAGCAGCTTGCCCAGATGGTGTGAGCCAGCTGTGTGCAGCCAGCATGGTGGCATCCACAGGCACTGCGGGCTGTGGGGGATTTGTGGGTGTGTTCTCCTGGTAGGTGGATTAGTGGGCAAGGCACCCATGTTTCCCCGAAGTGGATGCATCGACAAACCAGCACTCCAGAGGAGGGGTGGTACCCCTAACCACGCATACGTATGTGTGTGTGTGTATGTGTGTCCATGTTTAAAAGTTTGGGGCATCAGTTATGGAAGGGTACTCGGAAATTTCTATGTGTTTCTCAACATTTGTTAAGTGTCTTGAATTGTGGTTTGTCTACTGTGTAGCTGATACCAATCCTAAATGTGGAGTTGAGTGCTTGCCAGCTCCTAGATGCTGTTAATAATCTGATAAATGTCTTCTATCCCCTCTAGCGCACCTTGGAGAGCTGAACATCCTCTCTGTGAGACACCCTGCACTGTCCCTCATACTGCAACCTCACAATCCCTGAAGTCATGGAATGGGGTTGCAGAAGATGACCTTGCAATCCAACCTTAGGAGCTCAGCAGCACAAGCTTCCACTCTTCTCTCACGCTGACAGTGAGAGTAACTAATCTGATGTGGTCTGAGATTAAGGAGCACTTGGCTGGCTCCAGCACAGTTGGTCAGCTGGTTCTGAATCTCACAAGTACCCTGTGGGCAGTGTCATGAAGTTGGAGCTCATAGAGAAGAGGTTTCCTGAGGTGGCTTGAGGAAGGTAATCCTGAGCTAGACTACGGCAAGAGTACAGCTTGCACCATACTCTTGTCACAGTCCAGCTTGCACCAACCAGGCTGTCTACATCTTCAAAGCTAGGAATTTTCACATAGAGGGTGAAACACTGGGATGAGGTCCTGGCTATCTGAGCAGCATCTTTGCACTGGACTAGGAGATGTGGGGTCAGAATTTTTCCAGTGTGAAGGAAGTCTTCCTCTGCCAGTGTCCATGTGCTCTGTTTTTATCCCATTCTCCTTTTCACATACATCATATGGCAACCAGGGCTTTGCAATGACCAGTCATGTTGTACAGAAGCAGTATTTGAGAGTGTGAGTGATTCCCCATGAGCAGTGTCTGTGAAGTGAACATTTGTTGCTCAGAAATCTGTAACAACCTTTCTAGTAGCAGGTAGGAAACTTTTACTCCCAAGCAGATCACTAAAACACTCTTTGGTCATCTAAAATGCTTGCCTTTGGTGTTCTGGAATAACATCTCAGTAAGTACCCACCAGGTATATGGGCTTTGTTTTATTTGCAACTATAGTAACAGCATTATTAGAGTTACTTCTGTATCTTTACTGAGAGACAAGAAAAGTGTGAGACAAACACTGAAAACACCTGTAAAAGTGTGATAATTTCGCTGAATTGAAGAATCACAAAGTGGTTTAGGTTGGAAAAGAACTCTTCAGACTCTTCAGATCTTCTGGTCCGACTCCCCTGCTCAAGCAGGGCTATGTAAAGCCTGTTGCCCAGGACCATGTGCAGATGGCTTTTAAATTTCTCAAAGGAAAGAGACTCTACAACCCTCCTGAGCAGCCTGTTGCACAGTGAAAAACTGTTTCCTGATATTCAGAGGGAACCTCCTGTGTTTCAATTCGTGCTTGTTTTCTTGTCTTGCCATTGAAAAGAGCCTAATTCCATCATCTTTGCACCTTCTCTTCACATGCCATGCAACCCAGCATGCACACTGCATGTGCATGCAGAGCTCACTATGAAAATGTACAAATCTAATAAAAAGAGTGAAGTCAGTGGGATGTAACAAACAGTGGAGTGTAAGACAGTGAATTATTCTAGGAGATGTTAAAAGCAAATGGAAGCCTCCTAGAAGGTGTACTCTGCTTCCTCATCTTCTCCTTTTTAGGGTGTGAGAGACTGAAATGTAATGGTTAATGGCTCAAACAATGGCCTTTTGCAAAAGTAGGGGTGCTTTGCTGACGGTGTGCAATGTAACAGCCCAGGTGCAGAGGGGGTGAGCACCAGAGGATGACCATGACGAGTCAACCTTTGTCCAGCAAAAAGCTGGGTTTTGAGCCAGGTAAGGGAAAAGGCCGATAAGAAGCAGATCCTGCCAGGTGGAATAGTGCTTTTTATCATGTCCTCCCTTACACAACTAGCTCAGGTATGAAAACTCCCCTCTGGGGAAGTGCCGGGACATTCACACACAGGCCTGAAGGTATTCATTCCTTTTGATGGGGCTTAACTCAATCAACAACACTGATGTTAGAGGCAGTTGTCATGTCTTAGAAGGTGTCATAAACCATAAAAGACGCCTGAAGCACCCACAGACTCCTTTCTGGGGCCTTCCACCAGAGGCCTGCACATGATCCACAGTGTTGCATCAGACAGCGCAAAACTCCTCCCCAGGGGAGGTATGTACATGAACATACATTAGCCCACTGAACTTTGTGTTTCACAGGCTTCCCTCACCCACTACCTGTATTAGATCAAGACTGTGAGCATTGTTTTGACCGAGGGACATCTAAGTTTCAACAATCAAGTCTCATCACTGCTTGGATCCATGGGTGGTAATATCTTTCTGCACTTCTCCTTTTTTTCTCCTTCTTTCTTTATTTTCTTTATCTTTTTCTTCTCCTAACTTCTTCTCAAAATATATTGTAAGCCAGAGTATAAAGCTCCAGTCAATGCCTTGTTGTGTCTGCGTAGGTTCAAGTTGGCTAAGTTTAAGTTTGCTCAGCTGAAGTTTGTGAACTGCCTTACATTGTCTGTTTGTTGTTTTAAAAATTGCCAATTACTTTGTTCTACCTTAATAGTCTAAAGTGTGCAAGTAGAAGTCTGTTATTGAGCCGCCTGAGAACTTTGTTGTTTCTCCTGCACCTCACACAGACTGAATCAAACTACCTAAAACTGCTGAGTGGACCAAGGAATAACACAGGGTCTGTTGGGAATCCTGAAATTTAGTCTACAGGTCATAGGTGGTTGCAGCCTTAGACTAGCTTAGTACTGAAGTTAGACTGTGCCAATACCTGGAAACTGTGCTTTTGAGCTAAGAACTCCAGCGGTCAGACTTCATTTCTTCTCAGACATGGAAGCTCTACCTCATCCAAAGGTCATTTACCCCTTACACGTGCATCAGAGTCTTAGCCTTGACGTACTGCAGCATGCTGATGCTTCCTGTAGGCTACCAGATATTGCAGTGCTGACAGAAAAGAGGGAGAAAGGCTGAGAGTTGGAAAAATTATTTTTTAATTATCAGAACGAGGACCTGTAAAATGCCTCAGTTCACAATCTTTTCAGCTAAAGTTTAAATCTGTATTTTGCCACCTATATATATATTCATGTTCTCAAAAGGGTTGAGCATCCGCATCCATCAAGATGTGCCAATGCAGAACACTTTTATAACAGATTTTTACTACTGTAACTCAGTCCTTTTCCTCCATTTCCAGCATTAACTACATCATACTTCCCTACAGAAGTGCTCTAAAAAGTCCAAGAAAGCCATTTTAAGACATTAAAGAAGTTATGGTCCTGACCCTTCTTACCACAAACACTCTGTGCCCCTCACTGTTCTTTGAACAGATTGCTGCTTTAGACACTCAGCTGCTGATATGCTCTTGGTAGCCTGTTACTGTCTGGTGTTTGATCCTCCTACACGCCCTACTTGTGTCACATCTGATGTCTCTCTAAGAAGGGTATATACTTGGATCCAGGTGCCTGCTGACATGTTACTTTTTAACCCTGGTAAGCCATGACACTGCACAAGAAATTCAGTTTGGTCTTTCTGTGAGATAAAGACTGCTCAAGCAACTGACTCCTGCAAGTCATGGAATGTGACTGGTAACACCTCTAGGCTAATTAGATCCAGAAAAGAAAAAGAGAAGTTTCAGTGCTACCAGGGATAACCATCCTCATCACCAGGAGAAACTTCACAGTTAGAGCAAACTAGAAGTGGGAGCTCACAATACTATGGGCAGTTTGAAACTCTTCAAGCACTACTGTGCAGTTTCAGTGACACCCCAGGAAATCCCTTGCGTCCTTCATAGAAAGGCTGCCCTCAAGTCAGTCCTACCAGCACCCTCTTTCCACTTTCCCCATGGCTGCAGCCATTGTCTCCCTTGCTAGGATATGCAAGGTGGAACACTTTTTGTATTAGGAAACACAACAAATTATCTGGAATTGACTAAGTTTCTCCAGTGTGACTGAGGATCCCAGTGCTGTTGAAAACCAAGTGTATGGAATCTCTGGGTGCCTCCCGGGAGCTAACTCCTGGGAGCACCCTCCAACCCATGCAGCTGCTCAGAAACTTTCTACGGTGGAATTAATTCTGTTGCATGGTTTCGGGGGGTTTGTGAGGAGGTGCTTCTCTGTAAGGGGCTCACATCCCTCAGTCAAAGGGAGTCAGGGAACACAAATGCACCTTCTCCTCTAGGGTGCATTCAGGGACATTGTTTAAGGCCACCATCTTCTTGAGCCCAATGGTCTGTGTGGGAAGTTAATCATTGATTAGACAGCAGGTACAATTCAAAAAAGTGATGCAAAACAAGCCAGAGAAAGCGTGATCAAAGCTGCACATCAAATGCAACAAGTATCTGCATATCCTTTTGCACCGCAGGACCTATGTCCTGGACACAAAGCTGGGTTCTCAGGCCACCTGCAGCAAGGACTGAGAAATTTATTCTTTTTCAGTAAATACCCAGATTGTGCTGGGGGTGCAAACCAGACCACTCACACCAATCCCAACTGCAGATCATTCTTGGAGGGGAAAAGTTATTTCTTTCAAAATTTAATTGCGAATCTGCTCACAGTACAAAGTCATTCCTTTTACCAAAACAAGAACATTACTGTAATAACTTTGTGTTGTAAGATGTAAGCTCCTCAGGTTTCTACAAACTGTCAGAATAGAGAACATGACTTTTTTATATTACAGATATCTAAGAGGCTGATGAGCCTTAGTTTCCTCCCTTCTAGATTTTTTTAGGCATTTTTTTTCTTCAGAGTTACAACTCTGAAAATGTTGCTATGCTATCTGGTAGACCTCCCAAGCTGTGAGGAAAAAATATCCAGGCTTTTCTCTCAACAAGAGTATCCAGTCTATGTTATTAAAACCCAAGGCATCATTGAATTAATCTCAAAAAAGATTCAGTCAGCAGGACAAAATTCTAGCAATCCAGGATTCCTCAATATTATTCAAAGTCAAGCTTCGGCTCAAGCAACTAGGGGGAAGAAAATCCGAAGTCTGGATGATAAAGCTGCCAGCAGATACATGTGTTTAAAAGTGTTTGTCCCACCACCTATCTTCCACCATTCCCTCCATCTGCATGATTGACCTTGATCAGCAAAACTCTCCAGCCTGGCTGTGTGCAGGTGGAGATGTAGCATAGTACTTGTGATTTTCTGCTGCTCACATGTGCTCTCACTGGGCTAATGTTTCCCCTCATCTTGTCCCTAAAACAAGTATTTATTACTCTGATACTGGCAGACTTTCATGTCTCAGACGAGACTGTGGATCAGGACTCCACGTGCAGAATCCCATTACAAACAGGTTGCTATTTTACAGGTCTTTCATCATTCAAGCATAAATTAAAGCATTCACAGTGTACATGACAAGAACCCGTTAGCCGAATACTTTTTGTTGCTTGTCTTTTGAACTTAGAGCATTGCTTCTCAGTGGCACTTGATAGAGCTGAAGGAAAACCACAATCCATTATAAATTTTGAAGTTTCCATCAAAAATACACTGGCAGTCTTTGCTATTACTATGAAAAGGAATTTAACTACTTCCTTTTTGCAAAATATCATTTGCAAAGGAATAATAGGATGTCACCATTTGAGCTGATAAAAGAACGGCTTTGTAACTTCTTTGCATGTTTCTTGCTGTTACTTGAAGCACTGTTGAAGTCTATTTTCCGGATCACAGTATCTGAAACCAGACTGGTTTCTTCTGGAGGAAATTCCAAAAGGAAGTTGAAGAAAGAATGAGGTATTTCCACTTCTGATGGTGGTTACCCTGAGGCAGTATCATGGCATGAGACAACGGGGATCTGGTGCTTGCAAAACTGCCTTCTTATTTCAAAACCTTCATTTCTCCAGTTGAAATTTATGCAAGGGTGAAATACGCCTGATCCTGTTCCTGGGATTAGGAACATGCCATGTCCATGTGTATGTGAATCACATGGAACAAAGAAAACCTTTGACAGCAACAAACTAAAAAGACTAATGTCCTGATAAAATAGGCAAGCAGGGGGTTATCTGACATGTATGAAATTGAGCAAATGATTTCATGTCTTAGCCTTTTAATTTTCCTCTCTACTTTTGCATTACTTTTGCATTGCAAAGTCTTCAAGCAGTTCTTTTCCAATCTATGTAGTTATGTTTGTCCGAGAGACTTACATGTGACAGTGGTGTCATTACAAGTGCAATACAATGAGTGGGTAGTTCTAGTAAAATACGTTTTCACGGTGACCACAGAAGATGAGACAGAGAGAAATACATTTTCACGGTGACCACAGAAGATGAGACAGAGAGATCTCTAGGAAGAGTCTTGTAAACTCCCTGGTTCACTTCTCCAAAAAGTTGGTGGATATTTCAATATGTAAAATTAGAGCCTTTAAAACACCAGGAGGGACATTTGGGCTATCTGTATTTATTCCTCCATGTGCACTTTCAAAGGTACCAAAATACATCCAGATGAAGCAGACACCTTTGAAGTCTAGTCAGACCAGTATTACACTGTGTCTTTGTGACACTCCTCAGAGCAACAGCGCTACACGGTTCAGGAGCAGCGACCCAAAATAGCTACATAGCTCACATGGATCTGAGCTTCTACCTTTGAATGCTCCTACACGACTTTCAAAAACCTCTTGGCACAGACTGGTTGCTAGCTAAGGACCTGTCACTGTGCTCTCTTAGGTGATAGAGGTATCGCCTAGGCTTGAAAACTGAAAAAAACCCACTCAATTTTTTAAGTGCAACAACACACATTTTCATGGGGGTTTCATTAAGCCTGCCTGTAGTTGACAGGTTCAACAAATAATTACATTGGCCCTTGTGGGCAGACTTGCTATTAATATGGAGCAGGAGGTTACTACCAACTTCTGTTGCATCTGCTTTAACTGTTTTAATAAAAATAACAAACTCTTTAGACCTTGGAATCAATATTTTTTTTATTTGAATGAATGATGTCTGAAGTCTCTCCAGGACCTCACAGAAAGACTTTGATTGCTCTCCCCTTTGGGATTACTTTTGAGGAGTCACTTTGCTGTGGATCAGCAGGTCAAAAGTGATGGAAAGGGTGAAAAGGGACTAAAGAGGTGGCACAGATTAAGTAAAAACGGCTATATTATCTACTCATAATTTAACTTAACCTTGCAAGGTTTTGGAAGACATTCTGTTTTTCTATAGCTTCATGAAGCAAAAATAGAAATTTCTCCAGTATCCATGGAAACATGGAAACAATGATTACTGGAAATTATATCTACTTGTGGGATCAGGTTTGTGCTGTCACTGGATGACACTAAAGTTAAGCCACATGCACATCCTCAGCAATGCTGCCACAGCCAACAGGGAACGAACCTCCAAAAAGTCCTCAAACACCTGGAGCAGCTAGAGCCACTGCAGGTCTGGCATATATTAACTCTAGCTGCTGTTGGCTCAACCTATCCCTGCTTTCAGCAAATGATTCCATGAACACTTAAATACTGAAACTCTAACCGTGTCTGAGTATGTGTTTTGCTGACCAAAAGACCTAGTAGCCACCAGCACATCAACTGCCCTAAATGTCCTCAAAGCTCTCAAAGGAAAGGTCAGCAAGAGTGGCAGTGTGTCAGAGCAGTCACCATCGACGTTTATCCCTATTGAAAAGGAGGCAGAGAGATACAGATGGTACGAATCAATAACAGCAATTATGGGCCTTCGGAGGGTAACTTGTGGTTTAGGTAACTAAAAATAAAAGTTTATTGGAAATAAAAAAGAATGAAGTGGACTTCTGGGGGGAAAACAAAGAGAAAAAGGAAACGACGAAGGAATTTGGTATGAAGAGAAGTGTTACAGATGTCACAAAAAGTGTGAGAGATGGGTCTATAACCTGCCTGCAGGAATCAGATAAGCTGCTCTTCTGCACACCCCAATTGCTGCACACTAAAGGAAAAGCATGAGATTAGAAGTATCTTTGTGACTGTGCTGCTGATATGAGATATATTTCTGAAATTACTTGATTTTGCTACTTCACTCCTCTTTGCAAAGCATCTGGATTCATTCTTTTCCTCTCTCCAAAAAGGAGTTTGCTCTGGAGAGTACCAGTGTCATGGAGCTTCTCCCTTACAATTTCTTTCCCACTTCATTTTCAGAAAACTACTCCATTCCCCCAAACAGTGAAAAGCTGCTGACATCCTCCATGCAGAGGAAGTGTTAGGAGGGAATTATAGTGGTGTTAAAATCTAGTCACCCAGAAGAGCTACTCACCCAGAAGTCATCTGGAAGCTGGGAAATGTTTGTGAGCATTTGGTAACAGGGACTTGCTGCTTCTGTTTGAATATCTGAAGGGGATGGAAAAGATTTCTAGTGATTTCCTGTCCCTCCATTTGTCCCTTTGTGTTCCTATGAAACAGGACTTCTATTTTGATCTACTTCTGAAATGGCCACATAAGTGACATTCTTCACCTCAAGGCCATAAACCTGACAGACCAGACTCCCCCGTTTTGCCTGTCCTTAGTTGTCCTTCTTGGAGTTGTATATTAGGCATTGCAATAACATGCCACAGCAGACTCAGGGAGCCCAGGCTCCCCAGAGGACACAGGGAAAGGAACAACTCCTTTGTCATTCGCAAGTTAGAATGCATGGACAGGACAGAGACCTTACAGCGGAAGAGCTGGTCTGTCTGGCTCTGGCGGTGGCACCTCTGTTGATAAAGGGACAGCAACTGTTGGCTAACAAATGCAGTTCGAATCTCTGCATGTCACTATCCGTAATCCCAAGCACAGGACCACGCAAACCTCTGACAAAAGTGTTTTGTCTCCATCCTGTGCCAGGAAACATGAAGTGAATCACCTTCCTATTCTACTCAGAGTGTGGTCTAATTTTTATGGTTCTTGCACTCTGCTCGAAGTTTAAGCTGGTTACTCTCAAATGCAACCTAAAATGTTGAGACACTCTGCTTGCAGGATGTAACTACTTCAAATTTATAGTTTGAGATAAAAAGTCCTGTCCCACTGAACCCTTTCTAGAAGGTTGTAAAAGTTAGGGCCAGTGTATTAAAAATCTGTTACATCTTTTACTAGTGAGTCGTAACCTGTTCACTTGTGGGAAAATGAGCTTGCCAGCCTACTAAGGAACTGAATTGCTGCTTTCCCAGTCTCTGTGAGGTGTCTGCTCTCTGTTTCC
Organism: Oreocharis arfaki; assembly: GCA_013398015.1. Classification (NCBI taxonomy): domain Eukaryota; kingdom Metazoa; phylum Chordata; class Aves; order Passeriformes; family Paramythiidae; genus Oreocharis; species Oreocharis arfaki. The sequence goes on along the minus strand of VZRR01006239.1, from coordinate 1,580,614 downwards.
AGGTGGTTGGCATGATGGATGCTATTCAATGCAGGAAAAGCAATAATTTAACACATACTGTAATACAGTGAAGTAGCCCAAAGTATGATGATAATAGCTGGAAAGGAAAGAAATCTTTTAAAACAGAAAAAAAAAAATAGTTTCTGCATAAATTAGACAAAGAAATAACCTGAGGAAGCAGATAGTGCAATTAAATGCTCTTTCTTTGGTCTTATATTTTCTACACAAAATAAGTAGAGGGAGAGGAGATGAAACAACCTGGAATAAGTAGCTGATGGAGCAATGTAGCATAAAAAGGGCAGTAGTAAATTGCCTTGAGAAACTCAGCAGTTTTCTCAATAAAATCAAATAAACCCAAGGCTCCTAACATATGTACACATAAACATTTTATACATGTGGTTTTTGAAGATATCTATATACTTCCATAAGCATGAACATTTTGTTTAAGGTACTTTCTACAAAAATTCTTACCTTCTATTTGCTTCATGTCATTTCCACCTCAGTAAAGATAATTTTTGAGAGTGCTAAGGCAGTTAATGGGCACCTGTGGGCTCATAAATCTTCTGTGCTTATCCTAGAGATGTGTCCTCTCTATATATACTATATTAGGTGGTTTCTATCATCCATCTCTGTAAAATGTATCTATGGTAAAAAAAGAGATATTGTACCAAATCTGATCTTTGACAAAGCAGACACAGGCCAGCCCTGTAGTGATGACAGCTGCTAGATGGTTCATGATAGAGGGCAGAACGGAGACGTGTAGTTTGTGAAAAAACCTGACACTTCCTCAAGTTTCCCTTCTCCTGTGGATTTTTCAGCTTCCTCAGGAAAAGAAATAAAAGCCTAAAAAAATTGTCCAGTAGTTGGGCTTTCAGGAAAAGGTCAGATTTCCATATTAGGGCCCCAGTTGTGGGTACTAGACTACAAACAAGTTCAGAATCTTTTGAGTTAGCAAAGCATTTCAGAATATTAAAAGTGAACAACAGTTGACAACACTGAATGTGCTTGGAGCAGGAATACTTCCATTTTGGGAAGAAGACTGAGAATGACTCTGCATTAGCAGCACAGCTCAGGAATGCAGTTGTGATTGTGCTCACTTATTCTCCTCTAACTCAGATCATGGGGTCTCTGCATGTACCCCAGCCACTATCGTTCAATCACTCTATTAGGATCAAGCAAGAGCTAAACAGATGTAAAACCCTGAAATGCGCAAACTGTGGGCACTGGGTCCTCAGCACCAACTGTTTCACTCCATAAACCTGTTCCTCCTGGGTTGCACTACTCAGTAATGCAGAGATAAGTGACCGAGTTAGGTACTGAATCTCTTCAGGGTGTTCAGCTCCCAAGTCTCTGCCTGTTTCAGAAAGTGCTTGGGACAAGCCTGGCCACCTAACTCGGGCTTCTCAAACTTAACACTGGAAGTGGAGAATGGAAATACTCCTCTCTTCTTCCATCTATGTCTGTGATTACAAATGAGACTCCTACATAACTGAGAAGTCCTTTCTCCATTAATTACCTAGATGAGTTGACCATGGTGAGTGGTTACACTGAATCCTTAAGCTTACGAATTCATGATATAAGCAGTCTCTCTTCTTGGCCATCAATTTAAATACTCATGCAAAATCTAGGATTACTTGATGCTTTTCTCTCTTTCATGACGGCTTATAATGACCTCAAAAGCATTAACTCAATGTGAGGTCAAGGAATTATTTTAGCTGTGAAATCAGTTTCTTAATAACAGTTTCCAGAGTCAAGTAATCATGCGGGCTGTAAGGCTTAAGTAATTCTTTCATTTTTCTGCCTAGATATTAATGTGTTTAACTACCACTCGGCACAAATAGAGAAATGAGTTAACAAGAGATTTTCAGTACTTAGGTTTACAGTGTCCAAAACATACAGAGAAGCATGTATCTGCAAAATTAAACTGCTATTTCTGTAACTACTTAAGAAATCAAATGCTGTTTGAATGTCAAACATCAGTATATCACCTCTTATATAGTACAAGCAGGATCTCACAGTGTTTTATCATTACTTATTAATGGCTTGTCTTTGATTATATCATAAGTCAATTGAACAAGTTTATAGGCTGCAGTAGGAAAAATTTAGTAGATTTGGGTTTACTCATAATTTTTAATGACTAAAAAATTAGTATGATTATAAAGTGAATTTTTTCCTGATAAATTATTAAATATTTCATAAACAAAGTATTTGATTTTGACATCACTATGATGCGGTCTGTCTTTTTTAGTGTCAGAAATATTCATGAATTTAAATAGAGCAATGCATGGGTAAAATGTTTTAAAAATTGCAAAACTAACAGAATGTGTTCCTGCCTCATAATAAACAATTGTTGAATGATGTTTATTAAAATTGGCTCTCAAGTGACAGTTAATAAATGCATAGTTCTATTATGCATGCTAAATTCAGTATTCTGAAAACTTAAAAGCAAATAGATCAAAACCAACAGAGATAAAAAAGTCACAAAGACAAAATACAGCAACACCAGAAAGTGACAGGGAAATAATTCAGTCTTAAAAATGACTTATTATTTGGTAACTTGTAACAACAATTTTATAGAGCTAAATTAGAGGCAAATCAGAATCTTTCTGATGTTTTAGATATGCAGTTTCTCTAGTGCATATAGTTTGATCATACAGCAGAGAAATTCACATTATGAAGTCCCCTTCAGAAAAGCAAAAACCCCAGTTTCTCTCTATTTCTGATTCCAGGTTATGAATACACATGGATAACAAATGAAGGAAAAAAAAAAAAGGGGGAAAAAAAAGGAGCAATAAAATTAAACTATTAATTTATTATAATTAAAAGCCTTAAACATTTCTTCAGATTTTTAAGAAACAAGACTATGTGCAGTGTGTTCTTCTGTATGTTTCACATATATCCAGACCATATCTGCAATGGATTGCGAAAATACTGGATTTAATGGGCTTTGTGTCCTTTACTGTAATCACTCAATTGGCTCTTTGATGCTGCATGGGGTTGGTATGATGATGGAAAGAGTTGCTTCAACCATGTATTTTCACCTCTGTTTCTAAAAGGTGAAGGGCAAAACTTCTAATCAAGGAGCAGTTTATCTTTAATTAAGAAAAACATAATTAGGCATTATCACATAATTGCTATTACTGATGGAGAAACTCATATTTTCACAACTAGTGACCCATGCTGTATTATGTCTCTGCTGTTCACTGCATAATAAATCCGTATTTGTGTTTGGCAGCTAGCCAGAAAAATTAAAAGGTGATCAACATGCTTCTCTGCAGTCTGGTCATCAAAATCTCTGATTTCACAGATGAGTAAATAACAAAGTCAAGTTGTGATGCCCTAACAGAAAAGCTTCTTTAGAAATAACTATATTTACCTGCTCTGACAAGACATTGAATGATACTTGAAACAACCATATAGAAAAAGCTTTGCAAAACAGATGAGAAGAACTGTGCTATACACCTGGTGTTGAGTTAAAAAACAGTTTAATGTCTCAAGGCACCACCACGGTAGAATTTTATACCTGCAAGTAATCATCTAATACACTATTATACAGTTAAGGTAATGTATTAATAAATAGCTTGTGCAATTTTGGGAAGCAATCTATAAAGGAATGTTAGATATACAATAGGCACGTACTATAATACAAATAAAAAACGAAATTTCTAGAAAAGCATGCTGAGCACCTCTTGGTATAGGTTGAGTTTCTTATTCTAAACACTATGTAAATCTTAACTTACAAAAGGTAAAACTGAAATCTTAGAGTAACTGCTTATTTAAACTGATTTTCCTGGGTATTTTCCTCTATGTCACAGGATTATTCTTAGGGACAGAGGGCTCTGGTACTGGCTGTAAAGGGCTGTCTTGTTCATTCAGTTGTGCGTTCAAGTTTTCAGAAGTTAGGAGAGAAGAATTAAAAACTATTTCACTTAAGTCTGATTTTATGGATACCAGATGTGGTTCTTCAAAATTCAATGGTTCTTCTAACACCTGTGTATTTTCTCGTGTCATTCCCATATCCGATGGTGACTTTCGTTTCATTCTAGTGTATGATTTGTCTAAATTCTCCATGCCTTGGTCAGTTTTCTGAAATCGCCCAAAGAACCAGATGAAGAAACCAAACAAAGCAAAAGCCAGCAAACTTGGAATAAAAGCCAGGCATTTGACATCAAGGCTAGAGCCTGTGAATCTGCTATGCAGGAACATGTCCCCTTCGGCATAGGTCCGGTTCGTCAATGGGTTAGTGTTATTGGATCTCCACTCCCAAGATAACTTAGTTCTGTTAAGGTCTTTCAAGCTCTCTGAGTCCTTCACTGTGTAGATCTTCTGTCCAGGACCTATATATTGACCATATTCATGAGGTTTGTAAAATATTTGGTTCTTCCACATATTCAGATCCAAGATTAAAACAAGGAAGATAATTCCATAGTTAAACCATTTGCCTGTTTGGAAAAAGAAAGTTCTGTCATCTGATATATCCATTTTAGAAACAGTACAAAAGCCATCATATGTAAAAGATACTCAGAGAAAAACAGGTCTTTTTTATTAATCTGTAAAGCAAAGTTGTAAATAAATTTCCACCACAGTCATATTTATCCTGAATATCCTTTAGTATTTCACAGTTAGAGCTGGACACAAAATAATTTCGTAACACAAGCACAGCAGTATATTTATTAAATTGACATTACAGTTTGTAAGTGACCAGTTGATTAGATCCCTAGGTGGTGTGTTATAAATCAATAAACCTAAAAAAGCATTAATTCCAGGGCTTTAAAAATTTTTATAAGGAAATTTTCCATGAAAAGGCCATATTTGATAGAACCATTTATATTCCAGAAATTACAGAAGTGACTGAGGTTTTTGAGGTTGATAATTATGTTAAATTTAAGAGTATATGCTTATGTTGCTTGATATACCAACCACAGTGTGCAGATATATTCAGGTACGGGCAATCAGACAAACTGTGATTTAGAGAGATCACACCCTTGAGAAATAGCAAGGGCTGATTGTAGACTTCAGAGTCAAGTCAGCTTAGCTTTTCTTATAATTGGTGTCCATGAAAACACACAACAAATGATACTATTTTCATAATCAAAGAACATCTTACATTCTAGTTGGACATATGTTAAGATCTCCCCTCTGCAGCGATGACTGCCACCACCCAAGAACCTGGCAAATGTACATGTCAGCATTAAGTGAAAATACATACATGGAGCAATGTTCCTGCTGGTGATGAAGGATCTTGGTCTTTGCTAGAATCATATTTAAGTATGCTTCAAGTGAAAAAGAAAATGTATCAGAGGATCTATCAAATTACTTAGTGACTTGCAAAGAATTAATGGATTCCAGTTCCTGAAAGAATGTGTGTTCAAATAGTATAACCAGAATTCTTCAGGAAGGTAAGGAGACCAGCTTCTTGTATTGAGCAATTATGTTTAATAGTTCTCTTCAGTTTAGATTAAATAGATTGAAAATGAACAAGAATATTCATTCTCTTGTGTTATTGTCACTGTCCAGAAACAAATCTGAATTGAAAAGACCTTGCCGACAATCATGTAATTCCTGAATAACTCCTCTACCGAAGTCATTGGATGGGGCTTTGAGCAAACTACTGTAGTGGAAGGTATCCCTGCTTATGTCAGAAGGGCTGGAACCAGACGGTCCTTAGGGTCCCTTCCAACCAAAACCATTCTGTGATTTCTCCCTGGGATTTTGTCAATATTATAATTGACACGTTAAAGAAAACTATCATTTCAGAATATTATCACCACATTTTATAACATTTAAGTTTCTTAAACCAACATCAAGAGACTGAAAATGATGCTGAAGTACGAAATGATATAACAAACAATACAATGGAACTTGATGTTTCCTGTGGATGTTTGCCATGTATTTCATGTTTCTAGTTTCCCCACCATGTCTGTCCTTCAACAGAAGACCTAGGAGTCACTGATCAATAGCTGCTGTCAAGCAGAATATAACGGCTGACTTCTTGCTTTTTCCTCAGCTGAGCTATAATGAGCTTAGATGATTCGTCTTTACCTTACCACCATTTCTTAGGACAAAGCAGTAATATCACTATTTTTCATATTCTCGCTGTCTGAAAATGTTTTGAAAATGGCCGTGGGTTCAAAAGCTATTTGATGCTGAGTGTTTGCTAGAGTGAAACCAACCCACACATAGAACAAAATCAGATAATTCTCATCTCCTTAGGAAAAATAGGCTAAACACAAATTACAATAACAATTAAAAAATGCTCCACCCCTTTTCCATTAAGAACTTCAGTGCTCACCTGATCTAAGAAAGATAGGCTGTTCCTTTTTTTCATTAAAAGCAGGAGCTTGAAACTCCCTCACTCAGCTCCTAGTCAGAGTTACGCAGGCAGAAACAAAGCCCCAAGCTCTGCTGCTGGGATTGTTGGGTCCATGTGGGCTACACAGACCGCTTAGGTCCATCACCCCATTTAATGAAGATGAACTGTAACCTGTATGTCTAAATGGCAGCTAGCTGACTGAGAACAGCTGCTGTTCTATAGTGGATTTTCTCAAAACTACTTAAACTTCTCATTTCTAGACAATTTTTCCATCCTCTGCATCACTGTCATGCTTGATGAGCTCTATGACTTTTCCTTTTCTTTTAAATACTGTTGTCACCAGAACCAAAGTCTATGTATGAGTAACAGTCTCACTATAACCATGTATGAGCACAAAGACATCTTTCTGCTCCTACTCAGTAATCTCTGTAGCCAAGGGCTGCATTAATCTCCTTCGACACAAAATGACTGAGTTAGTGCTGTCTTGGGTGCTTACAGAAAGTATTCACCACTTTCAAGAATACCGTGTCCTCTGCCATCTCTCCCTCTCCAAGACAAGTACTTCACTGCTGTAGTAGCAGGCATGACAGCCAAATAGACCAACCAAGCAGTCCTTCTAGGTCTGTGATGTTTTGGAGCAGAAGCACATCATTGTGTTCATATACGGTTATACAGAGACTAAATATATTGAACTAAGCCTCTCAATGTTGTCTCTCAATGTTAAACCGAAGTTTAACATTTTAACTTTATATGTGTATAATCTATGTATATGAAATGATTATCTATTGCAACTTAATTTTAGCATAATCATTAGCATAATTTTAGCTTAATCATTAGCAAACTTTAAGCCATATATCAAGCTTATATAGGAAATAAGATAGGTAAATTTAAAGTAAATCATGACCTTTGATTTTGAGCATAAACAAATCCAAGTTTGTAGTTTTGCAAAGCTATAGATATTAATGTTATTAAAAAATATTTCAAGCTTCATTCCAGGTGAAAAGTGCCAAGGAAAAATGGAGCCATACACTAGGAAGTCATTTAATTTGTCTCTTAGCCAGTTTTAGGATTAGTATCACTGCTGCTTTAGGGTTGGCTCTACTTCAATGAAATTTGTGTTGCCAAGACTACTGGCATATACCTGACACCACTTAGCCCTTCTTGGATGGAAAATGGTTTATTCAAAGACAAAATTTGAAATGGAAGAATGCAGTAAGATCAGCTCTCAAGACTGGAAGGCTAGTCAATCATTTCAGCAAACTGAAAACGATTTTAACCAGTCTTCAACAAAATTAACAATGAAGAAAATCATGTGGGAAAATTGGTTGTGTCATTCATGTGCTGCCTAAAAAATGACCTGGTTAATAACTGGCTTTCACAGCTCTGACATTCTTACATGGTACACATAATACTTGGGGAGCTAGGAATCTGATTTGGTGTATTTGGAAACATGGTACAATACTGCAATTTGATGCAACAAAGATCCTCCAAAGGAAAAACTGGACGTATACAGTTAGCCAAGACTATCAGTGTCCTTGCCAGGCTGTGACACAAAACGTGAAATGTTTTTATAGGCATTGTAGACTATGACCAATATTTGGGGATGAAAATTCATTCCTGTTTTCTGAGAAAGCATGTCTGTTGAAGAGGTTAGTGTCCTCCTGGCTAGAGCATTCACCAGAAGGGAAACCCTGACTTTAGAATAACCTCCACTTGTGGCAGTTTCGACCTGCATTGTAGGACCATGCTCTGAACCCCAGCCTATACAGAACTCTGCTTACAAACAGTCTCCTCTCCCGCCGAAGCTGAACAACTGTGCACTACACAGGAATGCCAGGGGCCTTCTCATGTTGAAAGAAGTATGAATTTTTATTTTCCCCTTTTCCAGAAATTCACATGTTTTCACCATCGAACAAGATTTTTGGGCAATCCCACTCACAACATTAGGAATATATCCCAACATTCCAAACCAGCTGCTGATTCTGGAGCCATTTTATTTTTGTATGTCCACTCTGGAACAGACTATTCATTTCCCAAGAGAAGGATCTCACGTAGAAGCCAGTCCTCAGCATCCTTCCTGAGGTCAAGAGGTAATGTGAAAATTCCATTTCATAAGGCTAGGTGCAAGTAGCCTCATGCTGTGCAACCACAGCCAGAGGCTAGCATAGGAAATGTTGACTTTAGACTCCTATCTCAACTGTAATCTGTGTCTAAAACCATTCAGACACTGCTGTAAAACATTTGAAATGTTCTTCCTATCTTCTGTCACATTAGTGTTATTAGCTAGATACATGCATGCAGACAGACCACTCACAGCTGATCTAAGATGTTAATCCTCTGAGGTTTTTTTCACAACTGTGTGCACGGCCAGCTTTTTTTTTTACCTCTAACCTTTCTATTTTTGCCCACGGACTCCCTCAGGCTACTCTGTGTAGGCGATGCTTGGGCTGAATCTAGACACACTGTTGGTTTACCTCTATGAGCCCGTCATGCCGGGAACTCCCCAGCTATGAAGGTGATGATTTCTGCTTTGTGTGCAAGGGCACTTGGGCTAGATCAGCCCTCAGAAACATGTGATAAACAGCCAGAGAAATCTCCCATCTCTTTTGATACCTAAACCTTAACATTTTCTGTTTGAATATTATCTGCATACTTGACAGCAGATGCTCTTGGATTTCCAGTGCTGCTATTAAAGGGCACGAGGCAGGCCTCCCCAGTGCCTTTCAACCACGAAAGAATCTGAAGTAACAAAATCTACTTTTAAGTTTTACAAATTTCCCTGGGTATTCTAGAAACTAGGATAGACTATTTATTTTCATAAACATCAGCCTAAAAAGGAAAACACACACTTTGCAATGAACCATCTGTCAAGGGGAATCCAGATGAGCTAAGCAGATGCAGGAATTGAAGTTATTTTTGATGTTCATAAAAAGAGGGGGCTATCAAAACAGTATGAAAATATTTAATACTCAGTAGATGCTTGCAAGGAGTTCCTAGAAACAAAGTTTGCAGTAGATGCAAAGAAATGAGAGTAAAATGAGGTACTCAGTTACCAGTAAAAATAAGATAAGCTTTTCATAGTAAATTTAAAATTGCATTGAATCGTATCAGCTAGAGTCAGAAGATGCTAATTCAATATTACTGCCAACTTACAACGTTCAGAAATCACAAGTCAGGCCTAAGAAAGCATGTTATGAGTTTAAAGTAGCATGGGTTAAAATAATATACTTAGTAGTGTTGTACTTATCTGCCTTTTTGGACACTGAATTATGCAGAAGCAAAATTTTATTTTTTTTCTCTGCAATCATGATCTTTATACTATGAAAGCTGAAATTTGCATTTAGTCAGTAAATTCAGGAGATAAGTATTTAAGACAGAATAGAAGAAAAAGAAAAAGAAAAAGAAAAAGAAAAAGAAAAAGAAAAAGAAAAAGAAAAAGAAAAAGAAAAAGAAAAAGAAAAAGAAAAAGAAAAAGAAAAAGAAAAAGAAAAAGAAAAAGAAAAAGAAAAAGAAAAAGAAAAAGAAAAAGAAAAAGAAAAAGAAAAAGAAAAAGAAAAAGAAAAAGAAAAAGAAAAAGAAAAAGAAAAAGAAAAAGAAAAAGAAAAAGAAAAAGAAAAAGAAAAAGAAAAAGAAAAAGAAAAAGAAAAAGAAAAAGAAAAAGAAAAAGAAAAAGAAAAAGAAAAAGAAAAAGAAAAAGAAAAAGAAAAAGAAAAAGAAAAAGAAAAAGAAAAAGAAAAAGAAAAAGAAAAAGAAAAAGAAAAAGAAAAAGAAAAAGAAAAAGAAAAAGAAAAAGAAAAAGAAAAAGAAAAAGAAAAAGAAAAAGAAAAAGAAAAAGAAAAAGAAAAAGAAAAAGAAAAAGAAAAAGAAAAAGAAAAAGAAAAAGAAAAAGAAAAAGAAAAAGAAAAAGAAAAAGAAAAAGAAAAAGAAAAAGAAAAAGAAAAAGAAAAAGAAAAAGAAAAAGAAAAAGAAAAAGAAAAAGAAAAAGAAAAAGAAAATGAAGAAAAAGGAAAAGAAAAAGGAAAAGAAAAAGAGCGACTCTCTTAAGACTTCTGATAAAATCAGGAGAGCTGGCAACACAGAGCATGTAACTGAAATTCTTCATCTGCACAGAACTTGCACAAAGCCATTAAGGACAAACCAAGAGAATGGTGGCTCAAAGTCTTTTACTCCTCTGAATGTCAGTTTCCTTAGACCTGCTTCTTTGTGGGACCATTTGTTATTAGGAAAACCAGTATTGAATAGGGCTGCTTTTATTTATATCAATCAACAGAGAATAAAACAGACTGTGTAAGAACTAATAAAGAATAAAATTTGCTAGGAAAAAGATGGCAAATGTTATTTCAGCCATGCTTACTTTCTCCTTGCTACTCGGGGGAAAATGGTTTCCAGTTTCTAAAAATTAGAGCACAGGTCATAGATTTACAGCCTAGATTTAGCTATATAGCCAAGTACTAAAAGAAATGTTTCTCAGGCATCAGTGATCTTTTCCTGCTTGTTACTTAAAAGAAGTCCTAGGGTTAAATTTATCCTTCTGGATTCCATGTATTAAACAGGGCTTAAATAGAGGGAGCTCCCTGCTGTTGTCATTGTCCTACCCCCATGTCACCTGCTGCAGTTGCATTCATGTGCATCATTCTCTACCCTCATTTTAGACTGGATTATATTAATCATTATGTATATATATACACATATATATAAATATATATATATATAAACCCATTTTTTTCTTTTAGTAGCACCTTGATTTGAGTAGAATATTCAAGTGCCTGCACATCCAAACAGTAACTAGAGCTTGAAAATTACCCAAGATGATGCCCTAACCTAAGACAAGAACTGATGGCAAGAACAGATGGTTCAAGCAAAACCTACCCAAAGGGAGGTTCTTGTGCCATGTGTTATGGCTGTTTATTAGATCTCCTGAAGGGTGGTGTAGCACTGAGATAAAACAGGCACTCAGTAGACAGGATACGTGATGTGCAGTCAAATGGATTAATTTGTCTAGCGAATTTAATAAATGGATCTTGTTAATGCTGAGCAGGGAAAAATTTTCCTCAGACTTCATTCATTATCTCATCCTCATTAAAAGAATGCCTTCTCACTAGAAAATCAGAAAGGACTCCAGTCCTCTCTGCAGAAGACTACAATGCATAAATATTGGTTTTATTTGGTTGGCTTGTTTTCAAACAGCAGCACTGCTAGCAGTTGCCTTTCTGATCACTAATCTATGTTCTTTGCTCTTGTTTATTCTCTGATTATCCCTGATTATCATCAACGTCCCTGTCTCTTCCACAATACGAAACTGTTCTTTGCTCTTCAGTTCCTCTTCTATCACCAGTTAATTATATGCCAAATTTCTGTATCTGGTGACACAACCCAATCTACCATGCCTCAGTCATTTTTCCTGCTCCTCTGTGCATCCATTCCACTACTTTTCCTTATACAATGGAATAACAATACAGCATCTGGGAATCTCGTGGGACTGAGCCCCTCCAAATTAATTCCCTAGTCTTGAGAAAAAAAGGAAAAAAAAACTCTTGTGCTATCCCTGAATTCCGTACCTATAATTCACATAAAATATTTGATGCTTAAACCATTTTTTTCCTCTGCTCCTTTCTCTTTTTGCTCCTTTGGGGGAGAAAAATGTGTTCATCATGCACACATCACATCTCCTTTCACCCTACACCTTCTAGTCACTGACTGGGCCATCCTATACTTTATCCTGTTCCATAAACCACTAATGGCTCGAATCGTCTCCCTCAGATGTGTACCAGCTCTTTTTTCTCCTTGCTGGCTGGCTGTCCTCTGTCAGCATTCCAGCAGGGCACCTACTTCCAATTTTAAAAAACTTTCTATCTCTCCACCTGTAATTCCTGCTGGACCATTTGCCTTCCCTCAGTCAATAGCCAACAGGTAACTTCTGCACTAATTTTATCTTCTTTTCTGTTTTTTAATCTCATTTCTGAATTCTCTGCTGAAAATACCTTTTCTGAGGCCTCATTTGGTCTGTCTCAGCTCAGTGCTGGTGTCATTCTTTCCCTGACACATTTTCTTCCCTTGGCTTCTGCTGTCTGCTGAGCTTGTGACTCACCCGCTAGCTCTTGGCCTTATCTTTGTACCATCTCTGAACATTCCTTTTGTCCCTGGTCTGCAGGAGTTTCATGTGGCTGTGTCCTTTGTTGCCCTCATCTATCTTATTTCTGTGTGGCGTCATGTGCTGTGACTCTCTTATATTAGCAGTTAAAGACCCCTGCCAATTCACACCTGCATTCTTCTGTAATCCATTATTATCCATCTATTCTTAATGCAGACAGAGGAGCTATACTCCTTTCGTATAGCTTGAAGGTAAAACCAAAATATTTATCCCTATTTAACCTTCTTCTCTTTTTCATTCCCTACTGTTATTAAAATACTGACTCACAGTATGCAAAGATCAGATACTTTTTATCTATATGTATCATCCATTTGAATAACTGCAATTCTGTTTTATTTGAGGTTATTTAACTGTCTGCTTCTTGTTAGATGACTGATGGAAGTATGGTTATGAGTGGCCTTTGCCAGATGAGAATGACCGAAATTATGAAAATATATTAGCATAAATCACAGCAAAGGCATCTGAAAGCATAAGAGATTTGAAGATGAAATAAGCTGCTAATTTCCCTGGGAGAGTAATTTTAGATAAAAGATGTCTGAAGTTACGATATGTATTACTTATTGTCACAAGAAGTTGCTGAAATCCATGAAAAACAGCAGGCCTCTCTGATTTGTAAGATAAGGTTTCCTCATTTCCTTGAGATGTTTATATATGGAGAATACAGATTTGGACAGATAAAGAGATAGAAAACAAGTCTGGGGCACACACACACAAATATACATGTTTACGATGGCGGTAGCATGCATTTATTACACAGAAGCAGTTCAATGTGTGATTGCGTCACAATTTGTAAGATTACATACCTGTTATATGTATGTGATATTCCTCTTTAAGTATCTTTTGGAAATAAGGTACTTTGAATTGCATGTGTGCTGAGGGCAAGCCTGGAAGATTCACTTCAACATCACCCATAAAATGTGGAAACTCCCAGTCCTGTTAAAAAAGAAAAATAAGACCCTAAAAGTAAGCTTTCATGGTATATTTTTGCCTTTGAAATGGCTTAAATTAATAAAAAAAGAAACGTTCTATATTTAAGCCTCCCATTACTGGATTTTTACTTTGACTGACCCACTTGAAATAGAATACCTTATTTATATTAGACATTACAGTATAATTTTTACCTCAGCTCCATGTAATTACGTGCATAAAAGTCCACTTCAGAATGACAATACTGAACCCACCTTATCAGCTGATAGTACAGAACAGTCTAAGGATAGGAATACCTATTTAAAACCTGGCAATACTAAGAATACCCATATAAAAACCTTGCTATGCTACTTACAATTTTAGTAACTTGTAATTTGGCAAACAGTTTACAGGTATGAAATGGGCAAAGAAGGCCTGAGCCTTTCAAACATTACATACATCTGTATTCTACTTACAGGGTGTTTTTTGTATTTCGCCTTCATACATTTAAATAAACAATCACTGCAAGTGCAGGCGCTTCAGCATAATCTGCCTGAATCAACCCAAGCACAGTTTTCTCCACTGCCATATTTCAGCTGACAAGGTAATGTAGGAAATGTGGAAGCTCTTACCTAGCATTATGCATATTTTGGTAGTGTGTGGTAACTCAGCTGGCGAAGAGCTGCATTTAAAGAAATTTTTCACTTGGTTATCTGCACCCTCCATCAGTCACTTGAAAATGGGTATGACAGCATGGATCATTAGAGCCCAAGCTGAAAGCCTAGCAATAGTGCTAGAATCAGTATGATTACTGCCAGTGTCATTACTCTGTGCACTGCAGATTGTTGGTGATCTCCTGTTACAGACACACTGCCCCAGTTCCCATGCACACTCGTGGATTTGTATCCAACAAGCTAGTGCAACAAGCACCCAAATTACTAAATACAACATAAAGGAATCCAAAATGTGAAGAACTCCTTGAGTGGCTTGGGATTCCTTCACATGAAAACAATTCCAGCACAGCCATCTCCCCATGAGAACCAATTCTGCTATTTAATTTTCAGTTTTGTAAGGACGGTAAGCTTCCTCACTGAGTAATGCAAAAAAATAAATATTCAAAACTAAGAATCATCTACTAAATTGGGAGGAGCTGTTGACTCCCTCTAAGGCAGAGAGATCCTGCAGGGAGACCTTGGCAAATCAGAGGGCTAGGCAATCAGCAGCTGTACGAAGTTGAACAAAGACAAGTGCCAAATTCTGCACCTGGGATAGGGCAACCCTGGGTATACAGGCTGGGGAATGAGATGCTGGAAAGCAGCACTGCAGGAAGGGACCTGAGGGTTCTGGCTGAGGGAAAGTTGAATTTGAGTCAGCAGTGCCCTGGCAGCCAAGAGGGCTGCCCCTGTCCTGGGCTGCATCAGGCACAGCATCACCAGCTGGGCAAGGAAGGGGATTGTCCTGCTCTGCTCTGCACTGGGATGGCCTCACCTCGAGTGTTGGGGGCAGTTTTGGGCACCACAGTATAAGAAGGATATAAAGGTATTTGAGAGTGTCCAAAGGAGGGCAACCAAGATGTTGAAGGTCCTTGAGGGGAAGCCATGTGAGGAGTGACTGTGGCCACTCGGTCTGTTTAGCCCGGAGAAGAGGAGACTGAGGGGAGACCTCACCGCAGTCTGCAAATTCCTCATGAGGGGAAGAGGAGGGGCAGGCACTGATCCATGCTCTGGTGTGACCAGTGACAGGACCCGAGGGAATGGCCTGAAGCTGTGTCAGGGAAGATTTATGTTATATCCCTCAAAATGCTTCTCACCCAGAGGGTGGTTGGGCACTGGAACAGGCTCCCCAGGGAAGTGGTCACAGCACCAGCCTGGCAGAGTTCAAGAAGTGTTTGGACAATGCTCTCAGGCATATGGTGTGACTCTTGGGGTCGTCCTGTGCAGAGCCAGCAGTAGGCCTTCTGGGTCCCTTTCAGCTGAGGATTTTCTATGATTATATGACCTCTGAAAGATTAATCACTACATATAACTTAACCTCCAAGACCTGCTAAGCCCTCCAACATTTTCTACAATTGAAGGGATATGGAAGAGTTTTACGGTCTGGGAATAGCACAGACAAATCATGAACAGCTGATTTGTGCTACACACTTGTGTACTGAGTTAAATGGATTAACAGGAACACAAGCAAGGAGAAAATCTGACACTCTTTACCTGGTTCTTAATGTCCACAGCAATGCAGAAAGTGCCAATTTACAGGTGTAGAAGATAGGAGAAATAAGGATGCTCTCCTTCAACCTTATCACTAACGCAACACATGCACTCCTGGTAACACCTGCCCAGCTGCACGGTCCCTTACCCTGCATCTGTAGACACCCCTTTGCAGGTGGTAGGTATTCAAAAAATGCCCAGGGATAAAAATTTTATGTGTGCACACTTTCATTTCACAGTTCCTAACAGACATCTGTGGACTGGTGTTTCTGGTTAACTCATACATATGCTCACCCAGGAACAAATAGGAAGAAATACATTACATATTCCTGAAAATAAATGAATGGAGAACCGTGAACTCTGCATTAGTTATAAGTAAACATGGGTTTACAAATCTGGCCTCCTGCTCCTGCCTTGCCCCAAGGCTCCTACTGTGCCTTTTGCCGATTTACAGATAAAATTCCACCATGCAGAATTTTGTACCGGACTGTGTCTTTGCATCTGAGTTTTTTATTAACATGTTTTTTTGTCATCTGGATGAGTATTACCTGATAATAGCATTTTCTACACATATGCCCCATAGTGTATGAAGCATGCCTGAATTGTATCATGACCTTTATTACCCTGAAGTACTGTAATATGGTGTGGCCATAACTAGAGAGACGGGCACAGGCTGGTGCTGGAGACCTCACAGCTGTAAACAACTCACTGGTGTTCAGCTAAAGAAATGCAGGTCTGGGCTGGGCAATACTACTTTTAGGGGTAACAAGTAGAACAAAGAAGTATCTAACATAAGGCACTATCTGTAAAACCTATCAGATCAAGGAGGAAACGGCAAGGTCTAAATGTGTGTTACCAAACATAAAAATAGCCCCAAGCAGCTCCTAGCATAAAGAAAAAGAAACCTTTCCAATGAACATCATATCCTTCCCAGCAAAGGACTCCAGATGCCAATGACATGCCATAATGCTCCCACTCAACCCCATAGACTGAAACTGCTCATTACAGCACCTGCAGGAACAGAGGGAGGGTGGATGAAACATCAGGAAAAGCAACAGAAACTAAGAAGTGTGTGTATAAGAATCCAGACATTATTATTACTATTATTACTACTACTACTACTACTACTACTACTACTGAAACTTTTTTCTGCACAAAAGTATTCTTTTCTGTAATGATTAGGTCTCAAATAACAATGATTTTTGGATTACACTGTTTAAATTTAACACTAATAATAAAATCTTGGCTTTATACATAAAGGTCCTTCCTCACCCATAAATAACATTTTGAATGTAACACCTTTATCAGAATGTTTATACAGTCTGTCCTTTAAGAACAGCCCCATGATATTACAGAAATAAAATAATAAAAAAACCCCCCACCAACAAATAATAAAATTTATTTGAAAGCAATTTTAAGAAAAGGAAACCAAAATAATGAGTTAAACCTACTGACTTCATTGAAGTCACTACATCTGCAGTAGTTAGGAAAATGAAGCTTTAAGTTAGAGATTCTAAGTCTTTCGAGCTTCATTTAACTCACAGCTTTGGTAAGTTTGAGTGTCCACTGTCCACAGAGAGACATTATCACCTGCAGAAACATAGCTGTAGTATCGTTACTGTGCCGAAGAAAAGCAGATTATTATTACGTTTTCAGGCTGTCAAATCCAAACCCAATAAAGTGGCCATTTTACTGTCTAGACTCTAAGAAAATGTTGTCCAAAATATTTTGACTATTGTTTTTTTTTTTCCTTACTGACAGGCAAAATCAATGTCAGCAATATCCAGAAAACCATTTTCCTAAGAAATTCAAGATGTCTTGTTGGTATATTCCACCTCACTTAACAGCTACATGAATACTGCAAATATACAAACCCATAAATCCCACTTCCCACTCTGGAACATAGCTCAGGCCTGCATCAGGTTTCCCTACGTGGTATTTTCTCTCTGTGGCCTCTGATATCAGTCTGTGCTCACCACTGGGACATGAGTGCCATGTGCTATGTTCTTAAAGTTCTCAGCTCATAATTATGCAAAGTTCACTTGGTCAGCTTTAGTCCTCATTGCTGATGTGCCTGAACTCTGACAGTTCTGGGATCTTATTAGGAACTGGGCCCCTAAAACAGCGAATTTAGAATGAATTGCAAAATTTGAAAAATAAAGCCACACAACCATACTGTTAGTTCACATATGTACCTTTCATACTGCATGAACAGATTTTTTCTTCTTTAAATCCATCAGCATCAGACTTCTAATATTCATCTACTTCAGTGGTTCCCAGCCCAAGGGGGATGGGACTGTGGCGTACATCTACTCAGTGTGTGGAGATGAAGCCAACCCAGAACCAGCAGGCTTAAATCAGCTGCACAGAGGTCTCTAACCTCAGAGGAAAGTTATGTGGCATGTGCAAATCAAATAAGGTTATTGCCTCATTTCACTCTAGCCATTGAGGAGAGGGCAGCCAGAGGATGAATTTAAGATCACTGAGGGGCTCATCCTGGTGCTTCAATGGGCAGACAGCATCTCTGATTTCCATCAGCTACCTCATTAAATGCAGAAGCACAGAAAAAACAGAGGAGATCATGGTATTTGGATTCTCTTCCATTTGGTTCTAGCTACCCAGGCCAAACAAATGCACATACTCTCTGCTGCAATGCCAGGTATTAGTCTAAGACCCTACAGTGCAGCTGGCAGCAGCAGTTTGGTACCTCTTTAAGTAAAGATATTTTTAGCAATGGTAACCGAGCATCAAAACCAGTCTTTCTAATATGATCTGGCCCTTTTCTGCCATCATCTCAGGAAAAGAGGAGGCATATCCTGGGCAGCCCTGCCCTGACCTCAAGCCAGGACACACAGCTGCCCAGGGCATACTGGCAATGCCCAGTGCCCTGGCTGGATGCAGGATTCCTCCTTGGTGGTTTTTGTTGCAGGTTCTGGGCCATGCCTCCAGAGCCCAGAGGATGAGGAGCAGGTGGCAGCAGGATTAAGTCAGGATCATTAGCTGTATGGGAGGGGAATGCTAGCCCTCAGCAAACCACATCGCCATGCTTCATGCACACACAACCCCACATTCCTCAGCCACAAGTCTCTTTCCCCCCAGGGAAAACTGCCACAGAGAAGGTGGGACCACGATTACAAAACACTAACAACTAATGGTGAACAAATGTTTTCTTGGTTTTATCTCTCTTCCTGTTTGAATGTAGCTCTTGGTGTGTTTGTGCAGACCAAATACAAAATAACACTAAGAATAATATAGATACAGTTTAGATACAATAGGGAAAGAGAAATAATGCACACTGGATATTTCTGCTTTAAGTAGTGATGACATAGGCTATATTTAATGCTAGGAACACATTTGCATTTTAAATGTTTCAAAATAATAAATAAAAACAGGGCAGGAGCTGAGAAAATGCATATATGAATGTGTATATGTGTTACAGAAACTGCCTATAGCATTTTTTATTTACTTATTAAAAACTTTTTGAGGTGAAGACTGTTTTAATATATCTTTGTGTCTTAGAGCACGACAGACAAACAGACATCTGGAAGAAATTTAAGGAGAGGCAATGGTTTTGTATTTTTGCAAGTGTTTGAAGTAAGAAATGAACAGCTGGAATTCAGAGACAAATGCCCAACTCCTCTCTGGTTATGTCTAACTTCATTGGAGTGTTGCAACTTGCAGTGATCTCTACAGCTGGGATCTCTGCAGCTGTGAGCTGCTAAAATGCAAACGTATTTACAGTATTTCATTCAAACACAGGTAAGAAAGGAAGTCAGCAGCCATGACTAGAACTCACTTTCGTGCCTGTGAGACCCAACTTACTGCTCAGCTTCTGTTCTTTGACAAGGAGAGGAAGAAAGTTTGATAGGCACTGCTGGTTTTAGCCCTTGTTAACCAAAACTTCCATCTACTCTTAACGTTACCACCTGTATACTTGAATGGCTTCAGTGGGGCTACTTAGCTCCCACAGTGAAAGATGACATGTTATTCTTCAGAAGACCTCCTCCTTCATACCTTCCTTGGTACTATTAGTGCTAATCTATTCATAGTTTTCAAGTCCAGAACATTTTATTTGATCTGGTCATCTGTTTTTGCTTCACGTGTCTGGGTTGTTACTGACAATGATGATAACAAAACCCCATCAGGAACTGTGGCACCAAGTCCCTCACTGAAGACACTGTTTCACCTTTTATCACTTAGTCTTAATCTAAAGAATTCAAAATATGGAAAAATCACTGTACTGGTGGAATAACTGCTTTGGTTGAGGTCCAAGCTGCTGAGACAGAAGACTGAAGACAACTTCCAGGACCAGACACAGGTGTAGAAAGGCTATCCCTGCCCTATATGGCAATGTAAGGCATGAACATACACACAACCCTGCTGTTGTTCTCCATCATCTTTGTGCTCTTCTCTCCTCAGTCTTTGTTTAGCTTCTTCAAGCTCCTGGCCTTTCTCTAGAAAGACCACTGCAAATCTTGCCATTTTTCTCTCTTATTTGAGAAAATGATAATAAGACAGCAATGACTCCCTCTATGAGACTTAAAGCAGCAATGCATGCTTGGCCTTGAATGACCTCTTCCATTAAAAAGTCATTACAAAATCCCTTGGCCTATTATCCATTTCTGCTTATTTAAAGGCAACAATTCCCAGGCCACATAGGACCCAAACAAGCCCTTTGCACTCTGCACTCGCTGCACTTTGAATCTACACATTAATGCATTTTCACCATAGACAGAGCTGGGTATGCACATATCCCCAGAAGAGTACCCCTTGTTACTGAACTGCCTGAATTGGTATTTAGCCTTTCCACAGAAAGCTCAAAGTAATCTCAATATTTCAGTCCACCTAAAATAAGAAATGCTTGCATTTCACTGAAAGTCCCAAATCTATGCCTGATTCATGACAGATGGCACCTCCCTCTCTCCCTCCTATGACTATGGCTTGGGTATCATCATCTATTCACTCCTCAGAACCTTGTAGTGCCTTGATGCTGCAGATCTGTTTTGCGTAACGTCACAGCTATGAAAATTCCTACCAAACCCCAGAGCTAAAATGGTTATCAAGTCCCTCATCATCTGCTGTTCCATTACATTGGCACCTTTCCCTCTGGCTTTCACGGGCGCAGTCGTTCTCCACTGATACAGAAATGCTGCTGCAAAGACCATTCTTGTAGTCTTTTTTTTTTGACCATGACATTCTTCTCTTTCATACAATAAAGTACAGGCCACTTCCTTTCATTCAAGTTCTTTTAGATTTTTCAATACCCTACGTACACACTGTCTATATGACAGCTGCTCCTTCAATCAGTCTACAAGTTCAGGCTATAATTTTTTTTCTCTATTTAGAGATTTTTTTCCCCTGAGAAGTTCTCTATAAGCTGCAGAGCTTTTTCCTGTCTCATTCTTCTCTATAATTCTCTTTTGCTATGGCAAAACATTAGGATGTCATGCATTAGGTATCCTGGATTACCTGTCATCCTGACCAATAAAGTTGCTATTGCTTGTACTCACCTGTCTAGCCAGTTATAACTCTCGGATTTCTTTCGATGAAATTTTCTAGGACTGGAGTTGTATTTCACCTGTCTTTGAGCATCATCTAGCACAACACTGGTCTAGTCCTTCCTAGTCATTCCTAGTTCCTTGATAGGACAAATACTGCTAGTAGTGCGAAGAATTAATAGCTATCCATTCGTTTTCTTACATTAGGAACAAATTGTGTTTGAAAACAAGCCTGTGCACAAGGAAGGCTGGACGCTAGAAGGTCTCAAATCTTGAGATGTGTAGCGACCAGGAACGGCAGTGGCCACCATTTCCTGCTGAGGGCAAGGACTGCTCTGTCCTACAGCTACCCTTTAAGTTTTAAGTACTTATTACTGTCAAACAGGAGCAAGGTGAAACCACTTTATCCATTCCTGAGGAGTGGCAGGCACCATAAAGCATAGCTTCTGTGCACTTAATCCCAGGATGTCCTAGGAGCAAGTCCATCAGTCTTTCCATCAGGCAAATGTGAAGTCTCACACATCTAAGATGACACCCTGAGGTTCCTCTTCATTGTAAATCACTCTCATCTGTTGAACAGCTATTCACAGCTGCTGACAATGGTGATTTAAAAAAGTTACTCAACAGTTAATGTTCTTTAATTTTCTCTAAGTTTCTCCAATTTTTGTAATCTTTTACTCTTCTTTTACTGTCTTACTCATGTCTGACCTCAGTTGAGATAAATAGCTATCAGATAATTCATCTGGATGAGAAACACCAGTGAAAACTTTACCAGTTAATTCTTGAGTCTGTTAAGATGATAAATAAAGTGATAATGTTACAATACTGTGTATCTCTAAAAGACGAAGAAATCAGATCCAGTAAAGCAACTGTGTCTTGTTCTCTACTTGAAACTTCCCTAAACCACGAGTGAGTTGTAATGGTTTTTCTAACTACCTCAGTGACACACGTTATGAAAGCCATTTCTGTGGTGAATAGGAGAAATGAACATTCACTAATAATACACAACAGTTGTATTTACAGATTTACTGAGACTACAGCCTGCTGTCAAGGGAAATCACAACAGAAGAGTCAATCTTTCTGGTATCCTAGAAAAGTAAATATCTGGCTATGATGTGGAGAATAATAATAAATTTGAAATACATTGCTGTATAATCATCTTCAACGATATCAGAACATTGCAGAAGTACATGCAATGAAACACATACCAGTGCATTGTGAGAAGTATACCCACACTGCAGCTGGAGAGTAAAATGGTATCTGGAGCATTTCAGGATTTGTAAACACTGCTAATGCCATTTGTACCTATTTGAGAACAGCAAGCTCTGCTTAGAGTTCTAAAGTCATTTTGCATTAAGAAAACTGTCTCCAGCTAACTTCAGCTGTATTAAAATGTATATTGTTCCTTCTCTTTCCAAATAGCCACATACATGAATTTCCTCGTTGCCTGATATTCAAATTTTAATGGTGTTT
Source organism: Oreocharis arfaki (assembly GCA_013398015.1). Classification (NCBI taxonomy): domain Eukaryota; kingdom Metazoa; phylum Chordata; class Aves; order Passeriformes; family Paramythiidae; genus Oreocharis; species Oreocharis arfaki. The sequence goes on along the minus strand of VZRR01006239.1, from coordinate 1,558,069 downwards.
TTTAGTATTGCCTAGAACAGAGAAGAGAAATTTGCTGCAAAATACCTGAGCAGGCATTTCCTCGCTATAAGCTTTGCAACACAATAAAAATGGTGTTATAGAAATAAAGAGCATCTGGAGCAAGGGGATTATTGTATGTTGTTCACTGTAGGTGGAAAGTAAATCAGCTGCATCGACGTTAGAAATGGATGACTGAGGAGCCACTCTTCTGTGGACAAAATTCCTTCAGATTATACGTGCTCTAAAGAGTTTTATCATCATCTATTCTGAGTCCTCAGAATTTGGGACTGGTTCCAAAAACTATAAAGTTGCCCTTGGGTATTTAGTGTGGTCTGAAGTGGCAGATTTTGACCAATGGTCACAGTTTGAAACTTTCATTCAACTTGTTTTGGTTTAGCTATATCTAAACCAAATATCTTGTGCAGGATTTAGCTTTCTGTGATTAAGGTAGTGAATTTATAGTGAAGAAAAAAACAGCATTACAGGCTGCATTTGACTGATAGTGAAAAAATAATAGAGCCTAGGAAGATGACATAAAGTATAAACCCTGAATGCATATGGAACACAGAGAGAAATGTCTCATCAATTTAAATGTGGGATTTGCGAACAAGTCAATGCAAATTTCCTTTTCCTTAAAAAAATTTTAATAACTCTTTCCAAAATTATTTTCATTTTCATAACTTGTGCCAATTAATATATCAGTTTTAATATATAAGGAAAGACAAAGGAAACTGTGCAAATGTTGTAAAAAGAAAAGCTGACTTCGCAAAACACGGATATCTGTACTTAACTTTTTGTTTCAGGGACAAGAGTAATATGGAATATTGGTCTTCCCAGCTCCCTCTTGTTTTTTTAAGTTGAAATTCAAATAATTTTCTGTTTCCTGAGTTTTAGCCTGCTAGTAGGAGCAGCAGCAGCAGCAGCACACTGTCTGCAAACAGAACTTCATTTCCTGAAGGTAACTTATCCCCATTCCTGAACCCCACCTACATGCTACCCCTCCACTTCCAGTTCTATCCTCAAAAGCTATAGTGTGGCCATTAGGCACATCTGTTCCAGGAGCTGAGAAAAATGAGAAAACAATAAGTTTCCCTATGTAAGTATGGGTTTACTAGTTTTATTATTTTTTGTAAAAAAAAGAGGTTACACAAAACTAGTGTGCTGCTGGGACTACCATGCTGTATCTTCCACAGAGTGCATAGCATTACATTAGTCATTCACTGCAGTACAGTGAGATGAAATATTCTCTTATTAGAGAGATTTTATGTCACTTAATAGTTGCAGAATTATTTGCTTAAGCTCTCCTCTTTCCTATCTGCCATCCCCTCTCCAAAAATCCATTAATTTTCTTATCCCTTGAGGAAGTGATGCTCGTACGCTCTGTATGTTACACATACATAAGTTACATCCCTTAGAGAATGAACTATATCATAACCCAAAAGTATAGTCTTCCCTGTGAATAAAAATTAGGGAAGATAACTCTTTTCTACGGCCTCCTCTCTGAGCCCCAATGCAAAACCTCTCTTCCTGAGCCTGAGAGAGGAAAAATGCAATTTCAGCTTTTCATACTACAGCAATAGAGCTTGCCTTTGCCAAGCACATGCAGAAAACATGAACTTCATCCTAAAAGGTTTTTGGTGTTTCGAGACCTCCTGGGAGAGCTTGTCAAAAACACAGTGAATCAAGTTCTAATTGCACAAACTCACCCTGGTCTTGGCAAACACGACTGTTTGGTTTGAATTTCAAAACTGTTCCCATCAAAATCCTTGGGAGCAGAGAAAATGTTATTAAGGTCTCTTTTTGAATCTCAAAGACAAAATCAAAGGCTGGTGGTATGCAATGAATTAAAGTGTTCTCCTAGTGAGATTTGAATCTAAATATAGCAACTATACTGACCATAAGGTAAAACTGAATCAAAATTTAAAAAAAAAAAAAAAGACAGATGAGACAGGGTGAGACAGGGTGGACAAGCTCAAAAGATTTGGAAATCCAGTGTAGAGAGGAAACCATATATATAGCTCCTGGCAGAAGCTTATCCAAACTAACAGATGCTTCTGAAGTGTGTCCTCCTGTGACCCTTCTATTTAGTCTTTACTTTTGATCTTCAAGAGATTCCTTTCCCCCCTTGCTGCTGATGCTACCTTTGGAAGACGACTTGCTAATTTCCATTCAGAGAGAATTTTCTTTGAGGAAAATCAGAAATGCCCCATGAGCCACTCTTTTTGTAGGGGAAGACAGTCTCTTACACCATCTGTTGCTTCAGAAATTTTGCTCTCTTTCACCTACCCACATAACCTTGTATCTCTCTAACCTTTGCCACAAACAACAGCACTGAAGTGCTTTTCCCTTTAATGTCTTTTCTCCCACAACTTCCTCCGTAACATCTACAAGTGATAGACTTAATTCAGAAGTACATATTTTTTAGGAACTTTCTGACAAAACTTTTGGGAAACGACATGTTGCCTGTTCTCAGAGACACTTTTACAATGGCAGTAAGCAGACAGAGTATCTTGCCCAGAGATAAGTGCATGGCTTCCAGTTCACAAGTATAACTCAAAAACTTTTAATTACTGCCATCGATGCATCAGGGGAGCTACATTACGGCAGCTGAGTGATTACTCTGTCAGTCTGATTAATAGACCAGGTGGGGTTTTAAAGCAAGGTTCTGCATGTGTATATGCATGCGGACAAGAGGTAGATGTATGTGTTTTTTGAGGGGAGTTCCAGTTTAACTAGCCAAAGCCATATAGTGGACACAGTTACTGAAACTTTCTAAACAGGAAAGTATAGAATTCAAGTATTATTTTCAATAGTTTAAAGAAATGCTAAATCAATTTTCTCATCAGAGGAGCTGTTTTAGAGCAATTCACCAAGTCAAGATAATGAATGAGCTGTTCTTTCACAGCGTTCCTCAAGGAAGAATTATCCCAAATGATATGGTTACTTAATATGAACATTTATAAAGGGACAGTCATTATGCGAATTATGTATTTTACATAATTTATTTCAACTTTCAGTTTATAGCAGTACTTTTATCTTTCTTTCATTCAGTGATAAAAAAGGCATCAATTAAAATTCTCCTAACATGTCTACAGAACAAATGTCTGCTACTGAAGTTGCTGTGCTCATTCAAACATATAATTATTCATAAGAGGGTCCTGGGCAATCTACATTTACAAAAATAATGAAAAGATAAAAACTGCACACTTATATGTACCAGTTTAGGTATATGAGTAATGCACTACAAAACAAATTTAGGGATGTGCTGGTCTGTAGCAGTGCCACCTACTATGTGTTGACTTGGCTGGGTACTACTGCTGTTAATTATGTAAATGCACTTAGAGCCCAGAGAACAACAGGCTTGCTGCCATGTTTTTAAAAGAAAACAGAGACCATGCTTTGATATCTCCTCAGACACATTTTTACCAAGGTTTATCCGGTTTGCATGTACACAGCATGGTTTCAAGAGATGCAAGTATGAAAGAAATACGATCAAACCAGGTTATAAAAAGTATTACTGCAATTTCAAAGAATCTATAATCAGAGTTGGAGAGTTATAATGCAGGGAAACAATTTAGAACCCCACAACGGGTTATTGTTACAGAAATGTCCTATTTAGAAATTAAAGACTATTGGGCTATTGGTCTGCATCAGCATGCCTGATGGCAGAGGTTGGCCAAATGGTCTGATCTGCCCAAAATGCAATTTCACTGGGTTCTGCAAGCAAAAATTCAAAAGCTGAGTTAGTAATAAAATAACATTTCTCATGTACTGCAGTGAAGACCCTGCTAGACCTTGCAGATGCTGAAAAGAGCTGAAAGCTCCAGCTCATTGTCTTTCTACTTCAAATCTCATTCACAAAAGACAGACTTCACTGATGCAGGCGATGAAAACCACTGATCAGAAAATAACTTTTTCTAAGTTTTGGCTCAAGTGAGCCATAGAAGATTAGAAGCTCCTAAGGAATATAGCACAGGGGGATACACAATGATCAAGGACACAAAATTCATTTTAACATTTCCCTGTCTTCTTGTATTCTTGACCAATATAAAGATTGATCGAAGTATTGACTACTCCTTAACAATCACTTAGAATGACCATGCCCTTTGTCAGAAACTCAGATTAAGAACTTAACGAAATAGTATTAGTAATTAAATGCTCCTTCCTAAAATATTCATGAATTTTCTCCCTCTCATTCACAATTCTCCTCTGAGTTCCCCTGCAGTCAGCTAACAAACTTTTTGCTTTAAATGCTGAGCCAAAATAGGAGGAAAATCTCTCATTTAACTCTCATAGCAACCATTTAAGAAGCAAGCAGTACTACTTCCTTCTGATAAACATACTATTCCAGTCTACATTGTCTCATATGTAACTCTAAATACTTAATTGTTTCCTGTGAACTCTACTAGATACATGGAAATCCTTATGCTACTGAGGAGAGTGAAGCCCCATGAAAGAGATTCTTTGACAGAAAAGAGAGTTATTAGGGGCTTGCTACTTAGTTGGCACTAATGACAACAACATTCTACTTCCCTGAAAAAACACTGAAAGTGTTCACTGATTTCCATGATATAAGAGCAATTACCAATCATATAACTGATGTCTGCATTTATCTTTCTATGAGTATGATTCTGCACAATGATTTCTACCAGAATTTGTTACCTTTTGGAACTAAGTCACTAAGGAAAACTAAGTGCGTGTTCTCATGCTAACTTTAATGTTATAGAATTCTATGATTTAGCCACAAAACACAGTAATAATTTCGTTTAATTTTCTTAAACAACCTGAAGGCCCATCTAGCCTGTGTGGTTCTGTGTCTATACAGACGCATTTATTCTACCCCCCAATGGAAACTGTAGTTTAGCTATAGTTTTTTAAGATTCTCACTGCTTTTCTGAATTTCCAGTAGCAATCTGTGTCTAATAAACAAAGAATTCCATTAATTGATACGTTAGATAAAAAGCATTTGCTGGATAATATTGTCCTGCTGGATTGCCTCTCACTGTCTCAAGGAGCAGTACTCATTGAAGGACTCTTTGCAGAAGAAACGTCAGAATTGTGTATGTTTGCATTGAGACACAATGTAGAAATTTATTTACCACCTCTGTATGGGGAATAAACACTTCATTTTCCAGATCTTTTGACAGTTCAAAGTTAATTATACCTACAAGCACTATGTAAAGGAAAAGTGAGATCATTGTGGCTAGAAAAACGAATACAAAAATTAGGTTGAGAAAGATTGCATGGAAGTGGCTACACAACAACTCTGTTCAGACTCTTAGCACCACCAATACGAATTAGGCATTTTATCTGCGAATCAACACAGTTGTGTCAAGTTGGAGCCCCAGTCTCAGTGAAGGCTAAAAATGGAGCCAGGATGCTGGAGCACAGTCCTGCAGAGCTGGGAAAAGTCTCGCCTCTGCTGATCTGAAATTCAGCAGGTCAAGGGAGCAGAGGCTGTTCTTCCTTCCAGACCCCTCTCACAGAGTGACTGAGTGAGAAAACTCAGTCCTTGGATTAAGAAACAAGCATCTTCCCAAACTGTACATCACTCAGCATGCCAAAGTGTCCCTCAGCTCTGAGAGATCATCAGGCTCCAGTGAAACTGCCAATCTCTGAAGAGAGACAGAGCATCCTCCATTCCCCCTTTGCCTCCACCCCCAATTTTTGCTGCTGGCAGGACTCTGAGCTGCTCTCAAAAAGGGAGAGAGCTGGCTCTGCACAGCAGCCAAGGGACAGAGCGCCAGCTTTCCTCTAATTACCAATCTCGAGTACTCTGTGTGCAGCTGGAGCTAGTCAAGTACAGCTTGAGCTAGGCATCTGGACCTGAGGGAAGATGGAGGCAGAAGGGCACTTCGCTCTGGGTCTGAGGCTGAGCCTAGCAGGGACTATTTTTTGAAATTAATTTTAGTTTTCTCGTCTTTTTTTAAATTCTGCACATAGCACAATGTAGCAGTAGCTGAATCAAAGTACAGGTATTTAAATCATTTTCTGGTTGTACATAGCCAGAGCACAACTTTGTATTATATGCACTGGAACAGGCTGCCCAGGGAAGTGGTTAAGTCCCCATCCCTGGAGGTATGTAAAAGACATTTAAATGTGATGCTTAGGGATAAGGTTTAGTGGTGGACTCGGCTGTATTGGGTTAATGACTTAATCTTAAGGCTCTTATTCTACCAAATTATTCTATGATTCTATCATAAACCCTGTCCTCCTCCCTCCCCACCAGCTCTGTCTAAGAGGCTGAGCAGAAGGCTTGGCATATCCATGTGCAGCCACACAGCCTGGGCCATGCTGTGAAAGGAAATGACCACAGAAACACAAAGGTTCAACAGGAAAATTGGAATAGACTGCACAAAAGGAGTGAGAATACGGAAGAGACTTGAATCAGGGCGAGAGGGTAGGGATAAGAGCAGGAGGCTGGGGCTGGCTGGTTAAGGAAAAAGGGACCAAATTAGGGAGAGAGGGAAGGGAGACATGGAGTGATTTTGGTTTGAACAGCAGCTGCAGGGTAGATGAGTAGGATACACTAAATGTGGAGCCTAGAAATGAAAGACATGGAGACTGAAAGCTGGAATTGGATATAAGTAATGGGATATGTCACAGAACCAGGCATGAGGAAGACCCAGGATTGGGGCAAAAAAAAGGAGACACAGAGAGAGGATTTCGAAGTGACAGGAAGGAAAAAGCCACACTTGGAGATACGATCAGAAAACGTCAGTGCCTCATTGGCTCTGGAGTTTGGACTGGTCACCACGACTATAATTGTCACCACTCTCTGTTGTTAACAAACAGGTGTGAAGTCCAGAGGCAAAGTAGGTTTCTCCTCTTTCTCATGAACTCTCTCATTGGAAGAAAAACCACACACTGCTACTAGCAGTTGCTCACATGGAAAACATCCCTTCAGGGGAGGTAACCATTCCAGTACCCTGATAAGACACATCAGATTTGTATGGCAGGCTTTTGATTTTGAGATGGCTATCTTTCTGTAAAAAATACCAATTTATGCACACAGAAGGTCCTGCATTAATGCATCTGCCTGAAGATTTCAATGGTGAAGACTCAAGGACTGCGAGATGTCAGGCTAAGGTTATCTGTACCTTGTGAGTAGAGATAGTGCAATCATTTCTTAGTTACTGGATCATACACAGTTTGTTCCAGAAGACACAGCCTTTTTTTCATTAAAGAGTTTCTAACTTACGATTGTGAGGTGGAAATACATAGTGACAGAGCCCCTGTAGTTCCCCTGCATGCTGCTGCTGCTGCACAAACCGGAAGGTGTGCAAGAAGAGGGGTGTAAGTGCAAGAGACAGCAGCAGATGTGAAAACATTCGCCTCCTGTTACCAAAGTCACTGCTGCTAGGAGAAACTGAATTCGACCAGCTCTGCTAACACATGTCTCTCAACCAACTCTGCTATGAGACATCTAAGAGATACTAAGTGATTTTCTAGAACCAAACTATTTCCTAGCCCCTTTTATAATTTTTTTTTTTTTTTTTTTTTTCTGTGGGATTGCCTCTTCATCACAGCTACACTTAGATTTGCTCAAGTGACAAGTGCCCATGGCTGGTATTGAAACCAATGAGAGCTGGACCTTAATATATCACCACTGGGGAGAAGAGGAAGAGCTGACAAAATATCCGTGGGGAGAGAAAGAGTCCTGTAGTGCACGGCACTATCCAGATAGGACTGCACTGTACTCCTTTAAGATCAGCATAAAAAAAACCCAGACTTTTTATGGAGCTAGATATATGACACAGTTATAGGCATCATTCAAAGCAAGAGAAGAAACTGCTTTTAAAATCATTTGAATGCTATAGGAGAAATAGGTCTGTCAGTACAATAATACATAAGATTACATCAAGTAAATATGTGGCTCTGTCTGTTACTAATGAAATAATATGCTAGACCCTCCTCCCTCAATTAGGTAACTGCTCAGATAAAAGATGGGTAATAATATGAATTTTCATAATACTATCCTCAGACATCTCAAATTAGGGGCCCTTTGACTTTAATTTCTTTGTGCCTCAGTATAAAATGTGGACAATAATGAGCAATAATACTCTTGTTGTGGAGGCTATTGTGAAGATAAATATATTAATGCTTGAGAAGCCCTTAGGAAATACAGTGATGAGTGTCACAAAAAAAGTCCACAAGGAAATGAATGATTTCATCTTCATATCAAGGTTCCAATCATGCGCAGTAAGTAAGGCCTGGGGCCACAGGCTGCATGGAAAAGGTAAACCAAAATATTGAGTAGCTTCTCATTAAGTGAAGCAAGTGAGACAGAGATCCTGTGGAAAAATGGAATGTGAATAGATAATTAAAGATTGTATCGTAATGCATGCACAAAATAGGGGTGAAAAGTTTATACTGGTGACTTAGTTCTGACATCTAACGCCTGAATGCATGACTCTGCAGCTTCAGTGGTGTTGCATTTTTAACACCATTTTTTATATGTCACTGTGTTGCTTAAATTATCATCAGCTTGTTTCTGATATTAGGCTTGTTTGTGTGATGCTTTTCTTTCTCTAATCCCATGTATTTAGAACACATTGTCCAGATATGAAAATCTTTGCAGCCTGGCCTTGAGGAATAGTAAAAGTTTGTATAATTTAGATTAGTGCAGTAATCGTTTGGCCCTGATGCCAGAAACATCCCCAAGGGTACTTATCACTCATTCAGAAGATGTAGCTGTTGCTTTTCCACTTAAGGTCAGGAAAAAAGCACAACTTACAGCCAAAAGAACATGCTGCAGTTCTTGTCTGGGAGGTGGCAGTTGCAGGTGGCTGGGGCACCACCAAGCAGCTGCCTTCAGAAATGTCACCTGGCACAGTCTGGGCAGTCTTGGCAGTCTTTTCCAACACACAGTCTGCAAAAACCAGGTCAAATCAAGACCATAAAGATGTACACTCACACTCCTGACATGGAACAACAATCCTTTTGGTTTCCTCTAACTCTAGCTGTCTGATAAAGCAGATCACTTAACCACTTCTTTTCTGCAACCTACTCCGAAATAGATTGTGTGCTATACTTATGATCAGTACTGGTGTTGAGAATTATTTGTTTCTCCACTTTGGGCACACAGTTCTGAAGTGGAATGAAATTTCATTATATACCCAATGCGTGCTGCACATTGTATATAGCCAAGCACCTGAGGGAAACTAAAAGTAAAGAGCCATCCAAGAAGGATTATAGGATTATATCCTTAAATCCATAGTGAGATACATTAGAAAGTGATGTACACTGTTTTCTCATTTTCATCTACAGGCAATAGAATGGATTACCTAGCCACAAGTTTCCATCATTTAATTCCGTGTGTGGTATGTGATGCGGGAAACAACATCATAGCAAAGCTCAGTGAGAACTGATGGAGAGTGAAATCAAAGCTGGGTTTATGCGAAAGGAAGAGCTTCAATGTCTCTCCTGAAAGATGAAATAAAATCACAGCCAAAATGACCATTACCAGCCAGAACAACTACAGTGCAGTCTTCTGACTTACTGTATCACTAAATTAACGCTGGCACGGGTGCAAGCCATGAATACACTGAGAAGTGCAGTGCTCCAGAGGCTTCTACAATTGTTGAATAAGAGATGGAAACAGAGTTGGCCAGGATAGAATAAAAGTTTCCTGAAGGTGACAGCCAAATTTGGCTGGCCACAGCAGAAAAGCAGCCCTGCCAGAGTTGAGTCACTGAAACCATGAGTACTTCCCCAGGAGTGGGACCCCACCACCAGCAACTGCCTTCGGTCTTTGCCTCCCCCTCTGCCTCTGGAGCACCATAGAGTGCTGTTGGATGGAGGGAGACCATTTCAGGGGATTAAGCCAGTTTCAAGTCCTCTCTGCTGACGTGCTGTCTTGCAAAGCAGGACCATCCTGCTACCACCATGATACTTATGCAGAGACAGGGAACTGCTTGTAAATGTCTGCTATGAGCTGGAGGTGGCCAGGCTTGGAGCTGCAGCCATGACTGCTGGGCCTGGGCTTCTTGCTCCCTTATAGCCCTCCTATATGCTTCAAACCACTCCCAGCATTGGGCTGCCATAGGACACACACTGCCTTCCCCAGAGCCAGTCCTGAAAACAGCTCTGTAATTCAGCTATTTTCATCCAGGGAGAAACAGATTCCATGCCTGCTGTGACTGATTTCAAAGGCTGACAGCCCCACCCTGCATTGGTTGCTAATGGATAGTCCCCTCCATGCCTGTGGCTGCCCTCTCTGCTAATGAAGTGGGAGATGAAAGCACATGGTACCATCACATGCTGCCTGAGGTTGTGTCATTCTGGCATTAGAGGTATCAAGACAAGTCCAGCATTATTGGCTACTGCAGCAATCAAACAAGTGTTGGGGACAGTAAGGTAAAAACTACAGCTCCTTCCCAGTTTGCTCAACATCACCTTTGTCTCTGCTTGTACCATTTCAACAATAGCGATGATGGGTTGATACATTTGCAGCACCCATTGGCTCAGGCAGGGCTCTAAGGAATCTTAATGAAAAATTTTATTGCAAACACCATCTGGGTGCTAGGAAGAGGTAAACAAGAGGTTAATTATTTGGGGACCAGCCATAGTACAGTCCAAAGTCAGCTGCAGCACTCTACTAAGACCATTTGGGAGACTCTGTAGGCTTGTTGATTTAGTTGCTTTGCTGCTCCAGTGGGAAAGACAGATTCACATTGCATTATGCAGTGCTGGTTCTCAATCTGTCTGTCAGATCTGGTGTTATTCTGGGGAATCTTTCCCTAACAAGCATTACAGGATGGAGAAGCAAACAAGGTCAGATTCCAGAGGAGGGAAATTTTTTAGCTTCTGACCTGAAGGAAGGTAGAAACCTGAAAGGAAGGTAGAAGGCCAAACTTACACAGCATCTATGACCCACAGGGACATGATGCCACACACAGTACAGCTGAGTAATTAAATGGTAGTTGAAACTCAGAAACCATCACAGTTATAATTTCAAATCACTAAAAACACTTGGGAATACCTCCCCTCCTCTATACATATGAAAATGAATTATTTATTGATGGGCTCAGTAAAGTCTGGATTCTAACAAATGCAAAAATATCTAATGTATTTGGTATCTTAAGACACTCAGTGATTCTATATGTCTGTTTTGTTATAAAAATTAAAGCAGCAGCTTTATAGCGTGTTAGAAAAAGCCAAAGACAATAAAAGTACTTCAGTCTTTTTGTTAATGTTTCATATCACAGGCTTCAAACTTTTCAAGGAAGTGTAAACATCTTCTATTCAATCAGCTTTGCAGAAACAGTGCAGCTAGACTGATATCAATATCAAGCATATTCTTGTTTCTTTCCCCCTTTGAGGTTTGATTAAGAGCAAACCAAGCTAGTCTTGCTCCCTCTTCTTACTTGAACTCAGTATTGTCGATAGGTGGATCTGTATGCTCTGTACAGCCTGTCCCTAAGTCTTGTATATGCAGTATGCCAAGCAGCTAAATGTAAGGTATGGATGGGCATAAAACTTGTTGGAAGGCAGTGCTCTGTCTAATGAAGGCAAGCTGAGGTTTATCTTTCTCTTTTCAATTCACTGCTTGCCCTGAAAAAATGCAAGCAATTCTATCACTCAGCAGTTGAACCTGTTCAGTCTCATCTCAGATTTTTCATTTTCAGATAAAAACCTGTGTAGAACTCATAACAAAGCAGATTTCTAGTCAAATAATACATTCCACAGCATTGCTGTGGAGAGTTGAATGTCACCATTACTGTTATATCAACATAAATCACTCCAATACACTCCTAAGCAATGCAACATTTCTCAGACATACACCCCACAATAACAAAGCCTATCACACACTGATTACAGCAGACTCTATGAAAAGGCTTTCCTTGATATTAAAGACGAAAACAGTTCTGTGAAAGACTTGCCGACAATTTCCAGACTTTCTTATTCCTATAAGTGCATGGTTTTTTTGTGAATTTGGGCTGGATATGTTGGTTTCCAGGGGCAGTATGTGAAAATGCTGGGTCTACTTTTGGACAACTGCTTTGTTATTTCAGGCAAATACCTGCGCTGCCAAAGAAGAGCTTAAGTGTCACAAGTATGGCATGTACCCATTGTCAGGGTAAAAGGGAATGACTATGACAAATGAGAAACTTTTTCAGCTAATTCATTTTGTGTGTAGTCATCTCAGAGCCAAGAGGCTCCAGCTGGGACTGGTGCCTGATTACACTAGAAGCTGTACCAAGTCAGACAACCTCCTTCACCGAGCACCTTGGGGGCTTAAGCAGACAATCACACAAGTAGTGAAAGAAAAGAACTACAGTTGTTCCTCTTCTGCAAATGAGGAACTAAGTGACAGAGCTAAAAAAAGGGCTCAGCCCTCAGCCTGTATAAATTGGCACAAGAAGATTCAGGCCAACACAAATACACCAAGTTACAGCAGCTGAAGAAAACACTGGAGTCAAATTTATAATGCCTGAGATAAATATAATGCATCTGAGCAAGATTTAACCATCTGCAATCAGTAGAAAGGATGAAATGTACTTAAAAATACTGTACTTCACATGTCTCGTTTAATAAAATCCACAGCATAAAATGATGGTGCCAGTTATTAAACTAGACAAGCACAGAATGATAACACTGCAAGAAAAACCAGACTGCTCATTAAAACGGTGAGGTATATAACGTGCAGTAAGGGACAAGATGCACTCGCCTTTTGTCAGCAGAAAATTATTTTGCTTCTAATTTTCTTAGTCCCAAAATAACTGAAAGACTTGAAGAAATAAACTGTACTTTATAGAGGGGGCTGGCAAGCGGGCAAAAGAATGTTTGAAGGATTTTTAGAAGGAATTTATACATCCCACTGGATCTTGAAAATATTTCAACAGAAACTTTTGGGAGTTTAATTACACATATCAGTGCTGCACCTTTTGCCCCTCATCACCCTTTTACATAAACACTACCTACACTTCCATTAAACTCGAAAGTGTTTTCCTTTAAAATAAAAGCATTGGATTGTCAAAGCATTATTTCATTCTCTGACGCATAAATATAATACATTTCCATTCTCTTTGCCTTGTCCTCAGAAAACAATGAAGTGAAGGAGGTGTGGAGGCTCCATGCCCTGGCTACTCAGAGCCTCACTTCTCTGCCAGGAGATGGGCAGGGGCATTTCACTCTGGCGGACTCTCAATTTCTGCGTGCTTTTTCCTGAGTTGGCCATTTCTGAGACTTTACTAACTTGTCCCTCTTAGTACAAAACATCTGGGAAATAACTCACTCCCTTGTTACCACTCAGAGAGAGAGGATAGAGGAAAGTTAAGAGAAAACAGATGCCTGATGGATGATGGTGGAGCTCAGGAGAGCTACTGTTCTGTGTTCAAAATTGAAAGGAGAGAGACTAGATATCACTCAAAGCAGTGACTCTCAGGGAAAAAAAACAGAGCACTTTGGGACTGAGAAATTCAATGCAGCTGTAAATCCGTAAGTAGCAGCTGTAGAGGCAGATTCAAAAAACGAAATCTAGGATAGGTGAGAAAGATTCACATCTGACCCACTAGAAAGAAATGCCATGGTGCCAATAATGGCATGAGAAAATCATAATTTTTTTGGTTAAATGGTATTTAGGAATATACTCAGGTATGTCACTGGAATTTCATAGTAAGTACAAATAAAGTGAAGCTGTAGATAGAGACTGTTCCTTTCTAGTCCTTTAATTCACTTTTATTTTCAGGATTATTTTGAATATTTTACATCAGTACTGATGAGGAACACTTCCACAATCCATAGATAGATGAGGATGTAGAAAGGACAAAAGAAGAGGATGAGAGACTGCAGGAAGGAAAATCTTTTACTTGCTACAGAAAGGTTTCTCCCAAAGTTACCCCACTTGAACTTGTCCCTCCTCCTTCAGAGATCTGCAGGCCACGGGAGATACACTACAACAGAGCCAGCACTCACAGCAGGATCCTTCGGCAAACACTGCGCAATTAGCTGAGTACAAGTGTGTCTTCAGAATGGTTATCCATTTCTGTAATGCTGTTTGACAGGTGTGTCTAAAATCTGCTAGTGAAGAGCAATATACTCTGAGCGGAATGAAACACTCCACATAATCCTGACGAGAGCAGTCCAGGGTATATGGCTCCTCCCTGTAAAACCTGCAGGCACCAGTAATGGAGCTGGATCTGTCATCAGCTCTGTTAGAGCTGAATTTCCATCTACCCTGACTCATCTGAAAAACCTCTCGCTGGTCACCTGCACTAATTGCTGAGTTCACATCTTGAAAGGGCAAGTAGTGCATGAATGAAAATCCATAGCAACTTCTCACATAGAGGAATTCCGAATGTCAGAGATGATGCAAAATCCATTTGCTAACTTAACTAACAGATGTTTCTTAAGGGTTTGGACTTGTCTTTTATTAAAATGTTTTCAAATGCTACAAAACCAGAAAAGGTACAATGGAAAGTACCTTGACATTCACATGCTTACTTCTTCCAAAGTTTTTCTCCTAAATAGGAGGTTTTTAGAAAGATAATTTCATTTAAAGTTTGGCAGCTTCCTCAGGAACAAGCTATACATCAGTACTTAACACTGTTGGGTGTTACGAAAGAAAAAAAATTAAATACCACTCTTGAATCAAATGTACATCTGAGAGAGTCTACTCTGACAGGAATGACAAAATACTTTGTATATCCTGTTTTGTCTGTGAACAAAAAATCATTACTTGCTTATCTGTTTCAAGGGAAAACCACTATGCCTGGGTGTTCTGTTTAAAGTGTAAATCAGGATTCTCCTCTTGTTCGTGTATGTGTAAATTAATTCTATCAAATTACTGAGTGTAAATCCAATTAAAAGCTGCATCAAATTCCATTTCCAGACTTAAACAGATTTTCTAAAAAAACAAACCAAAACAAACAAACAAACCAAACTCTAAAAATCAAGTCTTCATACACTTTGTGTAGACAAGACAACATCTCTACTCAATCTTTAACTATTCGACCGAATTATATTTTCTTCTATGCACTTGCTGTTGGGTGCTGTGTTTTTTAATGTACTCAAACATCCCACTAGATTTTAATGCAAACATTTTGATTGATATTATTTTTGTATTGCAGTTTAACAATGACATCTACAAAACGTAAGTAACATTACAAAGTAGATAAATTAACTGCTTGGTTTGTGGGGGTTTTTCCTTTTCTTCCGTCCCAGAAGATATAAAGAACTAGAAGCAAACATACAGGAGATCCTAAACATTTCTTATTTTTCTAATTCCCTTTATGAAACTCTATGACAGACAGAAGACCAAACATTCTGCAGAAAACAAAACAAAAAAGATAAATGAAATATGTTGATTTTCAATTGCAGTGTCAGGTTAAAGCATGACAGTTACATGTTAAAGCAATTTACATATAAAAATCTTACGAAACAGGTTTTAAAAATCCACCTGCTGAAATCCCAATATCGACATAGACAGAAATTCCTCAGTAGTCATAAAGTAATATTGTTAATCACCTAAATCTCTTTGAACTTCATTTCTTTTAAGTTACCCTGGAGGACAAAAATCTATTATCTTTCTTTACAAATGTAATACCATTTGATATTAATGGGATTATTTTGCTGGTTTTGTTAAATATTCACTTACAAGAGCCTTTTCAAAGAATCTTTGTGATACATAAACGCTGTCTGGCTTCTGTCTATTCCAGTCATCAGCTACAGAGTTTCTTCAGTTTGTTGAAGAATAAATTCTTCTTTTGGTATCAAATACTATTTTCAGGTAGCTTTTAAATCATTCAGACATTGCATCTGATTGTCCTTTCAGGTAAAAAATTGCAGTCAGTTTTAAGAGTTGCAAGCCTGAAACTAATGCTAAAAATCTAATGTGGTCCATGTACAGTAGTGAATGTTGTGGGTACCACAAATATCCATATGTTGGCATCTTGCCATCTCAGTTAGGAGGGCAGGCATAATTTAACACATTGTGAAAATTACTTTACCTCATCACTTTCATACTGTGAAACAAACTAACAAACTTCCAGGGTTTTTGCTTCCGTACTACAAATAAGCACATGTCCTTTAAAATGAACTTATGCTCACCTACATTTGGACAAAATTTGACCTGCTGCTTTTCAGAGAGAAAATATGCAATCTCTGTATTTATTATGCAAGCCCTATACTTAAAAAAAAAAAATCAGTGGTTTTATTTACATAGGAATATAGGCCTCTCTGCTGCCTCTCAAAAGGCCTAAAATAAGTGTTGTCTCTGATACACTATCCTAGACTCAGTGAAACTTAGATTTTTTCCAAACCATGGCCAGATAGCAGAGGGAGAAGTGGAGATCAATCTGCCTGTCAGAATCAAACACGCTCTGAAGATGTCTCTGTGATAAAATACTGGCAGAGAAATGCTACTGCATCTCTTTTACCAGCTGTGGAAATAGCTGAGCAGCATCCTTGCAGGGCTGCAGCTCTGGACTAAAGCCATGCCATGTTTATAATCCTTCTTCTGGATTTGACTTGAAGGATGGTTATCGGATCCAACATACGGCTCATTATGTTGAATCCAGCTATTTTCAGTGGAGAGAAATGTGGACCTCTAGAGCCTGCTGCATCTCATCCTACTGTAGATGTTTGAAACCACCCTAACTATACCTCGATGCCTCTGCTGACTGTGAAGATCAAAATTAAAATCAGGTGGAGATGTATCCACAGCAGCTATCTAAAATAAGTACTCAAGTTCCCTTTTCTTCCTTCCAGGGACAGCAGATGTGAAAGGATGTGCCCCAGCAAGGTAGCAGCACAGCCTGGGCCAGAAGCCAGTCACACTATTGAATGAGATCCTGGTGTTGTCCTGAAACCTCTCCATGATCTGTTTTCTGGGATTGTCTTAATATTTTTGTAGTCATGACTTTCATATTGACTTTTCAGTCACATGTCTCTGTCTTCTGCCGTGTTTCTCATCCCTGCTCCATCCATAGAGTATCCAGTGGCCTGACTGGACTAGAGGAGACTTCGCACACTTCAAGGAGGGTAGGACTGAGAGGCAGACAGAGGCAGTTTGTTGCAGGATGAAAACCAAAGGTAAATTTGCGCATACATATTTGAGCATCACTCACATATAACTGTCTATAAGATTTAGCTGTCTGTGTTATCCTCCCTACCTGTCTGCCTGGGTTATGTTAGATTGAAAAAAGGCAGCTTTTCAGGGCAGAGATTGCGCAGGAAATAATTTTTCTATGCTCTATGCAGGGCTCAGATAAATATTAAATTATAATTATACTAAGAAGGCAGAACCAACATTTACAATTATGTAAATATTTCTCACAGCTTTGAAAATGGATTTCCAAACTCAATTGGTTTTCTCTTGTTGCTGAACACAGTCACATGCTGAACACATCTGCAGTGTGGATGCTACCATTCAGAGGGACAAAAAATGCCTGTACTCAAAAACTAGATGTGAATTAATCTGTGCTCTTACTTAACATTAGCCTCAAAAAAAACCCTTCTCAATACTAAGCATTCATTTTTGGGGTTTTTTTCCTAATTTTGTCAATTTGTTGCTAAAGCTTCATAAGTTATAAAAAAAGTCTGTGAAACACAGAATTTCTAGAGGCATGTAATATATATATTATAGCATACTTGAGTCAAAGGATCATGATCCTGGTGGTCTTCACTTGTGTTGTGGAGGGCAGCAAAGATGGTTAGGGAACTGGAACATTTCTCTTACAAGGACAGGCTGAGACAGTGGGGCTGTTCAGCCTTGAGAAGAGATGGCTGTGAGGTGACCTCACCAGTGTCTATCAGTATCTGAAGGGAGGGTGTCAAAAAGAGGGAGCCAGGCTCTTCTTGGTTGTTCCAGGCAATAGGACAAGAGGCAATGGGCAGAAACTGATGCACAGGAAGTTCCACCTGAATATGAGGAAGAACTTCTTTACTGTGCAGGTGACCGAGCCCTGGGACAGGTTGCCCAGAGAGGTCATGGAGTCCCCCTTGCTGGAGATATTTAAGAACTCTCTGGACACAATCCTGTGCCATGTGCTCTGGGATGACCGTGCTTGAGCAGGGAGGTTGGGCCAGATGATCCACTGTGGCCCCTTCCAAACTTGCCCATTCTGTGATTTTGTGTGATTTAATACTTTGCTCTCTCAGCGTAAGATTATTATACACTAGAACAACACTGCAAATAAAACATGCTCACATATTTTCCCAGTCCAAATAAATAACTTCAAGTAAATAAATAACTCCATCACACAAATATCACTTAGAAATTAAATTAAAAAGAGCCTCTTGCTTTGTGTTATAAAAATACGGAAGAGTGCTCAGGACAAGCTGTTTCGCATAAGATTCTTCTCTATATTCAGCAAATCCAAGGTCAAAATACTGGAATTTCATTTGTCAAAGTCAAAAGGATGGTTTAATAGTTATTTTGTATGAAAGCAGGTCTGTTTTTCTACCCTGCATGCAATATCAAATTCGGTATAGCTTGATACATCCTGTATTTTCATTCACACTTTCATTACAGCTCTGTAAAGTACAATCATTCATTATACATTCTCTTGAATCTTTTTGAAACATCAAACAAAATGTAAAATTCAATGGGAGAGAAAACAAAGCACCAGAAATCTTACGAGAAAAACAGTATTTCCTTTCTAATCCTCCCAGTTCTAACCATGAAGCACAGTGAGCACTGAATAGTAGTGGACATTAGAAAACAAAACTGAACTATAGGACTCTATGCAGCTCTAAAGTCCTTGTACAGCAGTGATAAAATCTGAGTGCCACCAGTGTCACCTCTATGATAATTACTCAAGTAACAGATAGTTTTTTAAAGAGAACTAAGTGTCTCAGAAATACTCTCTGCTAGCAGAGTTAGTAATATATTGGAGAGGAAGGACCCACTGGTTCTTCTCAAATTCTTTTCTGACCTTCAGTTCAACAGCCTAACATGTCTAGGACTAAGAACAAAAGCCATGGGCCTTCGATGCTCCTCTTCCTTGCCTCAGCCCAAATGACCTAATTTTTCACAGAGCTTTAGGTGAATTATTCACATAAGGCTCAAACCACAGACAAACGCAAAGGGGAGAGCACAGCACCACATGAAGAAGGTTTTTGGCCACATACGTGTGACCCAGATTCCTTCCTTAGCAGCTAGATTCAAAGGAGCAGACATCAGGCAGATCCCCCGTTAAGCTTTCAGGCAGAAGTCATTACACTACAAGGACCTGTCATCAAGTCACAAAATTTTCATGTGAAAGTGGAAAGCTGAACCTTGATAGAAAATACTACTTTTCTTCTATTAAAGTATCTTAGTGTTTGTATACCTGATATCATAAATGCTTAAAATGTGGAAGTATTTCTTCCTTGGTTGTCTGAATTTATCTCATTTCCTAAGAGAAGAACTGAATTTATCAAATAACCAGCTTCTGTTTCTTTTCCTGTTGTAATTTTTGCAGAAAACACTTTCTAATTTAGAAAGTCATGCAGTTCTTACCTAGTACTCTAAGAAGACAAATCAGCAATATTTTCTCAATAAAAGGCCAGTAGCCTTTTTTGCAAAGTTAACTGAAAATGATGTTATAAAATTCCTCTACTAATAGTGATTGCAAACTAAATATTTATTTACCTTTTTGCAGCCTTATCTAAACACCGTTTGCTCTAGAGGAAATAGAGTGACTAGGCAGCCTCAACAGCCTGAGTGGAACATTAGGAGAGTGTACCTGCATGACAATAAGAAGGTCAAACACCAAGATGAAAGAAGCCAAGAAGGCTCTTGAGACCTCATCACTTGGCAGAAATCCACGATTCAGCTTGTCCCAGCTGATCCAGTCAGTAGTGATGACAAGCACAACTACAGAGGTCAGAGTAAACAGAACCGTCCTGGAAGGAAGAAGAAAAAATAGTTCAGAGAGAATACGATAGTAATGAAGATGCATCATTCTATTTTATCTGTCTTCTAATGGTCAACAAATATTTTATCAGCACTTTTCCACGGATGAAAACAGACTGAGGAAAATTAAGTGCACAAAAAAAAGCTTTTAGTTTAAAAAAAGAAAGCAGTCAGCTGTATCCTCAGCGAAAAGAAATTTAGTAGCTAGTACTAAGCATGTTGCAAAATTCAGCTGGAGTATATCACTCTGGTTCTTCATTCCATATTTTTCACTGAAGATGAAAAACAATTAAGTAAAATAGCGGAGAAGTAAAATAGGACAGAAGTAAAATGTACCAAGGCCTGCATGATCCAGGCCAAATTCAAATCAACTAATTGAGAGAACATTGTTTAAGGCACCAAAGACATTAGAACCTTTGAAAATCTTTTCTAAGCTGTAGGAGCTATAAGACTCTAACTGCAAAGTCTAATTTTTATACAGAAACATGTCTGCATAAAAAAAATTTCAATGCCCAAAATAACTTTTAGTAAATTTTGGGGATTTTAGAAAGATTTTGCTTTGTGTTTTCTAAGCTGTCATTTGGACAAGCTTTCAACAATTTTATGACTTTTCTGAGAAGTCAGTGAAGAGTGAATCACAAAAGTATTAAAGCCTCCATATAAACGCTGTGAGAATTCCAGAAGATACATTTGGATGAATTTCTACAATTGTATGAATTGAATAATTCATACAATTCTGGAACACAATGTTTAAGAAAATACCTTTCTCAGCTATCCCTGCAAAATACCTCTGCGTCATTTCCAGCAGAACTTTGGTGATATCTCACAGAGCTAGCAGCAGTGACTGATTGAATTTTTGGTTCCGTGGAAGCTGGAAAATTTAGCTGGTAATTTAAGGGTGAGCAAGGCTTCTTCCAGTAGCCATAGCTGTCAGTAAATCTGTGCTATAATAGGGGCATATCAAAATCTGAATGAGTGCTCATGGCTAAATAATTATGGCAGGGTGGACTTTTTTCTACAGCAATAATATCTCATTTTCTTCAGCTACCAAGGGTTGTAAAATAAAGTGAAGAATATTTCCCATGACACTTCTAAACAGGACAAATACTCAGCTGAGGAAAATAAATCTATACACCAGTGGTCACAGGCTACTGGTCTGTATGCATTTCTTTTTAGCAGCCTTGTCTGTGTCTGCGAGAAAGGGGAAACAAATATGCACACAGGCAGTAGTAGAACACATTTGGACTTCTAAACATCATTCTTCTGTGACATGATGAGCAGCATTTCTTCAGAATGTAATGAGACACAAAATTACTTGATTGCTACCACTTTTGCCTTCGAACATCTATTTTTGTTCTTAATAAATTAACCCAGTTACATGTAACACTACGGTTGACGCCCGAACAATTTCTCTGAAAGAATTACAAGCATCTGGGCAAGAAAAAACCAGTAACTGTGGCATATTAGATGTAATTAGACCTAAGCAATAGCCAAGCCTTCTTATCCCAAAACATTTGCTCACCTACCATCTCAACTGTCAGTACCCAAACCTGACTGACTTTTCTACAAGCTCCCTTTTAGCACATACCCAGAATAGTTTACTTCGGAAAGATAAATCTCTCTCTTGCATAGAGACTCTTGAGACACACAAAGGTATTTTTTCCTACTTATTTCACCTTCATATCAGAAATTCTAGTGGTTAATGTTCTTACTTTAACTGGAAAGTTCTCCAGAAAGAAAACAATCCCCAGCACTTGTCTGCTGACCAAGGCAGACTGCCCCAGCCACTAGGCACCCTGATTTTCCTTGACCTCTTTCTGTGGAACCACCTCTCCTGGGGCAGAGGAAGTTTAGAACTGTAATTCAGATCTGAGTATTTCTCTATAGGAAGAATATACCCAGAAGTTATGCTCAAGACTATTCTGCCTCAGTCCTCTTGAATTATGCATTTGCATTTTGGAGCAAGAATTCAAAGCATGGAAGGTCAGACTTTGGCATGTAGGCAAGCAAAGGCAGACATATTTTTGTTCATGCTTCGTTGGCATGCATGCAAAGACCAATGAGTGGGCTGATTTCCTTGAGGAAATGCATATGCACTTAGAAAACTGCCTTGTTATTCATTCTGAAATGTCAAATAGGGAGGGAAGGAGGCAGAAAATGGGCTGATAACAGAAAAAGAAAATGTGAGACCAACAAAAAAGGTTAGAAATAGACTTTTGAAATGGTTGCACTAAACAGCGTAATTAGCACTTGGTTGCATTTTTGACCTGTGACACTGGAACACAGCAAGATATTCAATACATGCTTTTGGAGTTATAAACTGAGCTTGTTTGGGTTAGAGTTCAGTTCATTTCTTGTGAAAGTACGGTGTCCTGGAGATTAAGAGAAAAAGATGAGGATTTCATTTAACTTGACATAACTTGTATTGGATAAACCAATGTGAGCTGCCCTGCAGTATCTAGCCCAGTGTAGTGTGCCCTTTATTCTGCAATGCACACTATTGAGAAAGAGCTACACCATCAAGCTATTCCCAGCACTGCTGGCAGGACCTCTCCTCATTACAGAAGGGAAAGGTTACAAGGTGAAGGGCAAGAGAGGACTGACTCTTCCCTGTACCAGGCATTAAGAAATGCAATTTCTGCCTCTAGTTCACAAAGGAAATACACTTTTACATTTCACTTCTAATTCTAGCTTACTGTATTGAATGATTATGTGCCCTAGGCACCTATTCAGCAGCAATAACACACATTTTACAACCTACTGCATGCTCCTTGAGAGTGCAAATAAACACTGTCCAGACCAATAGCATACTGAATAGCTAAAATTATTAGGTAGGTCCAAAAAAGTCACTACTGTGCTTATCACTGCCAGTGATGATTTAAAATCCCCAGTGCTACACTGAACTGGGGGGACAAAAGGGGGAGGCTAAAAGAGAAGAATTTTTACTGTGAGAAACCCCTCAAAAAATAGGCAATTTTGTAGGCTGTATCTCTACAATATTCTTTGATTGCCAGGACTGAGTTTGGTCTTGCATTTGTCAAACCAAACCACTCATGCCGAACTGAATCCATACTACTGGCCCTCATTTGCCAACAGAAGACTAATCTGGTTCTCAAAAACTTGGCGAGATCCAAACCAGATATATCTTCCCTTCTGCCCCTTTCCACAACACTTTCTTGCACTATAAGCTTTGACCAAATTGAACAACTTCAAATCTATCACCCAGCACATTATACATTCTGAGAGGTTGTGAACCACATGGACCAGAAGCCTGAGCAGGTTTTAGTCACTGGTGTTTGTTCCCTCATGGCAGACAGGGTCATAACCTAAACCTTATAGAGAGAGAGCAAAATGAAGTGCTGTGACCTTATGCCCTGGATGGTTGGAGGCACTCTCTTCTGCTGTTCAGCATGTCCCACCTCTCATACCAGGAACTCCCTAAGCAGAGCCCATGAGACCATGACTCATTCTCTTGCAGCCCCAAGGCAGTACCACAAAACCATTCATAGCACATCCCCTCCAAACCTGCACCAGAAGTATCTTTGACTCCATACAGCCATACATTGTCTGTTATTTGCCTGTACTGAGTGAAAAACTGAATAATCCATAACATGCCCCTGGAAATACAAAAGACAAGCTAAGAAATTTATACATGTTCACAAAACATTTAATGTTGGAAACAAGAACTGTTTCCAATCTGAGTCTCATGATTCTTCGCGTCTAAATCAGCAGGGCAAACTATATCAAAAGCAGATTCTGGTCTGTGATGGACCCTCATTTCTCAAACTGTAACATAAAGACAATGAAGATTCCATTAAAATGTTAAAAATAATTCTTTGCACAGCACTACCTTACCTTTACTTGTGACTTTCAGTTGCTCATTTTTAGAGATATTTAAAATTTTCTTATCTTACATGACCTTCAGCCAAATCTTTTACAATGCTGCAGCTTTGATGATCAGATAGTAAGAGCTGTGTTAAGACCAATTGAAGAGATGAAAGACAAACCTTAGTTATTTTCCTCATTTTAATTTTGGCTTTTTCAGGAGGCAAAAAGCATTACCTTGCCCTTTGACTACACCTTTTCCAGAAAAAAACACCTACCTGTGCTTAGTCAAAAGTAGCTCTTAGGTTTGTAGGACAGAGCATTTTGAGAACATTTCATCATGATTTCACACATAATTGTCACTAAGCTAGATCATTTGGAAATCATTAAACATTGCTACCAAGGATTCTAAGCATTGCTTAATACAATGTTAGTTTGGGATGGGACACATTAGACAGGACCAAAGAAACTGGTCAGTCACACTCCTTAGGGCTGCCCTTTGTGGGAGTGGGGCATCTGCCATTATTCCTGTCCCCACCCACATCACACTGCCAGCTCCTGGCAGGTCCCTGCACTTTCCCGGGATTTCTCCAACTCAGAAACCAACCCCCATATGTCACAATCCCTCACTCTGCTGTGGAATGCACCTGCACCAGTGCTGATTGCCTTGGCAGTTTCCCACTAACGTACCCAAATAGTTGCAAGTATCCCGTGAAAACAGATACAGAAAGCAAACAACAAATTTCACTGCTCTTTATATTTTAAAATGCTTTCCAGTCCTCAGGAAAGAAAGATCATCCATCGAGTCAAATATTGTACATAATTTTTAATCTCAGAATCAGCACTGGCCAAATATACAGTTGCACAAGGTACAATAACTATAAAGAACAACGCTCCTGCAGATGTTCACATACAAATGCCAACATTTTTTCTTTCACTTGTTTTAATTAAGAGAGGCTCTGTTATTTAATCCGTCAAAAATAGCAACTCTAAACCCATTCAAAATAAAATATTTAGTCTGCCTGTTGCTTGGTGTCAGAACCACTTCTGCAATTAAGCAAATATAAGGGACAGATGCTCTGCTGTTGAAAAGCATCTGCGTTCCCTGGAGCAGGACAACTTCAATCCTCCAGCTGGCCACTGCTCTTCTGCCCCCATGGGACAGTCCTCTGAAAGAAGAGAGAGCAGGGCCTCGAGATTTCTGCCTTTATCAGCAGCAACTGCAGTGCCACAGAGTGACACAGTTGGTGCTGAGGATCCCATATTCACAGCGTTTGTGTAGCGTGGGCTGACCTGAGCACCCATCCATAGCTGTAGCACACCAAGTGAGATCCCAGAAGGCAGTGTCCTCTTCAGATGTATCCAGAAGAAATCCCACTTGTGCACCCCAGAGCAATCCATACTATTAACCAAAGGGCAGGTAGAGAGAGAGCTGGCAGTTCCTCTTCAGAAATATGCTACTGAAATGAATTGGTAATACATACAGATCCGAGAAATCTAGGAATACTTGGAGAGTAAATTATATTGTATCTTTTGCTTAAATAAGATGCTTGATCCTGATGGAGACAAATATATGGCAGAGATTTGGAACAATAGTACTGTCAGATTTCAGTGTGATTTACCATCACACTCCCCATGGCATGCCCTGCAGGCGTGAATAAGTGGGAGAAATTATATTAATGCAGATTACCATCAATAAGACTTAATTATCTGAAGTTAAATATCAATTAGAAGAAAATGGTTTATAATTCAAACTTTGAATTGCATTATCTTTAAAGTCCTTGTCACCAAAATAGTGTATGTCTGACTTTTGTCGTGTTGAAAGTAATGGGGAAGTAATCCAGCATTTGCCACTAACTACCAGTTCTGAAACACCTGTTTTGAAACACTCCCTACGTTCTGCATGGCTCATAACTACTTATCAATAGCAGATACTGCACATTTTGAGAACCATACCTTCCCAGTTAAGACTTCTAAACAGTGCTTGTTGTCATTCTGACTGGTGAACTGAAGAAATGGGACACTGCAGAGTATAAAAGATGCTCTGAGTTTGGCAAAATTGGAATAGTTTATTCTGCTTTTTTATACATTCACTTACTAATACTACGGGTTTTCCAGATCTGAAAGACGCAGGAGCAGCAAGGTTGGGGCCTTGCTGGGATCGAATTGGCATGCCTTTTCCAGCCCCAGTGTTCCTAGAGCTCTAGGCTCTTTGACTCTCTCAACCCTAACCCCAACAGCTTTTCCCACAAACCTTGCTTTATGTCTATGTTTTGACTGTAATGGTTGCAATTTTATTAGAGTGTATCAATATGATTCCAGAGCTATTCGGGATTTTTGCACAAAGATTTGTATAAAGCCTGAAATTACATTCATGTTAATAGATAAAGAAAACATTTTGCTATGTTTCATGTAAAAAAATTAATAAGATTAGGTAATGTAATCACATGGTGACATATTAGAATTCTAGAGAGCATCATTTTTTTATTACAGGTAGAAGCATCTTCCTTTTGCCACACCATTAATTTACTAAAATGATAGTGTTATCTATTTCAAACAGCAGCTCATTTAAATTAAACTCATCACCACGAGCTTTAAGTTTCAAATGCCATTTCCTATCTGTGACACAGAAAAGCAAAAACAGTTTATGAAAGTTCACGGTCTTGTAAAAAACATTTTCAATCACCACGTGTCATATGCAAGGTAGTATAAGACTCACATGAATCATATCCAAGGAACTCCACTTCATGTTCAACTTTCGAAGTTAGAAGTTAATTGCTTAACTCCAGTAGAAAGTATTTGGAAAAAAAACCAAACCAAAACAAAAAACCAAACACAATTCTATATAAGGTAAAGAGAAGCCATTTTTCTGTTTTACTTTCAGATGAATACATCACTTATTTTATCAATGGAACGGGAAGTGGAAGACAGCTGCTCAAAAAACAACAGAAACAAGATTTTGAAAAATATTTTCAGAGCATCAAATGTGCCTTAGGATAGAGCTGCCTGGCAATTTTTCAGCGAAAATGGTTTATATTCAGACAAGGGCAGTTCATCAGTATGCAAAATTTACCCATGAAAGGGATGATTCCTGTAACATGAGGGAAGCTATATCAGAACTGGGCACAATTCCCGCACCTCATTGTGGCTGAGGAGCCAGAAGTTAGGGCAGCATCTCAGTCACACAAGATGATACAAACAGTGCAGGGGCCACTACCTGTTCCAAGCAAGTCAGACCAGCTATTTGGATATTAGTGTTAATGAGCCCAGCTGGAGGCACTAACAAATAGGTTTTCACATGCCACGGGATACTGTTTCGTCAGACTCTCTGGCTGGAGCAGGTCTACTTAGTATACATGAGTCAACATTAGTCATGACACAAGTCAACCATTCTCTGGACAGAGATTTCCTACACCCATGTGTCTCAGTGCATAGGTATTCCCAGTCCTCGGTAAGAGTGAGGTAAAGGCTGTTCATCAGAGTGGCAAGACATGGGATCATACGCCAAAACATACAAAACAGAGACTTTGGCTTTCGTGTTTCCAGCATCCTCAGCAACTGCTAGAAACTGGTTATGAGAAGAAAATGTTACTGGCCTCCACATCTCAGTTATCATGAAATACTCGGTTAAGTCTTAAATTCATTGCAATGTAGAACAGGAAAAAGTTTTTGAAATGGAAAAGACATGCGCCTTAACATTTAGAAGGAAAATCCTATTTCAAATGCATTTAGATGGCAATTGAAATGCTATTCTAAGAGCCTAAAATTAAGCTTTTCAGATGGAGAGCAAGAGCTAGAAGTATATCTGAATACGTCCTCAACTTTCCTGAGTTGAAACACATTATTAAATTCTAGTTTTAGAAACAATCAAGACTGCAAGAGTGGATTTAACACCACATTTTTAATCCTGTTTATGATCTGCATTATTTAGATTTCTAGGTGATTGATTTAAGAAAAAGTGATTTTCAGAAGACACAATTAAAAACAGCTAAGTCAGAAAAGTGGTGAAAACTCATTAATTAATAAATCAATTATTTCATTAATAAATAACTCAATTACTTCTCAATTTCTGAATTTAGTAGCATTGTTTGTGTTCACAATTTATTTCATCATTAATGGAACTTTAAACCTGATCAATGTTTTACTATATAAACAACACTCTGAATGTTTCCTCCAGGATATTCTAGACTCTTATTTATTTTCTGCATTTAAATTATTCGAATTTTTTCCCAAATCACAGTGAGGTCTGCTATATTTTATCTAGAGCCAAGTGAAAAACTGATCATCACTTTTTTTAGAAGAGATTATTTTTACATATGGGTTAGTTTAGTGCAATTGAAACATTTCATAAGGAATTCAGAATCAGACAGAAACATAACAATAATGGTTTTTTTTCAGAAGTCTACATGTGAGTTAATATATCTAATCTTTCATTACAGTCAACAGAGATGCAGTGTGAGATTTTGTTGCCTAAAGCAAATTTAGTTTAATGTTATTTGGGCCACTGTGGAGTACCTTGGTTGATCTTCAAACCTTGCAACAGAAGGTCTCCTCTGAGCCCTGTGTCATGTCCACCAGGCCTGTACACTGCTTCAATATAGCAAAGTATTTCAAAGTGTAGTCAAAGCCTAAGCACCTTTACTCAAATGAGGGAGTCTGGAAAATTATGCAGGTGACTATAGATAAGTTTCTGCTTGTGGCAGGCTGAATGACCATCATCTGCATTGGCCAGAGCTCCATTGGCTGTACTAGGAGCTGGCACGTTGAGAGACATAATCAAGACAAAACCACTAGGCACCTGAACCCAGAGCTGAATCTCAAAACTGAAGTCAGTTCTTGATGTTTTTAGTTCCTTTAAAGAAAACAGTGAAAAGCCTGTTTGAATTGAAAAACAAACACATTTTATCTAGGAATTAACAACATACATCTTTGAATAAAATAATGGAAAATTTCTATTTAGAAATTGTCAAATGAAATCAGTCACTGAAAAGTTGGGGTTTACTTGCTTTTTAAAACACGTTTTAGAAAATTGAAATGATTTCACATAGAATTTTAATGTGGCAGTCTTAAAACTATCCTCACAATTTTTTGGAAAAAAACAACAGTCCCCATAAAATTTCCCATAGTATATGTGATAACAAAACTATCACTCAGTCACCAATCAAGCAGCTCCCGACCTAGCACAATTCCCAAACAGGGGGAACCTCAGGGGGAGACAAGAGAGCTGCCAGGAGCCGTCAAATATCCTAACAGCTGCTGACGGGACCAGGGCAAGACATGGGATTATCCAGGCCTCCCCATATATAAAAGAAGCCCAGAGGAGCACCAGCGACCAGGAGTGATGCCAGCAGGGCAGGCACACGGGGAGTGGAGCATCAGTTCAGGCAACACTTGTCACGGAATGATGTGCAAAGGGCACTTCAGCCCTGCAGCTCAACCAGGGAGCAGTGGCATCCACCCTGCAGAAAGCCACGGTCCCTCTGACATCTGCAGCCACCACGAGTGACACAGCTGCCCAGACAGAGCTCCGGTGGGACCTGCTGCCGCCACAGTGCCAGGCTGTGCCTGGCTCCCATGCCAGCACCAGAGGACAGCGGGAGGAGCAGTGTGGGATGAGGGGTATCAGAGAGAGAGAGCGAGAGAGAGAGACTGCTGCAATTGCACCCAGCCTTCCATGGAAAAGGCCCAACAAATAGACAGGATGCGTGGTTTGGAGGATTCCCTGCCCGCCCTCTGCCTGTCAGAGCACAGTGACTTCAGGGACAGGGGCAGTGGTGACAAGTCCCTGCCTGGCACAGCAGGCCTGTCTCCTCTGTGACTGCCTCACCTCCCCAGGTGTAACAGGTGTGAGCCCCTGCAAGTGGAACCCATCAGTGATGAGGACAATGGTTCATCCAGCACAGAGGTGTCCGTGAGGTTAAGTCAGCCTATGCCCTGCATGAGTACCACTTCGATGATAGTAAAGGTCTTTTCCAACATAAATATTTCTATGGTTCTATGAGTTACAAAGCATAAAAGATAAAAATGGGACTTATTTTATCCAAGCAGAACATATGGGACATGTTGTCCTTACCCTTGTCATGTTGCTACTCTTAGAAAACACGATAAGTGGGTGGGAGATCTGTACAGTATACACTTACATTCTCAGGGCTTCTCAGACAGCATATTACATCCACAACTAAAATTAAAAAATATAGTTCAATTTTAGAACGAACTAAACAGAACAGTTTGATAGCTTTCTATGTTCTTGATTAGATTAGCTGTATAATTTATCTATATGGTACTTTTATAGAACAAGAAATTTCTCATTATTTTAGGCTTCATACTCTATCATATCTACGGGCTATATTTTCTCATTCATCAAGATGTTGTGCTTTTTACAATTATATCTGTTCAAACTCTATCAAAGCAAAAAATAATTGCAATTGTTTTGAATTGCTCTCAATTTTTTTTCCCCAAAGCATTTTAAATAAACACGGGTCTTCCATCTAACAATCTGATTATATTTTGATTAAATGTACTTCGAAAACAACTCCAACATAAAAAAAAATTAAAATCTTTAATCTTGCTTCCTGAGCAACACATTTTTATGTCAAAAATCTTTCAAATAATATCAATTTTACCTCAGTGAGAAAAGAGCATTAGTAGACAGCAAGCTGAGTGCATGCCGGGCACATCTGCTGGCAGCAAAGAAGTCCCAACAGTGTCCAGGGCTGCAATAACAGAGGCACAACCAGTAGATCAAGGGACATTACCTTGCTCTACACTTGTTAGATCATATCCAGAATATCACATCCAGTTTTTGACCAACCATATATAAAAGCCACCAATAAAGTAAAGTGGAGTTTTTTAAAGCGGAGTATTTTAAATTTTTACTAGCTGGGGGCTGAAGCACTTGTCCTGTGAAGAGAGCCTGGGGGATGGGAGAACCTAGCAGCTGCCCCCCACCAAATGCTTCTGGGGAGGTGAGCAAGAAGATGGAGTCAACCTCTTCAAAAAAAGTGAATGACAGGATAGCAAGAGAATTGATACCAAGTCAAAAGTTTTCTAGAAAATAAAAGTTATTATGCCTTATTTTCCACAAGTTGAGCCAGTTCCAGTATAAGCCTGACACATATCTTCTTAAAAAATAAAGAAACATCACATGCAAATTACTGTGATTTTGACCTCCTGGAAAATTAACCTTTCTAAGAGAACAGGACTAGAAATAAGTTCGAGCAAAAAGAAGTTAATAACGACACTCGCCAAAATACATTCTGACAGCCAGTGCTATTCCAATAATTATATGCTCAGCTCTGTGACAATGTGAATATTGTCTTTTTTTCAGCGAAAGATAAACATCAGAAATTTCCAAGAAGAAGATGCACAAGAGAACTTGGGAATTGTTATGGGTTAAACATTTAGTTTTCGAGCAAATAGTTACCCCCCTCAAACAGAAACTTTTCAGTATTTCAGAAAAAGTCCTGGGTTCTACCCTGAGACTAATTTTCACTCTTTTCCAAATTGTTTCAGTAAAGAGAAACCAGATAAATTCTGGAAGAAATAGCAATATTCAGGGAACTCAGCAAAAATGCAGTAAAACCCAGGCTGAGGCTTGTCCCTGCACCTGCCAAGCAAAGAGAAGTGCAGGGGCTCAGATCAACAATCATCCATGTGGATTGGATCCTCATGCTACTGGCTGCACTGAGGAGACTGAGGTCTCACTAGTTCTGATCAGAAATTCCGTCTCATGGATGAGAAACATTTATCAATGAAAGTTTAATCAATAATGATGCTTATTTGAATGTTTTGCTTTTCTTACAAAACAGTAATCAAAACTTTTATTGCAGGATTCCCAACAAAGTGTAAGCAAAGGTCTCTTTCCTCCAGAAATAATTCGCCATCCTTTACCTTCCAGCCTTGGTCTCTTTGACTTCTAACACCCTAACAAGTAAGACGATGTTAAGATGCCCAGAATTTACCATTTCAGTCACATATAATTTTATGTTGAAAAAAACACATTTGCTTTTAGTTGACATTTCCTCCTGGCAGTTAGTACCTTTTCATTTTTAAATCTGTTTCTTCCTTCTTACCTGTCCACTTGACCTGACTCAGTTCTGAATGGATTTCCATGTAGTTTGTAACTTGTAATAGAGCCTCTTTGGCCCTAAGATCTGACAGTTTTTTGTTGATCTGGGACTAACGTGAAGGAATAAAGACACCTTAGCAGGATTTAAGTCAGGGGAGCAGAACTGGACTGCTGAATGACACTGCAGAATTCTGGCAGTAGGGGTTGACAGGAAGTGCTAAAAGCCAACGGTTTTCATTTCTTTCCTGGGCGTTTTTTTCTTCTCCCACAATTTTCTCTTGTGGATCACCTCTAGGGCTATAACCATCTTGTAGAAAGGTTTAAAGAGTGAGTGATCAACATCACACCTTTAATGCCTATCCAGCATGGTAATTATTTTACCAGACCCAGGCTACAAGCTGGGGACAGGCCTTTTATCTTGCCCAAGAAATAGATGAGCTGTCTGGACAAGTGGACACGTCTAGATGAGGTTAGGTATCCACCCAGTTTATCTCCAGAAACCCAAATACTACATCAGATTTTGCTTTGCCTGCATGATTATACCATGCTCAAAACAGCTTCGGTGGTGCTAAAGAGACCCCAAGTTTAACAGAGATCGTGCTGACCAAATTTTTTTTAACTTATGTTCTATGTTTAATATTCTCTTAAACACTTTTACCCCCCACTGACTGAGTCCCCTCTGGTTTTACAGCTATACGATCCTTTCCTTCCTGTAAAATACTTCAACACGTGTGTTTGACAAGCACAAAAGCCTGCAGGCTGCCACCCCACCATTTATACGATTGCTCAATCAATCTCCAGCAAGCATCCATAGTGAGAAGCTAGAGGAATACTTTTGGAAGGGCTATATTTTGGAGTGTGTCACTTTCTCTCTAAACAGGGATCCTTTGTATTGTTGATGAGACTTTGGAACAAATCAGAATTTGGAATAGATGGATGCACTTGGCTTCTTTGATCAACCACTGGAGAGACTAGAATCAGCCAAATTTTTTGGCTTTTGTATTGCAAATAACTACATCCATTTCACAAAAGTTCTAAGAGGGAAGACAGCTTTGGGGACTAGATACAGCATCTCAGAAAGCTTCGTTTAGCCATTTGGATTAACTCTGTTAGCATTATCTTCAGTTTTCTCCTACATTACTCAGTCATTGTACAGAGCTGATATTAAATTAATTTGACCAGCTCTTCACTGAGGTTTTCGGCTTTATGTTCTTCCTGGGAGATCCTTGAAAATAACTGTCATCTCTAGCTAAGAGGCCGTGAAAGATGAATGTGACTTACAATCATCCCTGGGCCTTTCCAGCCATTACTGCCAATCTATCACAGATGTTTCTGAGTTGATAACCCCATCAGTGCNAAAAAAAAAAAAAGAAATCTATTCCATCTGAGGCAGTGGCCACCTTCACTAAGTTAAAGCAGGTTTTCACTACATAGTGGGAGTATTCTGATATTTTATTTGGGGAGGAATAGACTTTACTTTTAAAACTCCCCAAATACTGTTAAATATTATACTAGAGCACCTGCATTTTTTAAGTTTGAAAAGTGTTCATATATGCTATAACCAATGGTTGCTAAGATAGGCATTTCATTCTGCATTTAAAGGTGGCTTTGGATACAGATTCTACAGGACTGCGGTGATCAGCAGCTGTCTTACGAACAGTAACTGCAGAATGCTACAACATCTTCTCTGAAGCCACCTGCCTGCTAAGCAAGATGCCCATAACTGCATTAAGAATATTCTATGGCCCACAAGTTCTTGAGAATATACTGTTACCATAAATTTTAACAATACTGCCAGATACTAATGTTTTTACAATTTCTCTGTCAATCAAATTATACTTTCCCTGAATTTGCATAAATCTAAATGCTGGGAAAACACATATTTAATTCTATTTAGATTTCTGGAATTAAATTTGCATCAAATTTGTTTAAAGAACGGGATATGTACCTCTGTAATGAATGACACTAGCAAACCTCTGTTGCTTTACTGGAATGGGAAAAACTGAACATATGAAGGTTTTTGGTTACAAGGCATAATCCAAAGAGAGTATATAGAACACCTCTTTCTTAAGGAAAAAAAAAAAAACCAACCAAAAAAAAACCCCCAAAAAAGTGGTTTTCATAATTGTCTGAACAATAAAGACTATTTTCTAGCTGGACTGACCATGTGGAAAAGCGTCCTCAAATCTCTTTCAGAAAGATGATAACAGAACAGCTCACAAAGTCAAAGTTTGGAACAAAATAGTACCTTAAGACCTGTGAATGCTGATTAAAATCTCAGCTCCTGCTTAACATACTATGCTAGCAGTATATGCCTGCTATGTTGACACCTTGGACCTTGCCATCAATTTCATTCCAAATAGCTCTGACCTAGGTGCTCTTTGAAAAGGAATTGTTTAAAAACACCTCCAAGAGTTCTGTACTTACATTATTGCCCTTTGCTGTGATTTTTAAGCCCATTCTTTTTGCCACCCAAGGCCTGCTAGTGATTGTTTAGTTTTCTTTCATATAGATCAAAAAACTTATTAGTTGCAATTAGAAATTGAAATTCTTCTTTAATTTTGGATTTTTTAATAACATATTCACACCTGCTGCCAATAAGAGTCTTATTAATGCTCATTCAGTTCGTTCATGTTGCAAAGAGAATGATAAAACTGAGCCCTAATTGCCAGTGTCCTAATGAGCACAACTGTGTCACAGGGCCAAAAGGTTCCTGAAACTATACAAAGCCCAGACCTTAGATGGCCTTTGCAAATGGGATAATATTATCTCTTTTCCTCTTTCTGCTTATGCAGGGAGAGACACAAAAGTTGAATCCTTCCTCTCTCCATTCAAGGAGCTCTTGTTTTGTCCTGGGAATTACCTTAATCACAGGAAGTCACCTCAATGCAGATATCCATATGTCATGAATTATCTTAAAAACAAAAATTATAAAACTGAGGAGGTAAAATGAATAATAAATTACAAAGTAGAGATTCCTTTCTCCTAATTGTTTTTTAACCTGTTTCTATTTCCAAACTGATCAGAAAACACAAAAAATGAGCATAATAAGGTGGATTGACAAGATGGATTGGTAGTTAAAATTTTCACAAGGTCCATAGGAAGACATTATGATAAAACTTTAGTTTGTGGCTGAAGCTAGGATCCTAAATCCTTAGCCACGGAATTATATTTAAATGGTCTGATTATCTGGAGTACTGCAAGCCCCACAAATCTCATGGAGGTCAAATTCAAGATAAATTTTTATATATTTTGATGCTTAAAATAATATTATAAGATAGTAATTTCAGATGGTTAAGGTATGACTATTTTGGCTCTGACTCATTTTCCTGGAAGGGTAAAGCATTTTTCCTATGCATCACTTTCTGACTACATACACCTAGATATTAGTGTCAGCTTTCTTTATTAATCTGTTCTTCCACTGAGAGGCAAAACCTGCTGTCACAAGACACATTACAGTTTAGAATGCTGCATTACACAAGGCAAGTATGTAACTTCTGACACTGACAAAGCCAGATTATTTGCCTACATATCACTATCCATAACCCAATCAGGTTTCTGATACAAGAGTCATAAAGATACACATGTTAAGAGTATTATTATTATTCAAAATCAGGAAATAGGTCTTAAAAAAAACCCCAAACCAATAGCAAAACTCATCAAATGAATGTAAAAAGGAGCCTGTTTAGGTGGAAACAAAAAAAAAAACTTGCACCAAGTATCAGAATTTTTCTTATTGAATAATGAGAAGATATGAACCAGCACTGTGAAGAAAGAAATATAGAAGTTGTAAGAGGGAAGTACTATCAAAGGTGAGAAAAGAGTTTAAGACTAAACAAATCAAATAGGACAGCTGTCATTATATGCTTCAGTAATCTACTTTTACGGATGACATGGAGCTTATTAAGCACTTCAAGGAAAACATCCCCTACACCTAACTGGAAAAAAAAGATCTGTCAGTATCTAAAAGAGGATTAAAGTTTCATTGACAACTACTGGGCTTTTATCACCAATTTTCAAAAGATGAAGGTTAAGTGCTTATTTAAACACACTTATGAAAATGCACCTTTTCACTAAGAAAAGTCCATCATCTTGATTGTTAAAGTCAATATAAAAAGCCATTGATAACAACTGTTCAGAAGCACAAAGATTTTCTTAATTTTGCAACTTCACCAAGATCGCTTATTCTATGTCTGAATTGAAGGTCCTAAATTAATTCTGTTTCTTTATAAAAATAAATGACATGACATACTGCTGAGATCTTTGGTAATAGGGGTCATATTAACAGAATATTTCTTTCATGAAAATTATTGATATGATTAGCAGTTATAGATTTACTATAGAGAAAGATTTTCCTCCAGACCTAAAGAAAATCTACTGGAAGCTCTGAGGCCTCAAAACCCCATCGCATTTAACAAAATAAGGCTAGTGTCACTAGAAAGTAACTTTTCTTTCACTAACAACCTTGAAATTATATATAGAAACAAAAGCATATATCTGGCTTTAGTTCAGTGTTTCCTTCACACAAATGCTTTTGCTTCACTGTGCCATTATCCACCAGCAGAGTAAGCCATTACTGGAACACAAGCTCTCATTCCACTAATGTTATTGCTTAAAGAACATATTAAGATGCTGGTGTTTTCATTCGGGAAGTAGCCATACATCTTCCACAAGTAATTACATTACCAGTAATCCTTTCAAAAGGCTCTCTTTGCTCAGTTGCTTTGCCAATAGCTCTAAGCTTGGTTACATGACAATCGCACTTACTCATAGCGCATGAATTGGTAACAGATGAACCAGCTAATACACTGGTGCTGTCTGGTCAGTCACAAATCATAGAACCTAGACCCATCAAAGGAAACAAACATGCTTTACAAAGCCCCAGATACTTTGGTTTTATTTATGGCTGAAAACAGCAGAGGAAGCTGAAAATAGCACGTGTCCTTTTACACATTTTGCGAAGAACAACAATTACCAGGAAATACAGGCACTAACTTTTTAAGGACTGTTGGCATTCACAATGATAAAATATAAGTAGCCTCTAACTACAGGACAAGCATCTGTTCCATGAAGGATAAAAGCAGTGATATGAAGATATGGAATACAGGGCATATCATGAAATACTCTAATAACACCAATGGATTCAGACTAAGAAGTTTTGCTAAATAT
Source organism: Oreocharis arfaki (assembly GCA_013398015.1). Classification (NCBI taxonomy): domain Eukaryota; kingdom Metazoa; phylum Chordata; class Aves; order Passeriformes; family Paramythiidae; genus Oreocharis; species Oreocharis arfaki. The sequence goes on along the minus strand of VZRR01006239.1, from coordinate 1,521,164 downwards.
TCAACCACTGCCTGAATTAAATCTGAAGACTATTTTCCATACTGTGAATTATGTCAAATTCATTAATGAATAAAAACTGTTAACCTGAATACTAACCCTGCACTTTTCTACTGCAGAGTCTACTCCTCGTTCTTGAGATAGTGATTAAAAACAGCAACTGTCACTGTACCTGTCCGTCAGTGGATACATAGATGATGCAAGAGGCAGTGAGCAGAAGTGTTCTTGAATCATCAAGCAGCAGTACACAGAAAGGCAGAGAATAAATTAAACCAAAAAATAAGCCTCAGGCTGATGTGTTTGAACTTCACTGCAAACATTCTTCATACATATTTAATTGGTCCATTGAGACTGTGACTGTTCTGGAGATGTTCCAGGCATTATTTCCATTCCATTAGTACACTTGCAGTATGTGTACTCCTTAACCCAAAATGATTGATTCTATAAATGTCTTTCCACTTACTGACCTGAACACTAATTGAGGTTGTGTATAGATTAAAAGAGAGTGTATGCTTTTTGAAACCAGCCAACATATATTGTAGTCACTGAAAGATCTTGTGGTACAAGAAGAAAGTGGTACTCCTAACTGAAGACGTCAGTATGCGGTTTCACAGAAGTGTTTCAGGTAGGAAGAGCTGGAAATCATAAAATAGGTTGAAAAACTTTGCTAAACAACACCTTAAACAGAAGCTTAATTCTAAGTCCCACCTTCCTGAAACATATAACAATCATTCTTTGAAACGTAATTATCACATACCAGATGCTTTTTTCTGTGCTTGCACCTTGTAAATTAATTTGCTTTGGGAGAAAGTGTAAATTTTTTACATTCCATAAAAACAAAACTTTAGGAGTTCAGATAATTCTATAAGTTCAGATGCAAACAAGAGGAAAGGTTGAACATTTTAAAAAATCTTAATTAAAACTAAGATAATGTTGTAAAATTCAAGTTATTCTACTATGAACTAAAACTCTTCCTGTTCAAATTATTAAAGGTAAGTATAATTAGAGTACATCAGCTAGAATTTCAAGTAAGCCACCCTGAGGAAACAGTCCTTAAGATCTCCATAAGCACTGCCTCGATTCTGGATTAACCTTGAAGTACTGGAGCATATTCAAAGGGCAGCAAAGCCTGTGAAGGGTCTGGAGCACAAGTCCATATCACAAGTGTATGGAATGGCTGAGGGAGCTGGGGTTGTTCAGCCTGGAGAAAAGGAGGCTCAGGGGAGACCTTGTTGCTCTCCACAACTGCCTGACAGGAGGTTGTGGACAGGTGGGGGTCAGTCTCTTGTGACAGGCAACAAGTTACAGAAGGGGAGACAACCTCAAGTTGTGCCAGGAGAGGTTTAGATTGGCTATTAGGATAAATTTCCTCACTGAAAGGGTGGTCAAGCATCTCTGGAACCGGCTGTCCACAGAAGTGCTTGGAGGCATTTAAAAGATGTGTAGATGTGGCACTTAGGGACAAGGTATATTGGTAAACATGGTAGTGCTGGGTTAACAGTTGGACTCAAAGGTCTTTTCCAACCTAAATAATTCTATGATCAACCTGAAAGCTACAAACAGTCTTAAATCCTTAGTATTTAAGAGATTAAAATCAATTATACCACAATTTGAAAGAAAAAATGCCTTTTAATAGAGGTATGCTCGTGTGGCTTGGTCAGGCTTGTATCAGACATCGAAAGAATCCTTGGGAAACACTTATATTCATATTAAACTTTATTTATAATGTTTACAAGCATGGGTATGTTATACTTCATGTGACAGAATACTGGAGAGAAGCTCAGACAAGAAATTTGGACCTGTCTTTGAGAGAAGTTTCATCCTGAGAACTAATGCATTAAAAATTACATTGCCAGCGCTGTCTTCTACCAGACCCTCCAGATCAAATTTATTCAATTTAAAACTGATTGTTTCCCACTTAAATTCCAGCTCTTCCAACTCAGTGTATCATTTCAAAGTCAAATAAGATATTTCCAGCTTGTTTACTGTCATTGAAAACATGCCTCTTGCTATTTCCTTCCCAAGACCTATGCTTCCTATGCTATGCCAATTGGCCTTGAATATTTCAATAGATGAGGTCAGGCCAAAGCATGTAAATAACTGGAAGCTGAGCATGTCTTGAGGCAGATTTTTTTTACTGGCACACCACTTCTGTGAGCGGCAAATATATGTCTATAGAATGGGGATTTATCACATTTTTGTGCCATGTTTCTTTCTAAAATTAGAATTCCAGACAGCAACCTCCTGGGGGCAGAGAGTTCACTTCTCCTGGGCTGTGCAATGCTGGTACAGTGGAGGTCCCATGTAAGAGCATTTATAATAGCAGTTTGTTTTCAAACCATGGTCATGAGTGTTTAAAAACATAGGAAAGTAATTTTCTAAAAGTTATAAATTTATTGTTTCAGTTTATAGTAGAGATGACAGAATCAGAATTATTTGGGTTGAAAGGGAATTTAAAGATGATCTTTTTCCAGCTCCCCTGACAACACCTTTCACTAGACCAGGTTTCTCAGAGCACTGTTCAACCTGGCCTTGAACACTTCCAGGGATGGGATATCCTCAACTGCTCTGGGCAGTCTGTTCTAGTGCCCAACCACCCTCACATGGAAAGAATTTACTCCTTGCATCTGGTCTAAACCTACCCTCTTTCAGTTTAAATCCATTCCCCCTTACTCGATCATGACATGTCTTCATAAAAAGTCCCTATCCATGTTTCTTGTCAGCTCCTTTAGTCTGCAAGGCTGCTAAAAGGTCTCCCTGGAAGTCTCTCATCTTCAGGCGGAACAACTCCAGCGCTCAGCCTGTCTTCATAGAAGAGGTGCTTTGAATAAAAATTCAAACCAACCCATCTAAATGAAAAGTACCAGGTATGAAAAAGGAGCTTGTACTGGAGCTACCAAAGGCTCACAATCTCAAAGAGGTTTGTTCAGAACTGGGACAAAGCTGTATCTAGTATTTTTATAGTAAGAAATATCTTCCTTTTTTTTATTATTTGAAGCATAGCATTGAATAAACCAAAACTACCATAGCAAGTCACAAAACTGAAATGAAAACCTCCTTCATTTTAATGTAATAATTTGATGATTTCTTAGCCCTTGCCCTTTACCTTCTCAATTGCAAGACAGTCTTTAATAAGTGAAATTAAATTCAAATTTTTCTACAGCAGAACCAGCAGAATCTGGTAGGATGTGTAAAAAAGAAGTGGGGAAGCAGCAAACAAGAGTACGCTAACAGCAAAAAGCAGTAAACAAAACTTTGAAAAATATGAACCTTTCTCAAGGCTGCGTAAGTTGTTTTCCAGTTGTTTTCACTGGCTTTGCTTTACCCCTCAGCCATCACAGACAAGGGCTGATGCCCTTTCCACTGAAATCCAGAAAGATTCACTCTTTGTCTGGATGAGAAGCAGCACTGTGCTCACCAATGCACCACCACAATCAGTAGTACAAAGCGAACAGCAGTAAACTGGAGTCAAGGTGGTTTTGACTGAAGGAACAGATCAATCATTTCAGTACATAAAGAATCTGAAAAGATGGAAAATGTCTAGTACTGTATCAAAACTGCTGTTACTTACACACTCTTTACTGAAGCTCTTCGATTAGTCAGTATCACAAAATCACTGTGTTCATTAGGATAACTTCCTGCTAGACAAAGAATGCTCAAATATACATGGTCTGAAATTTAACTGGCACCTGGTTTTGTAAGGGCTTAACTGCAAACATCATTTTTTTGTGTTAAAAGAAGAAAAATCTAGCAAAGACACTAAAGTATCAAAACACGCATTATGAAACCAAGAGCCCTGCCGGGCACCTTTTGTTAACAACCTTTCGTGGTGATTTCATTGAAACTTTAATTTACCCTTTGTTTTAGGCCTTGCTATTTATACAGTTACAATTACAGACAGACAACATGCAATTATCTGAAACAAAAATATAGCCACAATATTCTCATTATGGTACCCAGCCTCAAAAAGATATTATGAAGTTGAATGCCTTGATTAAGGTAGCTGTCAGGAGATGCATTTAATTTTATAGCCATACTGATTTTTTCAAAGTAGAAAAGCAAGTAAGAAACAAAAGAAAGGCTCTTTACACTTAAATCAAAGTTTTATACATGGACTAAATAAGCTTATATACATGCATATTTATAACTGTTTTAAGAACATCCTAAAAAAATAGCTTTAATTAAGTTTTCTTTTTCATTGAAGGGTGGGGTATGGGGTATAAGAAACTGAGTGGGGACAGAATGGGATAGAAGATGAAGTCTGGCAGCACTCAAATAGTAGCTTCTTGCTCCAACTTCCAGTCCAGTCTTTGCAAAAGACAGAGTACTATAATTCTTCTTTTAAGCCTAAATAACTGAACTTGGATATACCAAGCTACTTTTTCTTTCTTTTAAAGCATCACAAGTTAGAATGTACAGCCACATTCTAGTCATGTGAAGCACTTTGAATCTCAAGATGTGATGTCACTGGAACCATTATTACTCTGTGGCTGTTTGTTTGCCTGTTTGCATCAGGAAACAGGAGGATGTGGTGGAGAGTTTCACTAATTGTATTTGAAAAATTGATGCCCAAAATACAGCAGAAGTAACATCATGAAGAACTATCAGGAAATCAAGAGGAATAAAACGTTTTTAATGAGACGCTCAATGGACGACAATGGCCGTATCCTCCTGAAACATGCAGAAGACCAATAATCTCACCCAGAGTGTCCCCAGGGAGACTGGTTTCAGTTTCCACTGTTAAACTATCCCATTAATGTTGGTGGAACAGTTTCACTGTGTTAGTGCATCCAGTTACACATAAAATACACAGGTCTTAGAAACAGTTTCTAAGCAGACCTTCACTGGGCACAAATCAGTTTCAAATTGCTTCTTCAGGTGGGTCTGAAAGCCAGACAATATTTGCCATGATCATGTGTAAATACTCAGTATTTACAGAAAACACAGGAATACTAATTTTTCTTCATTAAGGGAAGATCGGTGCCTGACAATTTCAGTGGTCTTCTACGATGGCATTACAGCATTGTCAGATAAGGAAAGAGCAACTGGCATCATCTACCTGAAACTGTACAAAGCCTTTAACATTGTACTCTATGAGACCCTTGCTTCCATACCGGAGAGACATGGATCTGATGGATGGGCAACTGGGTGGATAAGGAATTGGCTGGATAGCACTCAAAGAGTTGTGATCAGTCACTTGTGACAAGTTATGTTCCCAGGGGTCAGTACTGCGACCGGCACTGGGTCACATCTGTGTTGGTGACATGGACACTGGCATCGAGTGCACCTCAGCAAGGTTGCCAACACCAAACTGTGTGGTAGAATCGACACGCTGGAGGGAAGGGATGGCGCCCAGGGGGACCTTCACAGGCTTGAGGGGTGGGTCTGTGCAAACCTCAGGAAGTTCAACAAGGCCAAGTGCAAGGTCCTGCACCTGGGTCAGAGCAACCCCAAGCACAAATACAGGATAAGCAGAGAATGGATTGAATTAATTTCTCTCCTTGGCAAAGGAGCCCTGGAAGAAAGACTTGTAGGTGCTGGTGGACAAGAAGCTCAACATGACGTGGCAATGGGCACTTGTGGTCCAGAAAGCCAAACCTGTTCCGGGCTTCATCAAAAGCAGTTTGGCCAGCAGGGCAAGAGAGGGGATTCTGGCCCTCTGCCCCACTCTCATCAGACCCCACTTATAGTGCTGCATCCAATGCTGGCACCCCCAAAAGAAGGATATGGACTTGTTGGAGGGAGGCCAGAGGAGGGACACAAAGATGATCAGGGGGCTGGAGAACCTCTCCTATAAGGACAGGCTGAGAGACGTAGGGTTGTTCAAAACAGGGAAGAGAAGGCTCCAGGGAGACTTATTGCAGCCTTCGAGAACCTAAAGGGGGCTACAAGAGAGGTGTAGAGGGAATTTTCACAGGGGCGTGTATTGATAGGACGAGGAGGAATGGCTTTAAGCTGGAAGAGGGTAGGTTTAGATTACATACAGGGAAGAAATTCTTTCCTGTAAGGGTGGTGAGGCACTGGAACAGGTTGTCCAGAGCAGTTGTGGCTGTCCCATCCCTGGAAGTGTTCAAGACCAGTTTGAATGGGGCCTTGAGCAGCCTGGTCTAGTGAAAGGTGTTGGCAGAGGGGTTGGAAATAGAGGATCTTTAAATTCCCTTCCAACCTACGCCATTCTATAACTCTATGAGAAAGATGAGTCAGAAGTTAAGCTAAGCACATCAGCAAATTCTAGGGCACAAATTTAAACATGCCATTAGGGAGAAATACAATTTTAAAAAAGTACTCCAGCATTCCAGGAAGGAAAATAATTTCATTACTCTAATCATCACATTTATTTTAGAAAACTCGATTGATTTTTGGAATCCAGCCATTACAAAGTCTACGAACTCTGGCTGTGAGCATGAGAAGCTGAAACACTCACTTTCTGATCTCCATTGAACCTTGTGGGCTTTCAGAGTTCACATCTTGCACAGAACTACTGCCTGACACTGCAACTTCTCTATGCACCCTGTCTTTGGTGTGATGGATTCTTTACAGCTTTCCCAAAGAAATGAGTTTGAATTGAACTCCCCATGCTTCGGGCTACGATTTTGTGAGGCCTCTGCACACTGAAGCAAGGATGCAAGACTGAATTTCTACATCGATAATCTGAAATGTTTCCTTCTGTTGTATGAATAATAGTCCACAATGTGCATGCTGATGTATTTGAAATACTTGGAGCTTCTGTCTTGGGGTTGCTGTCTCAATTATCTGACTATATATTTCTATTTTTATGTTATATATTTATTTACCTTTTAGAACTTTTTTCTGCCTATATGATCACATAATGCGTATTACGTGACAGCTACACTCATTCTGATTTTGGAGTGGACCTAGACTGAGGCCTAGGCCAGCTGTAAACGCTAAAGATACAAAAAAAATTTCTAATAACAAATGAAGAAAGGTAAAGCACTCAAGCAGAAAGAGGGCAATGATATAGCAACAACCACATCACTGATTCTGCTCTTCTGGAAAATACTCCAGTGCCTGAGTGGGGGAAGAGGTGTCTCCTGCACAGCAAGAGCTCTGCAGAAAGTGGAAAGAAGGTGCTAAAAAAGGACTTGCTCCAGCTGTGGTTGAACTGAGAATTGCAGCTGCCCATTCAGAGAAAAGAAATTTTTAGAATTTCCTAAGGAAAATTTTCACCTAAGAATTAGAGCTTTTCAGGTTTTTGCATAGAATGTGAAAGTAAGATTTTGTGAAAGTATTGTCATTTGGGAGTACTGTTATTACTGAAACATTGGAGACACTGCACTTTAAGAAATTTTATTAAAGCTATACATCGGACGAAATATTTTTAGTAATTGTTCGTGATATACCTCTTTCTCAGTAACAGAGATGGAATAAGATGTACTTTTAGAAAGAGGTGAAGATGGGTTGCCATATCCATCCAATTATGAAGGCTGTACTTAGGAATCAAGAAATTACATAGGAATAAAATCAGGCTATTTTTCCAACAGGCTATCCAACTACTGAATTGCAAGTATCTACCAAATATAACTCAAACAGCTTAAACAGGCTGAGGAGCTGAAAAGATATGGTATAAAATACCTATGTAGTACAGCGGTTCAGAGAATTTAAATCCAAATTAAGGATGAAATTTATGTCTATGGGCCCAGGCCTAAACCCCATTGTAGCTAATGGATGATGCTTTTGTCTCTTCAATATAACTATCTGATGCGGGGTGCTGAGGGGTGGCTGAAATCGCTGCTTTAACCCAAAAGCATCCCCTGCAAGGGATGCCCTGGGGGTGCAGCTCGGCACCTAGCAGGCCGACTTCCAGCCCCCGTGCCAATGGTTGGCACTGAGACACAGCCCCGCACCCAAGCCAGGAGAGCTCATGTGTTACCAGGAGCAAGGAGCGTGGAGGGCTCTCCGCATGGGTTCTGAAAGGTTTATTCCGAAGGGGTCAGAGGTGAAAGAGGGTACCCAGGCCTCGTGTACAAGCTTATAAGGGGTAACAGAAAGGGGGCTGGCAGAACACCAGTGACCAATTACCTGGGGGCAAGGGGCAGGGGGAAGGCAGAGGGATACAACAACCAATGGGGAGAGGGAAGGGGTGGAGTGGGGGACCAGGTACCAGACAGGTACTGCCTGATGGGAGAAGAAGTCTTTCCCTGTAACCTGAGTAGGGGGAGCTATTTACTTTCTGAGTTGACCCACCAGTGCAGGGGGTCTCTTGCACCAGGGGTTTCTGGCATCTCGGCTTCTACCGTTGCCAGCTCACCCACTCCAACAACTATCTTTCAGTTAGATTGGTCTGTGAATATTGTTTTAAAGCTCCAGGACATTAAATTTTTCCACACTAGAACCTACCAGGGGAATGGTGTTAGTGCAAGGGTGTTAAGAGCACCCTTCCTCTCCTCTGTTTCTGTCTCAAGTGTGTGGTTGTGTTTGGATTTGACGAGCACAAGTGTTCTACTTCATGTGAGAGGAAAGCTGCCTCACTATACTCACTCTCCTCCTCTGCCAACTCTTCTCTTCTTCATGCAAATACAAACAAGAAACAACATATGTTTTTGTTTGATCTGTAGGAGTCTCTAAAAGAAAAAAATAGGATGAGACCACTTCATGTAACTTGAATGAGACAAATAAAGAACCCAATCTTCAAGCTAAAGTGATCTCACAGTTACAGTTTGTTGCTTTGGTTTTGGGCTATTTTTTTTGAATCTCAGACCTCAGAGGTCCCTGAACTTAATTGCATCTCCCTCAAATGCTTTGCCTTCTGAAAAGAAAAGTGAGATGAAGAGTGATTTGTCTCACTATCCTTTCTACCACGACTAGGGTGTGGGAAAATGCATGACACAGCCTTTCCAAATAGAGCCTGGCAGAGGAAAGCTACAAATTTCTTCCTTGATAGTTGAGACAGATGGGAGACTTCCACCTGCATGCCCTCCCATATGCACACCTTTTCTCTGCTCATGTATAAGTCATGTCATGCAAAGCACGTACTCCTCATGCAGTGCATTAGTAGCCTATGAATAACATGCTCCCTGTGGCCACATGGGAGGCCTGTGGAGTGACTGCTGTCCCTAACATGGTCCCAGAAAAGCCAGGAAAATGTTGAGACAGACCACAGTGTTAGAGCAGCAAATGCTGTCTTGGAAGCCACCCTCCCCACAGCTGACCTAAGGCCCCAGATTACCTTTGCCCTTTCCCTCTTGCTTCTGCAAACACTGCAGCGTGTTGGGCTATTGCTGTGCTGGAGGAAGGGAAGAAGGAGAAGGGCAGACGTGCTCTGCTAGGGACTGAGTAACACTTCCAGCTGAAAGCAGTACCCGCTGAGGAGGGCAGATTGGCAGGAGAACCCTGAATTGCTGACACAACAGTTTTCGTGCACTGAGGAGTGGGGGCATCTGAGAACAAGGTCCAAAAATGTGTCTGACTCGCATGGGTGCCAAGCTTCAACCATTCTGGTGAATTTTGATCACTTTTACTTTTCCATACTAGACACTGTAAAAACACTTTGCTATCCAACTGGAGAAGTTTTCCTCAGGACATGAACCAGAGCATACAGGACCAAACATAGATTTGAAGAAAAACTTTTGCGCAAATATTTTTGATAATACAGTATTTCGTATGTATGCAATGTTTTTAAATATTCAAAACAATAAATAATGAAAACTAAAAATAGGCAGAAACCTTAAACAACTCCCATTTATATGAAAGAAAGTTCAGCACTCTGTATTATGGTGAATTATTTTCAACATTTTTTCATGTTAACAAACTGTCATTTCACAGCATAGCTTACCAAAAATACCCAGAAATAAAATAAATGCTCTCAAAAATATTTTAGTCATCTCTTGAAAAATTATAATCATACTTCTTGATGACCAGACTAAATGTAACAATTACTATTCATGGACAGTTTCATCCTGACAGAATATATTTAACAATGCCGCATCAGATTAGTAGTCAGATCACTCAATATAAATCACCTATGGAAGACTTTAGTGAATATTTTGTATTGAGACAAAAAGAAAATAATAAGAAGCTTATTTATTGTCTTGCTTATCCAAACTGATGTTATTCCCTTGGGTTATAGTATAAGATTTACTTTGAGCAACAGTATTGAAAAATATTTTTATGTTCTTTTATACTATTTATGCTGTTTACCAGGAAATCTGCCTTACCTTTTAGATGATTCCAGGTTTCTGTTCAGTAGACAGTACCTTATCCCAAGATAAATTACTTAAATATTTAAGAATTAATAGATAAACTTAAAAACCTCCAAACCAGGGAAAGAGTACTGTACATGTATCTAAAGGCACATGTATTATAGATACAATTATTTTATTGTTTCACACAGTTTTACTTGTGGGACTGCATCACAAAAACCTTTACTCAAACTTAATGAAAGGTTTGGTTTGTTTCAGTTAGTACACAAGTTGACAAAGCTCTAATATGTAGTCAGTTTTTCTAAGTACAGCTTATAATGAAAATTATGAACATTTTGCGAAGCTGTCTTTTGAAACAAATTTATGAATTAAATTCATATATGTGAAAAGAATGTAATTGTCCAGTATAAATTTATCATCTTGATTATGAAAACATAGAATATGGAAATATAAATTATCAAATGTTCAAATAGGTGCATAATAGCAAATCTCTTATAGAAACTGTTTTATTTCTTTGTAGGAGATGTGGCTATCTCATGAGGAAGCTTTCTCTTCTAATTGGACAAAATATTGTCCAATTAGAAGTACTGACCTTATCTATGTTTGACACAATCCACCATAAACATATGTACATGAATTAGAACTCAGTAGCAATTCTGCATAATTTTTTTTGAATTGAAGCTTCTAAACCTATATTACTAGGTTGACGTGCTAAACTAAAGTACTGTGATTCTTAACACACATTTCTGAGCATACGTAGTTTTATTTTTTTTTACAGAAAGCTAGTGAGAGCCTACGGAAATACACATTAATAGAAGAATATTTAGTTTGTGAAGTCAAACAGCAAACATAGAGAATCACAAATTTACAATTATCCATATTACTTTATTTCTTTTCCATGTTGGTATCTGTTTTCATTATTTCGGACAAGAATCCTGTGTCAAAGGACAATTGTCCTTATTGCACCAATAAAGACTGATCACTCTGCACATATATAATGACTGTCTAGCCAGGGACATCACAGAAATGGATTCCAGCCTGCAACTTGCATATTCAGATGTTCAGCTTGTACATATTGCTCTGTCACCCTGTCTGCAAACAAGATTCAGCTGCACAATCCGCTGTTATCGCTACAATCCCCCATTTTGATAATCTACCTTTGAATATCAATTTTCTGTTACCTGGTTACACAGACCTCAGCAGCTCTTTTCCTCTATTCCAGTAAACTGGTTTCTTTTTGACGGTACTCTGTTTTTCCCTAAGGCTAAAAGTTCACATTCTTTATGCCTTGCTCATTAAAAACCCTCCATACTCTATTAGGAAGATTTTGAGGACAATTAATATCGGAGCAGTTTGTCGCAAGTGAGTATTCAGGTATTGCCTCTATTAACAAACCGTGCACACAGCCCAGAGACATTCTGATGATTTTATTCCAACTACCATGCTCAGTTCTCCACAGGACGTGGCAGGTCACTGCGGAAGACTCTGTACGGAGGAGACAGTGATTTCTGGCACAAATTAGGCAGAGGTAACCCCAGGCCTTGGTGGCAGAGACCTGTCTGTTCACATGGGCAATGACTATACAGCCTGAGCACAAACTGTGGCACTGGTGTGGGCTGCCTCTAACAACATCACCTGAGTGTGATGCTGGGGAGAGCTCACTCCTGTGTAGGTGTGTAGGGGAGACCTTCAGTGTAGGTTGGACTTATTAAATGTTCGCAGGGAAACAAAAAAAATTATTGGCAAAACGAGCACTCTTCTCAAATTCTACTTCTGCCTCTGCTTCCTCTACTATCCAATATCAAAATTAAGTATGGTTCTATACGGTCTTATTTATTTATCTTACCAGTAGCTACAGCTATTGGCTTGTCATCAGTCTTGTCCAAGATCTTTATTTGACTTTTTTTCAGCAAGCTTCTTTTCTTTTTGCTTTTTTCAAATGCCAGACCTCTCATGTCATATATAATTTGTCTCTCCTAAATCAGCCAAGTTATCAACATACCCAAAAGATATAAACCATCCTGTTTTGAGTCATGCTTATAATTTTTCAGTACTGATGATAATGACAGAGCACTGGAGATATTGGCCTGTAGAGAGACTCATCTGACTGGAGGTGGCGTAGGTATTTAACTTCTTGTATCTTTCTTTCGCAACCCACAAACATGTCTGCACATCTTGGTAATTCCATCAGGGTTCGAGATACTTCATTGCTTCCTACAAGTTGTCTTGACACCACACTTTCTTAAATCCCTGAGAAAGTGTGCTTGTATTTGCATTGTATTTCTTAGCAATATAACAGCGCTACACAAAGCCACCTCAGAACGGTGGAATTAGACATGAGCAGAGCTGGAAATTACCAAAATGGAGACCTTTTTTATGAAAAAAAAGACAGCCTCTGACTTCAAAATAATTGAAGGCACTTCAAAGTACTCTTTAGTGATGGGCTACACAAAGGTAAACAGCAACTGATCATTTTTAGCTAGATGAGCTGTTTGTGGAAGAATTATGTTGTGAAGACAATCAGAAGTCAGACAGAATCCTCAGGAGCAACCAACAAGCAGTTCCTGACAATGTTTCCAGTGAATGATTTAAAACAGGAGATGATAAGATAAATTAAAAACCTTTGTGAATTAGTTGCATTAGAAAGCTGAAGACAGTCCCAAATGAGAAACAACACAGCCACATAATTAGCTAGCATAGATAAGTGGATGATGCCTTCACTCCCTTTACCATCCATCTATCTTTGGTACATTTATAGAAGTTTTCTAATTTTGCAAAGTAAACCTGAAAATAAAAAAGACATTAGCAGAAAAACAAATCCAGTTTGTTTCTAAGGTTTTCATTTCATCAACCACTTTAGACCGTGTATCACATATCTATACTAGGAATAATTAAAATACAGTGCACAGTATTACACTAGCTCTAATAAACAGGTGTGCAACTAGAAAACATCCTGAATAAATGAGTTTTGCCCTACCGGTATCTGTGTAAGAGATATTGTTGAGGATGCTTCATTTAGGACATTTCAGAACCTAGGCTCTACATATCACATTGCTTAGTGATAGGCAACAATAAAGTAAATATAAATACCCCATGTTACCATGTTTTTCCTACCTAGTGGAGAAAAAAACCCCTACTTTTACTGATGTCTAACTTGCACTATATAAATAATGTCTACAGAATGTAGACTGTCATCCAGGGCTATTCTATTTCACTGCTTAAAGTTAAAAATAAAAGCATTTATGTCACCCTTTAGGTTTTGAGCACACCCTTTAGTATGAGACTCATGCATGAAAACCCATTTTTCTTTTTACTTATCTACATATTAAACTTTTGGTAGGATTTGTTAGTGTGAATATTATTTGAAATAAAATACTGACTTGTAGCATTTCAGAGTGGAAGAAGTAAAAAAATCACTAGCAATAATATTTAAGTAATTTTAATACTGTTTTATTGGTCTCTCTGTCTGGCATATAAATTTGAAAACTATCATTTCACCTTGTTTTTAATAATTTTTCCAATTTTTTCAGTCTTTTAATGTAATTAAGTCTTTTCTTTAATCTTAACTAATCTCCTTCCCAGTCTTTCAGACTAAGCTATTCAGATAAGGGTGAAAAAAACCAATGATGTTTTAGAGCTTTTAAGCTCAGATGACACTGTAATCATTGGCAGCCCACTTGGCCCCTGTCTGCAAATTTTTTCGATGCATCTGCTTTACCTTTTTGCCCACTCCTGCACACTGAGACAGAATCTTCCTCTGCACATTCTGCAATGATGACGAGGAGCTGTTTGAATCCCCCCACCCAGTCCATAATTTAAGAATTCAGTCGACTTATTTTTTTCACCTAGCTTTCTAAGATCCCTCTTTAACGCATTTTTCAAATTATTAACTTAATCTTTAAATTCCGTCAGGTCACTAATATTTATGATGTATATAAATAATGAATACTACTTTGAACATTAAATAATGGAACTCCCTGGCCTTATCAATGTATAAGGAAATTATTATTTTACTCATAACTTTCATTGCACATTGCTGAGATGATTTCTAAATGTTAGCACACTTAGTCTTACTAGTTTTCTTAATTGCATTCAGTAAAGAATTTTGTCAAAACCCTTGGGAAAGTCCAAATAAATTAGATCAAGTATTTCTTCTTCATCAATTATTTTGATGACATGTGCAAAGAGTTCTAACAGATCAGAGAAGCTTTTCTTTCAGCAAAGATTCCCCAGCTTCCTTTAGCAGAAATTAATCTAGAGTTTTGCTTATAATTCCATTATTGATAAATACAGATATATAATATATAATTATATAATACATTCAATCCGTTTAGCTAAAACTGAACTCAGACTTAGGATAGACTTTGGCCAGTAGGATAATTTTAGTTTGCTGGGGAAAAAAAAGGCATAAAAAGCAAAACAATATCCAAATTTTAATATTCAATTTTTCAATAGGCAATTAAGTGCTAATAAAACTTGCATCAGCTCAACCCCTTCAGTTCCTTATAAGTTTTGCGTGTAGCCGATCAGCCATCTGATTCTGCTTTCTTTCCAAATTTCTCTTATTATTTCCTTTATTGCCTCAATATAATAGCTCATTTTTACTTAAAGTGTAAGATACTCCCTGCATTTTCTGTAGGAGACTCCATACAAATAAATCTTTCAACTTCTCTGTAAGAGCTCTTTTGAAACCTGTTCTTTTAAAAACAGCAGGTTTGATGATATTTTCATGAGTTTTTCTGGTTCTGATATAATTGAAAAAAATCTTTGCTATTTCTTAATTCTTCAGCTCTAAGGTCTTCAGACTGCTTCTTAGAATATGAATTTTCCATCTTACATTTTTCCTGTCATAATTTGTGCTCTGTTTCAATAGTTACACTTGTCTGGAATTAATCTGGAAGAGGCTACATTTGAGGCGAGATAAACTCTTAACCCTCACAACTTTTTGCATTGATTTTTAAATATTTTTCTTAATCATCTGAGACTGACTTGACATTTTAAGTCCTATTCATGTGGTAATTCAGAGAATTGCTACAATTAATTTCATGGCCACAAAAGAAAATTCAAATGTCTACTTTATTACAAGGAGTGACAGTGGGACACCCAAATATTATCACATATAGCAAAAATTTTGCAACTCAATTATTAAGTGGCAAAATAGAATAAGAGAAACTGTATAAATGAATTTAAAAATTACATTTCTACTCCAACTATTTTGATTAGGAATTCCTTACTCATGTACCATTTTTGCAATGTTTAATTTTTTGTTAGACCAGGTTTACCTTTTTTTTTCAACCATCTCTCTTTCTGCCACAGATAGTCACAGAAGGTATGTTTTTTAATGTTCTATAAAAGATTTGTTTACAGTAATTTGATTTTACTAGTTTCCTACCAGAATAAAATGATCCTAATGTTTCCTTTCTTCCAGAAAGCTCTGGCAGACTTTCCCCAGTCTGGGTAGGGTTTGTCCTGAAGCATCATATCTGTGACCTATAGGGAAAGAAGAAATAGTAGACAGGTGACACTGGTGTCACATAAGACAGTACTAGCAAGGACTTTAGGAATATTTTTATTTTATGTGTGGCACACCTGCACCTGCACTGTGGTAATGATAACAGACAATATAATAACACTATGTCCAGTGTTATTTGCAATCAGGATAACGTATATTGGCCTACATATTCTGCCTCTAGAAGTGCATGCAGCTCCTTGAGAAACAATGAAACCTGCAGAGATCCAAAGGTAAGAAGATAAGAGGAACCAGTCCAAAAGTTACAGCAACCTACAGGACATGAGTTACAATCCCCTGTGACTGTGAAGCTTTCTGGTCCAGTCTGGGAGAGGGGAACCACTTCCCTGAGAGCAGCATCAGCAGAGTTTCCACTCTTGAAATCAGAACTGCAGCTAGGGAGTGGAAGCCTGTGAATTAAGCACTATATAACATTTATAATCTCCTCTCAGTTCCTGCTATCAGTATAAAAAGCACACTTGGGACTGGCAACAGAAAAAAACTTTCAACTTGCAAAAAAATTTTTAAAGTATGAAATATTTATTCTCATTTTCATAATTCCTATCTAAAGAGACCATCTGTTTCTCTGTCCAGAGACTCATATGTATGCAGTACTTCTGGGTGGTACATGAAAGTATTAAAAATGACTTTCAGCTCAGTGAGGGAGGTGAATACCCCTCAGGCACCTGCTTCTTTGGGAAGCTGTGTTTTCATATCCATTTACTTCAAATTAACTGTACTAAAAAGCAACAAAAATTACATCACAATAAACTCATAAATTCTGTTGTGCAAAAGATCTGTAGTGGAAAACACACCCGTTTGTAAAGATTTAAGAAATAATTGATCAGATAAAGGAAATGGGGTGACCACCTGCATCAAAATGCAGATAAATAAAACAAATTCTACCTCTCACTGTTATCAGTACAGAGTGGGTGTAGTGGGTTGGAGCTGAGTTGATTGACGAGTGTTTTTCAATGTGTTTTGATCAAAATGAAAATACATGTTAAGGTTTCAGAAGGAAATAACTTCACTGAAGACAAAATTTCTTGCTTTGACTTTCCACACAGATAAAACAGTTTACCGTCCAGAGTATAAGCTACCACTTTCAATCAATGGCATTAACAATGTTTATCAAAAAGAACATGCGGCCCATGAATAAATTAAAAATTGATTCAACTGCTAAACTTTGGCTTCAAGTCCATTTGAGGTTAAAAGTCCTCAGTATATTAGCCTGAGCTGGGTCCAGAGGATAATGACTACGTTAAGTAAATAGGAACATGCAATCTAGGGTTTTATTATTCCATTGAACCTAACCTTAACAAAGAACACATAATATCCCAAAATACCACCTTTAATAACTGTATTGTGTGGGTAAATCTTTTCTCAGATCAGCAAGCTATAATATTTTTACAGGACCCCTATTATCTAAATAAATATTTCAATAAATATTTAATGCTAAACAAGACCTCTGTAAAGATTTAATTCACTACTTTAGTAACACTTTTTTTCCTCTTAGGAAGAGTCCACATAGTAATAAATATTTGTAAAGAAGAACAGATGTTTTGAGATCCTTTATTCAAGTTTCAAAATAGTTTCTCCAGATGCTTTCTGGGACATTGTTATATTTGGGAGAAGGATGCAATTTGCAGCTCTAAGACCAATTACTAGAGGAGCATGTTCCATAAGAATGACATTTGAGATGGAGATATTTTCTGAGGAAAATGGCAAGATGAGGCAGGAAATGTTCTTTTTGATATCAAATAGTTGGTCTTTCATCTCCCAACTTTGGCATTTACTTAAAGTCGTATCACCAGATCAATGTCAGGTCAGTTGCAGCTAAATTGGCTGAGGCAGAGACAGTCATTAAAGGGATGCATTCCATAAAGAGAAATCCAATTACCTTTTGCATTAGAGAAATCAAATTCATTTTCTGGTTTGGTCAAGGACAGTCACTGTGGAAAACAGCTCACAGGAGAAAAGCACTCAACACTTTCATACAGCAGACAAGTTTTAGATATACATCAAAAACTTGCTGGTTTTAGATAAAGAAAAAATATAAATTTTATTTTAATTTGCAGAACTTAGTGCAAAGAAATGCATGAGTGTGTTTTTCTTTCTCTATTTCTATTTCACAATGCAATTGCTGGACAGCATATATATACCTTTGCTTTACTGGACTATGTTTGAAAACATTGCTGATACACAGGAATAAAAAAATAATTGATCACTTTAGTAAATGACTGCATGCATCTTACATAATCAAGATAAAATAGGGAAAACCACTTACAATATAATTAGGTAATGTATTTTTTTCTTGAACTAGGAGATGCAATATACTTTAATCAATAATTACACTGCTTCAGTTCAGAAAGAAATGTCCCCTACATAGTCAGTGTATACACTTTCATTTTATTTACTGTCTCATGAGAGAAAGTTACACTGTACAAAATTGCAAAACCAAAGCTGTATAACACACATTGCCTGACTTTATAAGTTATACAAATGCCACAAAAAACCCCATTTCCATGAATAATTAGTATGTCATATATATTATAGAATCATAATTTTCGTTTTGCTCTATAAATATGACTTTATCAACTATTCATATTACCCACATTATATTAACTGTGAAGCTAACTCATCATGATTTAAAAACATACATTACTATCATTAAATTAATAGAAAAATGTATGATTACCCTTTTTCTGTTGCAGAAAAATAAAATTGTTCCTTTTGATGTTTGATACAATCATCAAACCACAGAAAGGCTTGGGTTGGAAGGGGCCTTACAGACCCTCTAGTTCCAACCCTGCCATGCCATGGGCATGGACACCTTGCACAAGACCAGGTTGCTCAAAGCCCCATCCACCCTGGCCTACAATATATACTACTATACAACTCATAATACAATAATTTGAAAAATGATGTCGTATCACATGGAAGAAAGAATCTGGGATTCAAAGTCATTCAGAGCAAGTAACTTAGACAAGAAGTGCAGAAAGAAAAATCATAAAAAACTTCAAAACAACCCAAACAAACAAACCTCAAACCAATAAAGGAGTAAGACACCTGAGATACCTGAGATGTACCAAGCCTAAGGATCATTTATTCCTCCCATGCAGTTACTCTTTGGGCCTATTGTTCAGGATACTCTGCACATACTTTCCATCTCTCCTTATACCCTCATGTCAAATGATGCTACCTTGTACCTCACGGGGTCCTTCCCAGCAGAGGCAGGCTCTGCACTGGGAGTTTCAGGTAAGCCAAACCATCTCTTCTATTTACAAGTTAACAGCAAGTGAAACTTCTCTTCAAAAAAAAAAAAAAAAAAAAAAAAAAAAAAAAAAACAAATTGACCTAATACTTTGGTCATGCCTACAAAGCATCATCCTAATACTTCACTAGCAGGAACTAAGCTATCATCTTCAGAGCACCAAGAGATGACCCACAGAAAACTGATGCAGCTCAGGCTTCTGGACAAGCTGTTTTTATCTGACAAATTGCATTTTAGAAATGTAGAAATATAAAAGTACATCAGTTGGTATAATAGCACTTCTTCACATAAGGAGCTGCAGAAACTGTTTCTTGCTAGAGAAATGGACTCTGGGCTTTAGGACACGATATATTCAATGCTGCAATATTTATGAAGTGCAGACAAGCCCTAAACAGAGGATTTTCATTGCTTTATTCATGCTCGGATAAATCATCAAAACAGGTCAATAGTAGCCCTTCAGAATTCAACAGAAGCAGAAGAATCTAAGATCCACAAGAAAAGCCTGAAAACACATACTACATGGTGAAATATGAAATATTTTTTTATTATTTTTATACAGCAATGAGTAGTGAAAATCTAGTGGGCAGTAGGACTCCAACATAAAATATCAGTAAAGAAGCTGTTTGTGTGCAACTACTCAGCCAGGAGGACATGACACCATGGTGTTATTCCTGGAAAATTGAGAACCCTGAATAACTGCATTTGCCAAAATATATCTATGTACCACCGCCAAATACATGACTCAAGTATTAGAAGTTGAGGGGTTTTTTTTAATTTTTGTAATTTTACAATTTTAAATACCTTATTTTAAATCATAAACCACTTAAATAGCACTAAATTAATTTCACTTGATATTCAGCCTTTAAATAGTTCATAACTTGCATATCTCCACTCACCCCAAACTCAAAACAAAAAACATTATTTTCAGTCCTGCAACTGGGTCATTTCATTGATAACAGTGAATATCATAAATTCTAAAAGCTTTCAGAAGTTATAAAACTGGCATAGTGTCAGGGCAGGTCAGAGGGCAGTTTCCCATGGCAAGACCATGAACATCGCATTCCTCATCAAAATAATCCATCAATAGTTTTGCAAAGACATAACAAGACTGAATATTGCCTGTGTGTTTCTGAAAAGTATGTGAGTTTTTTCTAGAAAAAACTGGGGCTAAATCAGGTAAGAGTAATTATGTTTTCTGAAGTCAGAGTGTGAAGTCAATGAGAGCTAATGCATACCGCTGAGGGGATACACTCCCCTTGCTTTGCTGTTATGTGCTTTTAGGTAAGAGCTATATATAGGTGTCCCACTAACTGCACATCAATTCTTTATCATATCTCAGTCTTTAAGTACTATACGACATCACAGTGATCATCTACCAAACTAGGGAAACATTTAGTATTCAGCCATTAAAAGTTTCTATCCATCACTTTCGTCTTCTTCTTTGAGATGCGTAAAAATTGTGGAGCTGTTCACTTGATGTATAAAAGTAACCTATATAGAAAATACTGCTTTTGCTTTTTTCATCTGAATTGCTGGGAGAAAAATGTTTTCTGTGGATGATGACCCATCTGATAGCCTTCCGTGATGGCATGAGGGGACAGGTCAATGAGGCGAGAGTAGCTAATGTTGTCTACCTCAACTCCAGCAAGGCTTTTGACTCTGTTTCCCATAATAACCTCACAGGTAAGCTCAGGAATTGCGGGTTAGATGATTGGACAGCGAGGGGGATCAAGAACTGACTGAATGGCAGAGCTCAGAGGGTCATGATCAGGTGAATAGAATCCAGTTGAACGCCTGTAGTCAGTGGCGTTCCCCAGGGATCAATATTGGGACCAGTGTTAACTGCTTTATCAGCAATGTGGACAAAGGGATAGAATGTATCCTCAGCAAGGTTGCAGGTGATGCAAAACTGGGGGGAGTGGCTGATACACCTGAAGGCTGTGCTGCCATTCAGCAGGACCTTGGTAGGCTGGAGAGCTGGTCAGAAAGAAACTTAATGAGGTTCAGCGAGGGCAAATGCAGGGTCCTGCATCTGGGGAGGAATAACCCCAAGTGCCAGCACAGGCCGGGGCTGACCTCTGGGAAGCAGCTCTGTGGAGAAGGACCTAGGGGTCCTGGAAGGTGAGAGCTGCCTATGAGCCAGCAGTGCCCTTGTGGCCAGGAGTGTCAGTGGTATCCTGGAGTGCATCAGGAAGAGTGTGGCCAGCAGGTCAAGGGGGGAGATCTTGCCCCTCCCCTCAGCCCTAGTGAGGCCACATCCGGAGTGCTATGTCAGTTCTGGTCTCCACAGTTCAGGACATCAAAGACCCTACTGGAGAGGGTCCAGGGGAGGCCACAACGATGATGAGGGGTCTGGAGCATCTCCCTTATGAGGAGAGACTGCAGGAGCTGGGCCTGTTTAGTCTGGAGAGGAGAAGACTGAGAGGAGATCTCGTTAATACATATAAATACCTCAACGATGGGTGCCAAGAGGATGGTGCCAGACTCTTTCCAGTGGTGCCCAGCAACAAGACAAGGAGCAATGCCCATAAACTGAGAAACAAGAAGTTCCATATCAACATGAAGAAGAACTTCTTCACACTGAGAGTTGCAGAGGACCAGAACAGGCTGCCCAGGGAGTTCGTGGAGTCTCCCTTTCTGGAGACATTCCAAACCCACCTGCACACATTCCTGTGTCATCTGCTCTACGTGACTGTTTTGGCAGGGGCTTGGACTAGATGATCTCCAGAGGTCTCTTCCAGCTCTTAAAATTCTGCGGTTCTGTGATCATCCCTCAACAGTTACACAGCTTACACATGATAATATGCAATGCCTCTTTTAATTCTGAAATTGTTTTGGCAGTTTCAGAGCAGAAGTGCCAAGAACTTTGTTACACATCCTTCTGAAATAACCGTTAATTTATTTCAATGCCCTCTGCTGCATTTTGGAATGCACAAAAAGTGTAAGTGTTTGAAAATAAATTTAACAAATATTTGTAATTAGGCTTACAGATTGAGATGATAGGGAGACGATATTTTTCAAGCTAAATACTATTAGTCAGCTGTAAATGCACTGCAAGATTTTAAAGTTTTTTCTGCTTCCTCTATTTTGGAACATTCCTAATTTAGTTGATTTCTACCCCCCCCCAAAAAAAATGAAGCTTCTTTTAGGTTACTTCTCCTTCAATTTAATTGTAATAAGTTCTTTTTGTATTTGCATTTTCAAAGCAACAGCAATCACGGAGACAAAATGGCAGCTTCAATAGACTCTATTGTTTTCTCATTTTAATCAGAGCCAGCAAACTGTTCTTATCTTACCAATACACTCCGTTCTAACTATAAGGAAATCCTGAAAAACAGTGTTAAACTGCTGTCCCAATTCGGTAACCAATATGAGTGATAAAGTATTATAGCTCACTTTTGTGGCTCCCACAATGGTCCCCAGTACAATTTTGTGCATTTGCATGCTTCCCACTCTGTTTCCTGAGTATTGTTCTTACGAGCTCTTATTCTCCCAATCCACAACATTTGCACAGGAGCACGGTCTCACAATCTAATTTCCACCAAAACCAGTTAAAGAAATTCTTTCACACAAACATGAAAGAGGCCTATGTTAATTATTGCCATCTTTACTGATCCACGAAAAGGAAGCAGCAAGCCTCTTTTTTTTTAGCCAGAAGTTCTTGATTTGGTTCCGAATATTTTCATAATGGTTACTGCAATCCATGCAGGGATAACAACACAACAAGATGGCAAGAACAACTGAAAATATATACACTTTAGGTTCAGCTTCAGAAAAGTCACTTCTGTCAGCACTTCCTTTCAATTTTCAAATTCAGTTAGGACAGAATGCTACGCCACAATGAATTTCTGGTAAAAAGCTTAAGATATCAAGAGGTGAGTTATGGAGAAATCTGGTCTGCAATTATTTTAAGTTTATTCAACTTATTCTGGAAATTATACTTTGTGTTTCAATACCTGGAGAAATAATTTCTAAAGAAATTTTGCTTTTCTTAAAAGCCAAATCCAAAATTTAAAAAAAATTAAAAATTATAAAAAGGTGAATTTTCTTTTAACTAGAAATTCCTTGACAGTTCATAAATATAAATAACTGTTTAGAAACAATTTTACAATTGAAGCAGAGCTTCTGCAGAAAAAAATCTAAGCTGTGCCGTTTCATTTCCTACCGTGTTTCAAGTCCCTACTGTGCACACAATCACTATATACGTGCAACAAAATATCCTGGTTGCCATGTGGCAAGCACTTGCTGTTTATATAATCATGGACAGCACATTTCAGAAGACTTTTTTCCTTGCTTTACAGCTTCCTTATTAGTGTTACAAATGCAGAAGCAGAGGTCTGGGTAATGTCATGTATTACAGACAAAGTGTGAGACATAAAGCCACATCACGATTTTTATTTAAGGCATTCAGTTCAGTTCCATTTTAGGTTGTCATGGCAGGAGAGTTTTCTTTGCTCATTTAGAGAGTTTGGTGGTTCAGGTGAAAGGCCAGACAGAAGCCATGCCGTGTTTGGTGCACGTGGCACATGCATTTAGATCAATGTAGATTCTTTTTATAGTCAGTGAAAAGAAAAAAGCATTTCTGGGGCGAATTTCATTTCAAAATAGGTTCTGTTGTAAGGATGTGCATATTTTTCTTCACTCTAAATCAGAACCTGCTCAGATGATCATACTGCTGGCACAGGAAATTCTGGTAACATGAATCCCAACATGGTTTCCTATATTTTTCAGTGTTTCTCACCAAAGTGTAATTAACCAAGTTAATGAAATATGTGATGGCTCATCAGAGATGAGGTTTTGTCATAGGAAAAGACTGTATTCACACATCCTATGCCTAAAAATTAGGCTTTAGCCCTCAGCAGGCTGTTTCAAAAGAAGATACTTAAAAAATCCTTAGAGTTCCTTGGCCATGAGGGAAGCAAGCAAAGGATTTTAGAGAACAGACAAGTCATGTCACAAAAGGGTAACCCAACCCAGGGAACAGAGACAGCCAATGCAATACCAGAGACAGAGGTACTTTCCTAGTCCACAGGATGTGTTTCTGTGTTTTTGAGACTAAAACTGCAAAGTTCTCTAGGGAATGATGCCAAAGGTGCATTGGTTTACCTTTGTGCAGTAGAGTATTGCTTAAAGCAGTCAAATCAGTGTGCCCATTTTTAGTCTTGTATCTACCAGTGCTTATATCTTAACCACTGTTATAGGCATTATGCATTGACTTTAATTCTAAAGACACATCTAGGCAAAGTATCAGCCTTCAGGCCTCCCCACCTTCTGTAGCTGCAGAATCAGCCTCTTTCGCAACTTATCCTTTCTTTAATCCTGTGAATCTTTGTACAGCTATCTACAAACCAAAGCACTGAATAAGGAAGTGAGCCAGCGCAAGATTAGTACAGAGGCAGCCTATGGCAGAAAGTTCAAAATGAGTTCATGCTGAATGGAATTGTGATATAAAATTCAAGTAGCAGTTTTTGAATTAGGGTGGGATCCATAACATTTTGGAATATTGGAGGAATGCAAGAATTTCCTCATTTATCTCCAAACTACAGCAATGTACAGGTTTCCAGTTTTGAGCCGTGTAATCACATCACATAATCATAGAAGTTTTGTTTTAGTATATATGAAGCTATACATCTAAATTGGTGGCACACAGTAATTAAAGTGTGGTTCATCCTCTGAGACTGTCTTAACCTAAGCAAAATTGTTGATGTGTGAATGTACCTGCAAGTCACAGACAAATTCAACTGCCTGGTTCCGTAGAAGATGTAGAACTCAGGAAGGTCAGTATCCGCAGCATTCTAAAACTGGGAACAAATTGTGGTTTGATTTGGCATAATACAACACAGACGCTGAGCTGTTCTGGATAGATTGCCAGCTCTTCTGGATATACTGACAAGGAGTACTTATGCCTCTAAAGACAATTCTTCTGGACTTTGCAAACAGGAAGCTTACCAGAGTACCTGCTGTAGAGCACACTACCAGCTTAGGCATGGAATCAGTTCCCAAGACATGAAGGAGTCCTATGCCAGACAGGTTCACAAGACAAAGGTTTCTACTGATCAAATTTAATTTCAGGCTTGTCTTCTTTTAACATCTCCATCTAACAATTTTCTCAGTAACACTTGCACGTACTCGTGTGCTGTAACAGACACAGACAGCTTTCTGCATGGGCCATTAGCTATTACTCTTGAGCAGTGCCATCATTTTTATTCGTATTGTGATGCCCTCAGAGACTCACAGTTAGAGTTGTAAACTGTCAATGCAACTTCTGTGTAGTCCGTGTTTTGATGTGCCAGAAGGTCATCATTTGCTGTTCCGACAATTGTAGTTTTGAAGTTGTGGCTTTTCAGAAAAAAAGTGACAACACACATGTCATTTAGCGACTTTCACATGCCTTCTCCTTTCCCACAAATACTTTTTATTTATATTTGGTGAGTTAAGGGATGACAGAAGACCAATAAATGTATAAACAACACTTGTCCAACACTTAAGTACACAGTGTTAGTGTGACTCTGCAGCAGGTGACTGAGTGAAAAAAGAAACCTTTGTGACAGCAATTTGTCACAATAGTATATTTCTAATAAATTATTTCGGAGGTTGCTATATTCTTCTTTATTTAACTTCCACTTAGTGACTAATGAGGGAGTATCTTCTTATGAATGAGTGAATGTGAGATATAACGGGTGTTTCTGACACTTGATTTTTGGGAATTGATTTCACTTTACGCAGTTTGTTATAGATCAACAGTCAGACAGGGGAAATATAACTTACATATCTTTCAAAATACTCTATTGGTGTCTACATAATGCAGAACCTAGTAAAAATGAATGAATCCGTTCGAATGACGAATATGATTTCAAGCTCTGATGTTTACTCTCTGCCTTCCACCACTCTGCACCAGGCACACATCCACAGGAGAGCCATCTGAACTCTGAGATGCCCCCGGCGACGGGCAGGAGGCACACAGGCCACTCTGCTGAGATACTCGCCTATTTCCTCTTGCCAGAACAAGGCACCTAATTAAATGAAAATCCATCTCCATGCTGCTGACACCGTGCTGCTTTTCCAGTTGATTCAAAGCTGTGATGTACTGACAGCTCAGAGTGGTTTCAATCCATTTCATTCCTTTATGAGAAGCCTTTACTTCAGAGTAAGTAAAGGGGAACTTGAAACTTCCTTTACCTGGCCTTTTCTGATCTGCACTCACGGCAAACACAGCTACAATATGACAATATTTTCACTCTAAATAGAGAATGAGAACAATTCTGCACAAAACAAGTTTATCATGAAAACTGTTACTGGAAAACAAACTGAAAAAATCCATGAAGCACTTCTGAAAATCTTTCCTTGTCTCTTTCCCGTATTTTCTTTATCGTACTATTAGAGATTATACAACTAGAAAAATATTTATGTGCAGCTGCTTGTCCTTTGACAGATTTATGGGTAGCATCATTAATTGTTTTTAATTACCCTTTTATACTGAAGCTAGAATCACACTGAGAACATAATCCATCAACAAGTTATAAATCCTTCTATTTGTCCTCATTTCCTGTGCAATTCTGCACTTGGGGTACAAGCATGGCCACAGCTTTTTTCAATCCCCTTTAAATAGTAAACAATTACTTTGGTCTTACTTCCAGAATAAAGAGTGAAAGGTATTCAGCAGAAGGTGATTAGTACCGGTTTCACTTCAACGGAAGAAAATTTCCAGACTTTGTTGCAAAGTCATTTACTACTCTGAATAACAATTTTTTTTTTTGAAAAGTCAGTCAACTATTTTTCCTGTTGGATTACGACCTTTAAAAAAACTTAGGCAATTTTTTAATGATTCAGATCATAATTAAAATGTAAAAATACCCAACAAAATTCACAAGAGGATCTTATTCGAAAGCTGAGAAATAATGATTAAACTTTATCGGCATTGTTCAAGGAATTCTCAGTGCTGAAAGAAGAACACAAAATTAATGTCCCTATTCCCTGAATAGGGAACTTTTGGGATTAAATATTCAAAAAATTGAGATCATAACTAAAGTCATCTCTATTAAAAAATCATAATATTGAAGACCTTGAGGATTTCAAGTGATACTGCTATTCCCTTAAAATGGTGTGATTGGCTCAGCTCAGATATACCAAATAAAGAAAGATATTACCATTAAGTTTCCTTTTATTTTCATTCAGGTTTTAAAGGTTCATGTTTTTGTAGACCTTCCACCAAATTTGATGCCTTGAAATAAAGTAGAGGATAAGACACCCCTATATCACACAAAACTCCACTTTGGCTTTCAGATAAAATTGTTGCTACTGCAGAGTCAAGAAAAAATACTACAAATCTAACAGCTCCGAATATTGATACTGTTTTTGTACAGTAAGCACCAAAGGGAAAGCTGGTTATTAAACATTAATGGATACAACTGAAAATGTTCCACACTGATCCTTGTTTGGAAAGAATATTGAAGACACACAGGGGATAATGGTTTGTGAAGAATTCTTAAGTACTTGTTGGGTTGCTAGAGAGGATTTCAGAAAAGGAGGTACAGCAAAAAGAGCCAAGAGAAATTGCAGTATCTCTAGGGACAGAATTTTACACTCTCTTCTGGACTTGTGCTGAAATATGTTCCACAGCCAATTTGACAGTAAGTAGATAAGAGGTTTTGCAGACTGGGAAGTCAAGGATTGCTAGAAATGATTGGTAGCAACACTGCCTTCTCACATCCCCTCGGCTATAGAAAATAGCAGTCTTTAACCAAAATGCTTAGTTACTGAGCACAGGCAGAACTTTGTACTTTTGTTGGTTTTGTTCAATAAGGAGTGAAAGAACACCAGGACCTCTGGGCAAAGAGAACACTCAAAGAGAATGGAAGGAAATTTGATCCACTTTTAAGCACACTTGAGAATACAATCCTTAGAATACAGTTGTTTTCAGCCCCGGTATACTTTCATTTGAAATTTAATATCTCTTATACAAATAAAGAATCAAGATTTTTCAGGTTTTCTTTTTGGCTTCGTATGCATGACTATCCATCTGCAAAGATTCATCCCATGAGGAAGCAGGATTGATATCACTTATAGCAAAAAAGCAACATTAGATCATGGCTGCACAATTATTTGCCATTAGTTAGACATGTTTATTTTTTATCTACTGTCTACACACAAGACCATGGGAAATCAGCTAATGGTCACTCATTAAAACATACTTTTGCCTTATACATATTCATAGGACACACTGTAGTGAAAACCAATATATTCTTTCAAAAAAGAACAAAGCAGAAAAAGCTCAAGGAGACCAACTTCACATGAAAGGGAAAGTTACTTTTCTTGAATGTTCAGATGTCGCAAATTAAAAAATGCTGCTTTATCAACATGGTGTAAAGCAGATTTTTTTATCAGATTCTCTTTTGAACAACAATTTTCGGTCAATTTCTACTTCCCAGGTGGACATTCGTCAAGGCTGAGCCATACTGTGTGCACAGCTGATATGGTACAATCTTTGCTCTACAGCTGGTCTTACTTGTCATCTCGGCTTACTTGATTAAGTATTTTAATCAGTGTTTTGCTTAAGATCGTGCACCTTCTGGTGAAAATTGTGTGGCTGGTATTTAGTCGAAAACCAGTTGACTTCTCAACATCCTACTTAGACTTTGGCTATTTCTCGTGCCATAATTTTTGAAGGGTTTATAATTAGTATCTTAAACCCTTTCTTCCTTACAAAACAAAAATGAATGTTCTCCTGTACCTGCAAATTCTCTCCTAATAATGACAGTAAGCAGCTTCCAATGAAACTGCTTTAAGTTTGGTATAATGTCATGGAGAATATATAACAAGACTGTCTTATTTTGCTTTAAACTTTGACCTTTTTGCCTCTAAAAAACAAAATACTGGGTTTAGTAAAATATTTATCCCTTATCTTCCGACTGTTTTGTTAAGTCATCCCTTTTATTCAGCCAGATCAGTTGTTTTGAACATTCTTTTGGACAAAGTAGTTCTGATTTTTCTCCCAGAGTTCTCAGGAAATGAAATACAGATTATATTTACATGCTTGAACTAGCTTTGATGTACAATCTAAAATCACCTTTATTCTTTTGATCCTATCTATATTTATATATGTCTCCCTTATGATGTTAACATAACCCAGGAGCATTATCATTTTGGCTTTTCTGAGTAGACCATTTGGCTGAGCTCCAGCTCTTTGCCTTTTTCTCTTAGCACAAGGAGGGAAACACTGTATTTTGAGAAAAAGTAAATCTGCTCTCCAGAGGCCACATCATATTTTCTTAATATCTTCTAGAAATTTTTATTGATAAATGAGGAAAAAAAAACCTCTCTAAGCATAAACAGAAGGACTTAAAAAAAACATATCTCTGCCTCATAACTGTAAAGAGAAGGCAAAGACTCAATTAGATTATTAGTGTTCTCAAAGAGTAACTACATATTCTCAAGGGATATGAGACAAAAAATTCATTTTAACCAGGAAAAGATAAAGATACTATATTTCCTGGATATCCACAACTGCAATAGGCAAGGTAAATTTTTATCTACAGCTGATTTACTTTAAGTTATATCACCTCCAC
This sequence comes from Oreocharis arfaki, assembly GCA_013398015.1. Classification (NCBI taxonomy): domain Eukaryota; kingdom Metazoa; phylum Chordata; class Aves; order Passeriformes; family Paramythiidae; genus Oreocharis; species Oreocharis arfaki. The sequence goes on along the minus strand of VZRR01006239.1, from coordinate 1,491,659 downwards.
ATCAAATATATTCTGCTTTACTAAAGCTTCATCCTCCCTGCCTTGACTACCTTAGGTTACCTTTGAACCAGTCCTTAGACTACGGTTTTGATGTCTCTCAATTCTCACTGTAATCATAAGTCCTTTCTCAGAACAATATCTTTTAAAATTACTCAGCCCAGGACTGAGTAGCCCATTTGTACAAGAGCACTGTGACATTGTACCTGACAACTCCACTCTAACTCCAGCTTGAAAGACACTCTGTTGAAAACGAAGCTGGTGCTGATGCACTTGCATTTTAACCTGGGTACATACTTACCTAGGAGGCACACTGCTGGTTTAACTACTACCTAGCCGAATCAATGCGGTAGCACTTCAAGCATAAATGACAAATATAAGTGGTGATGCTTGGCGCATCTGTAACGCATAAAGCTGAAATACACATTCCCTGATTTCTTTTGTCACATAAGCAGAAATCTCATTAAATATGTCCATGTCAGTTGGCTGAAAAATTGGAACAGAATTTTTAAGGTTTATTTATATAAGCATATAAACATTATCTATATATGCTTGAAAACTAGTTATATCTGTAAACACTTTTATTAAAATTGCAGCTCCTCTCTGTACATTGGAAAACACATTTTATAACAGATGAATAATGAAATATGATTACAGTTCTAGATTAGCTAAAATTGCTATGACCTTAGGTCTAATATAAAGTATTTCTCATGTAAAAATACAGTATATAGAGGCATTTTAGTTTGCAATAGGACTTCCTGAATCCTATGCAAACTCAAAGTTTAATAAAGACCTTTATCAGCTTCGAAAACTTTTTTCATTTTTTGACAGGAAAATGAAACAAGAAAATAGACAGTCAAAGATGTCTTAATTCTAGAAAGAGAGTGAGACGGAAGACAGAGAGTGAGACACGGAAAAGATAAAATATTAAAAATGAGAGTCTGAGTTGAAATAAGCTTAGTAAATTGACAAAGTAATGTACAGTTGCAAAAGAATAGAGATCCAATTCAGGGCTTAAAGGTACTTGTTTACACTTTCTTCAAAAGAAAGGAGGATTGACACTGACAGGTAGATTATCCCTAGGTTAAAGAAAACTACAGCTTTAAACCAGGTACTAAAATATTTCATAGGACATCTCAGATTGACTATTAGTTCCTGATGTGTTCAAAAGGGAATCCAAAGAGCTGTTCAAGTAAGACAAAATACCAACCCACAGGACAAGAACCAAGCCAAGGGAAACTAAAGACACATCTTCCAGGAGCAGAAAGTTCATGTCTAAGACCCTAGTGTTATCATATGCTTGAGAGACAGGCAGAAATTAGCTATTACCTGAAGTTATTAAATATAAAATTCTCCTAATTGGAGTAGTCTGTAGATTTTTCACTTTCATGAATAATTAAGATATCTTCAATATACACAGAATCCAGTCCTGTCATATGAATCATCGAAGAAACAATGGATAATTGCTTAGTGACTTACAAGCTTTACTATCTCATTGGATAAACCAGTGAAGAGACTTTATATGAGTCTTCAAAGACCTTTGGTCCACCATGGAGCAATGCTAGAACACAGCAAGGAAACCTCTAAACTGGCATCAATAAAAGGCAGAATGTCTTCTCAGCGGACTGCAGTGCCATCTACACACACTGAGCCTCTACACACACAGGGAGCTGATCTAATGCGCTTTGGTGTCCTGAGATGCAGGCAGATTAATTTTGATGAAGGACCACAGAACACTGCTGTCAGCTTTATGACCCAGGCCTGGCATCTATTGCACCACTGCGCTTCTTACGCCAGGTTTGCAAATATGGATTTGCTGCGGTTTTTTCCCGTGCCAAATGAAATGTAATGCAGGTAAACTGGTTCATCGTGTGAATTTTTCAGTCAAGTTACTAGGCTAATCAGTTAAACTATGATGTAATCCTGTATTCAGCAGACAGCAATTAAATTTAGATGAGCATGGGAAGACTTGAGTTTTTTCTTTGCTCTGAATGATGGTCTATCAACTGTTGATTCATTGGGGCTTCTTCTGTATTTCTGTACAAACAGGAAGGTGATCAGCACTGCTGAATGAAGGGTTTCTGTGTCAGATACCTGTGATGATGTATCTTCACCTCCTCCAGGCACCGTGAAACTTTTGGGTTCCAATAACATTGGACATAAATTTGAATATCTCTTGAATCCAGTATTGCAAAGCTACCTATCCCCGGCTTTCCACAGAGATGTGCCTGATATCAATCATTTTCAATACAAAAATAAGGCTATGAAACATCTGGGACAGTCCTGCAGACAATATACACATGGAATTTGCAGGCAAGCTAGGGATCAGGCAATGGGAGGACAGACAGCAGAATCAGATTCTTCAGTCTCAGTTTTTTAACCATAGTAAAATTGTTTTTTCTGTTTCTGACACAATTACCAAAAAACCCACAAAAAACCAAAGCGAAACAACAACAAAAAGCTGATAATTATCAACAATGGGAAACAGGACATATTTAGAGCTGTTACTTCCAACCTGGTGCAGACAATTGATGAAAATAATCAGAAAAACGATTATTTGTTGGCTGTTTCAGTATAACAAAAACCAGCAAATGAGTGTTTCATTTCCTGTGTCATATATATACAATACATCTACATATATGCATACTTCCTCTGCATACTTGTATTAAGCCCTCTTACAAGGAGAAAAAGGTGGATGCAGGCTTCTGGAAAAGTAAATGGCTTGATGGATTGCAGTTTTTAAAACTACCTTAAAGATTAGTTTATTTTTAATGGTGAATTTTTAATAGCACACTAAAAAGCAGTAGTCACTTTTTAGTGACTACACGTGCAAGCACAAAAATATTAATTTATACATGAGTAGAGGTACTTTGGCCTTTCTGCCCTGAGCAGTGCTCTTATGATCTGACTGGCAGAGACTAACACCTTGAAAAATTAAACTGGGACTGAGGTCCCAGTGCCACAAAGACTTTCGTATGAGCAGCAGTTTACAGACTGCGAAGTCAAATGCAGTCAACATTCTCAGGCTCAAGCCTTGCCCCAGTCTCTAAGGCAGGTAAATCTATCACACTGGACTACCTACCACCCTCTTACTGTCCTGCTTGCCACCTGCCTCCCGGCAGCATGCCATCCTCAAATTTGTCTCACTGAGTATCTTCCCATTCCTATAATGAAAGAACATTAGCTGATAAATAAATGAAGGATCTCAAGGCTTAAGATTTTTCACAGAAGCTCAAAGATTAATTTTGTCCTCCATAGGTTTTTCTCCATTGATTCTTCTGGTTGCACAAAATGATCTACAAACATTGAGTCAATGAGACAAAGCTCAACGTATGCCAACTTTCTGGCAATCTTCATTGCCCCTACACTGCCACAACTCCACTGCGATTTTCAGTTACAAAATAAATTCAAAATGCAAGAAAAAAGAAATGGGGCAGTAAGAAAGTGCTTCTAGAAAGCAGGTTGAAGAAGAACTGAAGACACTATGCTGCTGCAGAAATGTTATTGAAGCGAAGAACCAAGTACTTCAAACGGAAAAATGAGTATCAGGTAAAAGGGCATACACAAGCAAACCAAGGCATATTTATATATGGGTTTTAAGCTATAGCATCACAAAAGTCCTCGTTTGAGCACTGAGCAGGATATTTCCAAAGGGTGCTATTTATGAAGGGCATTCCTCTGCCAAAATTCTTACATGACATTCTAAAGATATGGTATGTACACATCTATACTATTTTTACACCAGAATGCCCAGTCAGCACAGACAGCATACATACGGCTGCCCATACTAAATTATTTCACAATACTCATCCTGCTGTAGGAAGACACTGAAATAGAGCTAAAATACCTTTTGCCTCTGGTCATTCTTGTTTTTCTAACTGTTGTTTGACTATTTGGTTAGTTTGAGTGTGTCTTCTTTCACATTCTAGGGTCTATATTTTTCTGATCCAAGAAGTTTCTGGCTTTTAAATTCTTGCACTATTTTTATCAGCACTGTACATATTAACATTTTACAAATGTGTCACCCTTTAGAAAAATATCATTAATCATAATTATTTTAGCCATTTTTAGAAGTTTTTTAGGCAAGTAACTTAGAACATTTTTTTCTTTTGTTTTAGTAGTGTGATAGCATCAAAATTCCATCTTTTCTGGAAATAAGTCCTGTAGTTTCTGACTATGCTCCTTTCTCATTAACTGCACTATAAATCAGAAACCCAACGATAAATATTATGGCACAATAATTAGGAATAGATTAAACTGTCAGTTGGAACATGACTAGCAGCAGATTCCTATTGCTTACATTGTTTCATGACCTTTTCCATCTACGAACAAAATTGGAGACTTTAAAATCTGTAGTTAGCTTCCTGAGATCAAAATAACAAAGCTTTTGGCACCATTTTAAGCCCTCTGACCTTGTACTGAAGCTGATGGAGAAGGTTCATACGAGCCATTTTGCTGATTCATGTGTGTGGTCGTAATACCTGAAAGTGATGCGTGGTACAAAAACAATGAAGAGGCCATTCAACGAAGTCCCGCATGGCCACAACCATCTTCATTTCTACACTTCTGTTTGGCCCCCACATCATCATAACAATAAGAACATGCAGCTTTATCGTTTCTGGAGGATACAACATAAAAAGCCAGACAAGCAGTACCAACTACACGGAAATGTTAAGGAAGGCAAATGAGCAAAACCCATTTAATTCCAGCTCTTTGAGTTCAAGGGTACCTGCTCAGACAACTCTGCCACTTTGCTGTACTGGAGATTTCATTGCTTTTTCATCACAGTAAATATCAAATTAGGAGCATATTTTGGATATGCTTAATTTTTTCTGCAGTTGACTTTGAAGATACATGATATATGTCTTCTGTGTGAAAAGTCTAAATGTGACTTTAATTTAAAATAATTTTCTAAGCTAACAGTATTTCTTGGCCCAGACCCCTAGTCCGAGACTTGGGCCTAAGAGGACAGTAAAAGCTTCAAACGATGTTTGTACTTTTCTGCTCCTACATCTCCTCGAGCTCTGACGCTGCTCTCAGTGTTCACACTGTTAAACACCAACGCTGTTTGGTCACCGATTCAAGGCATCGCCATCATATCAATTTGCTGTCAATCTGCCAGGCAAAGAGCGTGATCTTTTTACACCTGCAGCTCCAGTTACAAACGTACAAACTTCATTTGTCAAAGAGCAATGAGGTTCACACACCTGGATTGTTGAGCTGTGGCTTGCCAAGGACAACACCTTTTCTTCTGTTTTTGGGGGTGTTAATAACAAGATGCTGAAAATACAGTAGATAGTGGAAGTATGGCTTACTATCCCGATACCTAGTAGAGGGTGAACTAGTGTGAGAATCTTCCAGGAAAAATCCAGAATGTTGCACATGCATGAAAAGTATAACTTATCTCTTCGGAACTGCCTTTTGCAAAGTTAAGATTTTGATGTTTGATGTGTAAGAAAAGCCTCAGATGTTCTACACATGGCATAGAAATGTCTTTGCCAAACAAAAAAAAAAAAATGGAGACTTTTATGATTCACATGGGATCCCAAAATACCTTCTGCATATTCTGAAGGTTAACAGCAATTCTGACTGAGGAACTGCATCTTGTCAAAATCAGTGGAAGGTTAATACGAAAAAGGACGAAAGGGCTAAATTCTGTTCTCCTTTGCACAGATTAGGGCAAGTCCATCAATGTGAATGTATGGCAAGAAGGACCATTATTTTATATCCACCTAAAAGAGAACAGAGTTCAGCCTAGACTTAACAGTTCTGCCTGCATTCTTGTCCTTCACAAGGCAGTCAGACTTTCCTGTCACTGTTTATTGCACTCTCATCAGATTTTTTTGATGCAAATTACAGATCTGACACTCTGAGTGTCTGTCACTCTTCCTCATGAACAATATGCAATGCATGTAGCACAATCGGCATCAATGGGGATGGCAGGCTCAATTTAGGAACAGGTATGCTATAAAGTTGCTGGAAAGTACATATGAAATACCGAACCTGAAATGACAAAAAAATCTTCATTAACTAAATTCAATTCCAATCATGGACACAGTTTAAAAAATTAGATAAACAGTTTTAGAAATTACGCCAACTGCAAAATAGTTTCTTAATATTAATTAAAGGTTCTGCTTAGAAGTGTTTCACGCATTATTTCCTTACCATCTGTATTTGTAAAGTCTGAAAAGGAGAAAAATGTAACATCTGGTTAAAATTACTTGAAGGTACTAATACTACACTGCTTGAATCTAAATTCAATAAAAGCATTCACCCTCCTTAAAAACATATTCTTTTCTAGATGAAAAGACGACCAATATATTATTTTTGTAGACTTGTCATGTGTCTACAAGCAGTGCCAAACTGTATTTTTAGCTATGGAGTTTATTTAATCCCACAAGGCTTTATCTTGCCTTTATGTTGACAAACGAACAAGGCTGAAATATATGGGATCCGAGCTTCTGTCAAGATACACCCTGTTTCAGAAGTCATTGTTCTTGCACAGCTGTTTCCTTTAAGCTATTGACTTAAAACACAGTTTTATTATTCTTCTGGGCTTATTACTAAATTCTTATGACTGAATTCTTCAGTAGATGCAGTTAATTGTCTCTGAGCTTTACTTTTGTAGACAAGGCAAGAGAATGAAGCAGAATTATAATGTGATATACCAACATGCAATAAGGTGACTTGGATAACTAATTGAACACACGTGGCTGTGCTGTGGCTAGGTTTTCCCATTCCCATGTTCCTTTTTTTCCAAATACACTTGCATCATATTACCAGATTAAAGTGAAAATTCTACCTGCATTGCTTGTAGCATCTTTTAGTCATGAGCACAGGCAGTAATCATTAGTATTATTAAAATAAACTTCTGATCTATGCCTCAGACTCTATTTTATCTTTATTGTGTCTCTACTTAATGATGAAAAAAGACTACCAGCTCTCTGCTTCTTCTGTACTCATCAACAGTACATCTCAAGATTTTATAAACGAATATTATTAATTTCTAAAAGAAAAATATGAAATTTTATTCTAAGTTATATAGTAGATTTTTTTCCCCAAACGATTAAATTCTTGGACTAAATTAAGCCTGGACCATTTTTAATAAAATCAAAATGTTGTGCATATATCTATTCTAATATGAAAATAGATAACCTCTATTAGACCTCATCTTTTTATGAGAAGATTAACCATATACTTCTGTAAAGTTGTATACACAAAAAATATGTTCATCTTACCATCATCACAAGCCTCTTGGACTCTTTTCTAAGTTTCCATTTATGTTAAAATAAAAAACTATAACTGAACCTAAAGAACAGGGAAATAAAAATGTCCAGTATTGTTCTATACCATCAAGGAACTAACAGAAGCTGTTTCACTGACGGAAGACTTGCTCTGAATGACCCCTTTGTACAATCAGAACAAAAGGTTTTCCTTCATATTACAGAAATAACTGACCATGGGTCCAGTTAGCCAGTTTGATGGCCCCGTGTGGAGCCAGAGCATTTCTACTGGGTTTGCACATCATGCTGAAGCAGCTGTCCCCCCTGCAGCCCATGGAGGACCATGGGGATGCAGAGATCATGGAGCAGACTGATGCTGGAGCAGGATGCCTGAGAGGAGGCTGTGATCCTGTGGGAGACCCATGGAGAGAGGGGCCCTGCTCCCATGCTGGAACAGCCTGTCCTTGAAGGACTGCACCCCGTGGAAGAGTGACCCACGCTGCAGCAGTTTGGGGAGGACTGGTGCCAGTGGGATGGACTCACGTTGCAGCAGTTCACAGGGAGCTGTTGCTTGTGAGATGGACTCACATTGGAGAAGTTTATGGAGAGCTGTCTCCTGTGGGAGGGATCCTGCGATGCAGCCGGGGAATGATTCCTCTGCCTGAGCAGTGGGAGAAGCCTCAGGTGGTGAACTGACCATAACCCCCATTCCCTGTCTCGAGCCGCTGGAGTAGGAGGTAGAGCTGAAAGGAGGGAGGCATGAAGGGAAGGTGTTTTTCAGGGTTTATTTTCCTTCTCATTATCCTTGCTCTGATTTTGTTAGTAATAAATTCACTTCATTTCTCTAAATTGAGCCTGTTTTGCTCATGATGGTGTTTGTTGAGCGATCTCTCCTGGTCCTTATCTCAACCCATGAATCCTTTGTTACATTTTCTCTCCCCTGCCCAGCTGCAGAGGAGAGTGAGAGAGCAGTACCAGTGGGTGCCTGGCATGCAGCCAGACTCAACCCACTACAGCACTCCTGTTTGCTCTGCATTACTTCTGGTAATCCATTGCCCTTTCCAGTCCTCAGTAGGCTATGAGTGTATTATGGGACTCCGACTTGCTTGGAGCTACCTTGATATTGGTGAAGGGACACGCAGCCAATGTGATTCCTTCTACTAGCTCTGGAAAAAGGTAGCTCTGGAAGAAGATGGGGAATTGCTGCAGTTTGAGGTGGCTAGCTCGGGGTGACATGGCAGGCTACAAGCAGGATGGCGGTAGAGCATCTCTGCCCGAGCCTGGGTCAGCGCCTTGGTGCTCCAGCCTTCTCTCTGCAGGCTGGCCACCACGCTTTCCCTGGCTGGCGGAGCCATAGGCTAGCCCAGGTTTTGTCTGCTCCTGCAACACAGCAGTGGCAAAGGAGGTGAGAAGATGGTCTCTGCATGGTGACCTCAGCAGATCTTTATTCACATGATGATCAGAAACAAAGACCAGAGGCAAACCCGAGGAATGGTGAAGGGTCTGGGGTTCTGCACATGGGAGCTGAGGACAGAGACAGCACGCAGGCCAGTGGTCTCAGGGCACAGGGGCGGTGCATGGGCGGAGATGGGGTACAGAGGCCAATAGGGGGGACCTGAGGGAGTGGCCAGGACCAGGGGCACGGAAGGCAGGACACTGTGGGAAGGGGAGACATAGAAGGAAGAAAGGGGTGGGGAAATACATTGCTTTTCGGGGGAGGAGACTGCGGCCTCTAGGCCACTTCAGGGAAGGAAGGAGGAAGGCGGGCGCTTACTACCAGAACAGGCAGGTATTTACTCTCTAACAGAGTTTTCCTTAGTCACCTCAAGGTAAATTACTAAACTAGGATTGCCCTGGTGCAACAAAATAGATAATAATTTCGTGAGGGATGTCAACATTGTTTCCACTCAGTAAAAAGAATGAAAGAACTATTTGGATCAACAGTGAAAGACTTTTTTAAAGTTGAATCTGACTAGTGTGGGAAATCAGCATGTGAAAACCAAGCATTCCTTAATTCTACCAGCACATGGAGATGTCCTGATAAACGGCAGTAGCTGTACGGCATGAAGGGGATTTAAGCTCTCAAATAATTTAATTACTGCCAATATAAGCACAAGAAATATATGAATGAATATTTAATATAATAAATGAATGTTTCTCTTCAGCACATGCATTTAGAGCCACTGGTCTCCTCTCATCTACTCAGCCAGTCATTCTGCCACAGAAGCCTATCAGATTGATCAAGCAAGACTCCTCTTGCTGCTTTCTTCTTACCAATAGTGCATACAATGGCTTTGATTTCTCTCACATATCTTTAGTTTAACTGCTGCATTTGATGTCTCTATAACCAAGACAGGCACCATCAGAGGACACTCAGCTCTTGGACAGACTAAACTGCCCTTTAAATGGAGACCAGTTGCAGTCTCCCTCCACAATCTAGAGAGAAACACAAAGGTGTTGACACTTCACACATAGGTGCTGCAGTGAAGTGCTGAAGTTAGCAAGTTGACTTGCTGAACATAGCACAGGAGACAGATTCCTTACCTTGAATTTTCATGTCCTTTCTAATCAGCATTCTTCACAAAAAGTTCTTTCTCCTGGATTTTAACATTTATGATGAATGAAGGGTTGGTAGGCTGCCTATAAAAGTCAGTAAGCTGCAGAAATACTTGAAAATAAGTGATTTGCGTATTGTTACCAGCAGAAGCCAGTGCAGGAGCATCCATAAAATGCTACAGTAATGTCAGAGGTAATAGTAGTGTGTTTTCTTCCTTTCATTCAGTATCTGTGTGTAGAGAATACGTCCTCTACAGAAACACGATTCTGAATAATCTTTCAAGGTCTTGTTAACTGCTCTGTATAAAAATATTTCAAGAGCATGACATGAAAACTGTTTGCACAGAGTAGTTAGTCTAGCTGTCAGACATGCTTGTGAGTCTCCTCTTTTTCCATTTAGAAAAATGATACACACTTTTTTTCTTAAAGCAGCAATTACTTTAATAGAAATACTTTTTAGTTGTTATTTTCAAGCAAATTAAAAGCTAAAGAAAACACTGGAGAAGCACAGAAAACAATCAGATTACAGACAGACTTGTTCCTTGGTTACACAGACACAAATAGAGAGATAAATTTGAACTGCTGTTCTTAACAGAAAATTCTTAATCATCTAGTCAACAGCTGCCATCTTATGAGCAAAGTGGGGAACCCATAAACCTCCATCAGTACCCATGGAACCTGAGTATTCTGAAGATGTATGGGGTAGATGTGGGATAGATTATTCTGAAGATGTATGGGATAGATTTACTCCTAAATCCTGTCAAACTACTACTTCTTCCTCCTCACTCGCAATGAAGACCACAAAGAAATGAAGAAAATCTGCCACCTTACTAAAAATCAACTTATTGTTGAGTAAAGTACTGAAAAATACACTTCTCTTCAGAATCTATCAGACAGAGACTTGGCAGCAGGGATCCACAAATGTATGACCTCCAGACTGATTACTGCATCTCATGGTATCCAAGACTGAAAAATACATACTGTGAAAAGAACTCCCACTGCTACAAAAAGCAGCTGCTAGTCTGCTTAGCAACACAGGCTGCTGTGAATGCATCATTCTGGCACACTGGTCTCTGCACAAGCTCCCTCACGATTTCAGAGTCCAGGTGGAGGTCATTGCCATGGTCCTCAAAACTCTCTGTGGGACTGGCCTTAGGTACTTGAGAAATTTCTATCCCCTCTGCAGTGATGACCTTTTCTGACAGCTCTGTTCCCTTGGAACAATGAAGCTGTCAGCCAAGGCAAGAAGCTCAGCAATGCAGAAGAACTAACTTTACAGAAGCTAAATCTTGGTGAGAGTGATACCATTCAGAAGAGATAGAAATTTCTAAATCTCACCAGCTGAAGTCCTCAGACCTTCGGCTTGCCTTCTCCAAGTAAGTTTCTTCCCCACCAAACTGAACCCTGTAAAATGAGTGGATGGACTGGATAACAGCCTTCAGGGTATAATCATTGCCAGATGTAAATACAAAATAGACATACATAGTGAGAGGTGTAATATACTTGAATAATTGCTCTTATTGTGTGGTTCCTAGGCTAGGAAAAAGCATACAAAACTTCCTACCTACTCTGTCTCAAACGTATCCTCTACTGAGACCAATGAAAATTACTGAAAACTGAGTTTCAAGCCATTCTTCCCAATTCCTTGCTCACTGAATTAGAATTACTGGTAATTACAATTTAAGTTCTTTCTCTAGAAAGACAATGGTCCTTAGCACCAGTAAAGGCACTTCCGTTCTCCCATAAAGTACTTTTACTTTTACTTTGGGAAACTCAACAGTGATAGGAAATTCAAAGCAGTCCACTTAGAAGTGCTGTGTTTTAAACAGTGCAGTGCTTCAGACGGACAGAAAAGTATCCTCTTGAATATTTTTGTAAAAGGACAGGAACATTCAGTCTCAAAAAATTTAACCCACTTTAACAAGAGTTTTCAGCATCTGGAAGAAAACCAGCACAGGCTGTCATAAACAGTTATTAGGATCAGAAGGAATGAGACTGAACTTTCAACACTCTTTTCATACTATCACGATGTCACACTTAAGTCCTGGGACTTTATCCTTAACTGAGATATGGGTGTTACTGAAGAAAAGTGCTGCACAGAGTTCAAAAACATGTCAGCTAGTGGAAGCAACTGGACTGACTAAAAACCTTAGGGTAAGAAGATGACTTGGCATGAATACAAATGTGTATAAGTCACTCAAGGGATTACATTTCTGACATCATACACTACAAAAACACTGCCTGAATGCTTTATGGACAGTTGCAGAGCCCCAAGAACAAAATCAACACTGCTCTCTGAAGTAATTCAGTACATTATATAGAATAAACTGTGAATACATCAACATTTGTAGTTCAAAAACTTTTAAAAACACAATGAATAATTCAATTTTTCTCTCAAGCGACCTCATGAAATGATGGTGGGGGCTGGATTCAATGTTTACAAGAGAACTGAAACTGGAGCAGCAGCTAGTAATGCTGCAGCACAAGGAGCTCTCTTAGAACTTTCAAAGGGCTCCTTCCAATTTACTGATTTGTAGGCTTGATCTGCACACTACTTTTTACACAAATACTGCTGCAATGGTCGTGGGATGATCATTCTCACGTTGTCAAACTAGTTTTGATAAGGGTGCAGTTAAATTATTATTAAAGTGCATGTGGAATAAGACTTTTCTTTTAAAAATTCCTTGGGCTCTAATGTCATCAGTAATAAAATGGTTTTTCTGACTTTATCGGGATTAATGCTGATAGTTAGGATACTTCTTTGCACAGAGGTTCACAAGCTATAGCCACATGGATGACACACTGAGTGCTTCTGTTTTGCTGCCTGGTAATGTTCATTAATGAATTGTCCACAAGTTAATGCAGTGAAGTGTGTACATCTTTTTGTGCTACTACTAAGTTTTGGCATTTATTTATATTTAAATACAAGCTATTCAATCTGCTACTCTTCCAAAAACAAACTGATCATTTGCTGCAATTGTACCCTTAATTCTGAAATGCATTATGTTATTTAGCAATTAATTTTATATAATGAATCACAATTTTTAATGCCAATTTGAGTTCTCTCTGAAAAGTCTGCTCTACATTACCATGGTACAGTGAATGTATGTAGTCAGCATCTATGCTTCATTACTAAGAGCAGGTGTAAAGATGTAGTTTAACTGCAGACAAAGGACCACTTTCACCAAGGCCCACCTCGTGCATCTCTGCACAGATAAAAGCTACAGCTAGGGTAAACTCAGCCTACTGTGTCTCCTGCAAATTCCTTTAACAGTGTTATGAAATTATAGCCATTAGAACTGGCTAGCGGATTGCTGTGGTCATGCCTCTGCTGTATTCCTGTCAATCTCCTAATTTCAATTTCTTATATATAGTTTGGCTGGTCACTTTGATTAAAATCTCAGTAAAAGGGATTCTACCTTCTAAATAATATTGACACATTTGACAGAGAGGTCTCTCCTGGGCTGAAGAGGAGCATGTAGAGATCAGAGAATGTGCATCAAGACTGCACAGCCAGCACGGTCCTTGGTGCCAGTGAGAGCTGTAAGCTTGTACACTGCCCCCTCTGAGCATTGAAACAGACTACATCATTACAACAAGAAATCAGTGAGCATGGGAGTGTGCAGGACTTTCGCCATTGCCCATGATACAAGAGGAGAGGGAAGCAATTGTGCTAATGCTAAAAATTTCAATCAGCACAGACTTAGCGTTGTACAGCTTGCAAAAAACCCCACACAAACAGCCAGTGAAAGACAGTCAGTACCTTTTTTACATCACAAAGATGTCAAAAAATGAAACACAGAAGATAGAAATGCAATAATGAATGGATAGATGAAGTCATCATAAATTAAGTGGTCAGAATTTTAATTCCATGTGAAAGAACTGAAGTTTAATGTGTATTGAGAGGCTGTTCAGTGTAAAAATACTGGGCAAGAGACTCGAAATGAACAAATGGCAAAGACAGAAGGAAATATGAGGAGTTTAAGATATTGCATGGTGCACAGAAAGGATGACAGCAGGAAGAGAGACAGGCAGAACCAGAAATAAAAGATATTTGGGAACCACTCAGAATATCCCAGAATACTGACACACAGAAATAAGAATAGAAAAAGACAATCATTTTTTTTCAGCTGCAGTTTGAGATAAATAACAAGCATTGAGTAAAAAAAAAGGATAAGCTGATTTCTGAGGTAACAAGTAGAGACAGCATCATTCGATGGCTAGATTTCAGCGCTTTTAATACAAATCCCACATTGCAGCTAACTTCTCAGTACTTTCCTTGTCAAGTGACTGGATTTTTGTAATATTTTTTAGTAATTCAGATTTCATCTTTGCAAGGTTCATTCTACTGAGTGCTAAACAGTTGTCAACAACCCAACAGAGCAGCAGCATGTAACGTTAGAATGGCTTGGAGGTCTCACTACACCATGTTTTCAACTCCAAATCTCTACGCCTTTCCAAAGGAGAAAGAAGGTGCAGAGTTGACCGGACAAGAAGCCAGAGATTTGACCTCACAGAGAAATAGACAGCTGATGTTGGCACCCGATCTGAAATCAATCTCAAATATCTGGCTTTGAGTATCACGTGGCTGACTTGGGCCCTTTGTGCTACCTCAACTCATTTAACAGGCTACCAGTTTTCTTCATCTACCAGTTAGGGTAAGATAACCTTGTAAATAGGTTAAAACAATAAAAATAGTAGGTTAGCAAAGTATGAACAAACTTTGTAGATGATACAGGCCCAGTCTGGCTTTGGTCATGCCAGCAGGAATATACATGGAAATCACCACAAGACAGGAAATTCAGGGGAAATCAATGAGCCAAAGCTTTCTGTGGCCACAGATCAGCTTTGTCATAAATGTTTGCCTTCAATTGCCTTACAAAGATTAAGGCTGTTTTGTATCAGTAAAAACAGAACACAAAAAAGGCTGCCTTTCAGGAATGCACGCACACTCACAAATGATTTTATCTATTAATGCCCAAGACCACCTTTGAAATGAGTCTTGAAATTAAGATAACTTAAATAACAATTCTTAACAATTTTGCTAACTTCAAGGCAAAATTCAAAGTTCTAGAGGAGACACTGACATGCTTGTTGTCATTACTGTCCATACAATCCTTGATTTCACACTGCTGTTGCATGTGGATTGTTGCTGGTTTATTTGTGATATGGTTTAATTTATTCACTGATGCGTGAACCTCTGACTTTTTGTGAAGTTCTTTTAATGTTTCATCAGGAAAGCCTTGACATTCTGCAAGTATTCCTTTACCTTCCTTAATTCCTAAGGGATGTTTAATGGTAAACCATCACATGTTTTAACTCTGCTGGTTTGTGGGACAATTTCTGGCGTTTCTATACCCCCTATATAAGACACAAAAACTTAATACCTTGGATGTAAATATCTAAATCTGAGTCACCTTATAATTCCTATATTACCAGTGGAGAGAAATAAGTGGTTTTACCGTGTGGTTCATTTGCATCATTTTCAATGTCACACTCTAACAACTCAGCAGGCCTTTTTCTCTTCATTGATTACTAAGACAACCTAAAAAACCAGTTCAGAATAAAATATCAAAACCTGTAGCTATCCAAATGTGAATCTTACCCATTCTAAGCCCAAACCACCAACTCATCACACAAATCCTACCTCCGTTCCCTGGGTCAAGTAGTGACCCAAGTAAAACACAGTGTAAAGCCATACACGTATACAGCCTGTTCTCCATCTGCCATGGATATTCTGGAGGTCTATGAGATATAAAACTAAATGCATGCAAAATATGTCTGCAGTCTGAAAATTATGGTCCTGCCTAATACTTTAGTGTTGCAACTTGAGCTGTGCCTTGCACGAGTGCTGGACCTTTGCCAACAATACACCAATGTAATCATAACTACATTTGATTTGTCCTCATTCTGATAATGCTTCTGACTAGAATCTGTCCATTATGAAATAGATTATGTTGTGAAAAACTCAGGTTGTTTCTTTACAATAAAATTGGGGTGTTGGCTGGTAAAACTGATTTTGTGGCATCATGTGATGAGCCAAAAATTTAAGTAAAGAACATCTGCAAGTTAAGAGAAATGGAATACATGCCGTGATTCTCTGCAACCACACGTTAGTATGAACTTCATCCATTTAGTAGAGTTATACAAGCTATATACAAGCTATAAAAGAAATACAAAGCAGAAGAGGAGACAGGCCAGAAATAAGACTAGAACAAACCATCCTAGAATAAAACCATGTACTCTGGGTTCATACACAGCTGAAGCCAGGGGAAAGGGAAGCACAGTCCAGGCCATTAACCACTTGGAAGTATCTCTAGTGCATATGCATGTCATTGCAATTTTCCATAGAAGAAATTATTCAGTATCTTTGCAGAGGTAAATACCTTTTAGAATGCTGCCATCAATGAGGATAGAGAAAATAGTTTCCCTTAAAGATTTGAGGAGAACAGGGATGGGATGAATACAAAACTGAGAGCAGGGTCTTGTCTCAGCTCCATCACCAATTCCCTTTTTTCTTGTCCCTTTTCCTTTGTTTCAGCTCTTTATTGTAAAACAGGGGCATATTAGCATATGTATCTCAGTGAGTTGCTATAAAGATCAATCCCTAGCGTCTGCAAAATGCAAAACCTTTTCTATTACTGCCAGTGTAGGAGGCAGTGATTTCTTTTGTGATTTGGAGAAGCATAGTACTGTAAGAAATTACAAAAATAGCTTTTTAATGGAGGTTCTAAAAGTACTTAGAAAAGTTTAAGTGAAACTCGACAATCTCTTTATCCATTAAAAAAAAGTACTTCAAGTTCCCGCTTCAAGTAATGTAAAATAACAATAAAAAGAGACCAAGAAGAGATTAGACTCATCTTACTGAGTTCTTTCTATTAAATGAAGTTTAAGAGAGCTTTTGGAAGCCAACCTATCTGATTTTTTTCTGTAGAAAGTGTGTTTGAGTATACTAAATTTTCATTCTTTCTTGAGCACAATCACAAGTATGGATATCAAAAAAATTACCTTCTGGCTAGAGTATTGTAAGTCTAAGTTTGATAGTTCCTAAGATTTCTCCATGCATGCAAGATAGATTTGGTGACTTAGAATTCAGAATTCCTTAATCAATTCAATTCAGGGTTCGTAGCAAGGCTGTTAAAAGATGACTCCTCAAACTGTATTACAACTAATTCATGTATTATGCAGTACTGCACAGGAAAATGAACTCTGCGCTGTATTTACACAAGAACTTGCTTAATTGCTCTGCTGGTATTGTGGGTTGAGTTGACCTATGACAACATGGAATACAATTTTTAAGGTACTGTAGCTGTTGTGAGAATAATCTTTCATTTTTAGGTGTAATTCAACACAAAATGAGTAATATTCTGGTACTTTGAGTGTTTAGGCCATTACTTTCTGGACATATTCTAAATACATCTTCTCTAAAAACAACATCAGAGATAAAGTTTCTCAGCTGAACACCCACCCATCAAAATTATGCAATTTAAGACCAGCAACAGTGTCTTCCTTAACTTACCAGTTTCAACCCCACTCTTCTTTGTGGAGAAGAACAGACTATGTACAACATTCTCAACATTATTTTAGGCAGGAGTGCTGCGATACGTTTTTTCATAATAAAATATCCTTCTTTTCTTTTTTCCCTTAATACAGTGTCTAATAGTTCATCCCACGAATCCTGAACGAAATCAGAATTGAAGAAATGCATTGCTGTGTACCACTGCCATCTGCTGCTAATCTCTCCCTGTGGATACAGAAGGTCTTACTTCACCATATATTTAATCCAGTTAAGATCTTCAGCTGAATGTGCATGGTCGGTCCAAAACTCCTTTCATGACACTTTTTAGACCATCTCTCCCCATTTTATCATAGAGCTCCTCATCGCATATCTTAGCAGATACATTGAGGTGATTGTTTTAATTTCAGTTGCAGAAAGAAAATTATTTTCTTCCCCCAGTCAGTGAAAAAGGTTTGTGCTTGCAATCTCATCCAGAGCCAGACTGTTCCAGAGAGGAAGTGTCCATCTTAGAGACTCCAACAGTTTACACATTTGCCATCTGTACTCAAAGATCTTCAGTAAGAACATGTTATTTCTAGAGTCCCACTTCTCCAGCACTTCTGACACCCACTCATTCACACCATTTCTAAGGAGTACATCATGTCAGAATGCAGAATTGCTGCATAGTTACTTTAATTTATATGCTACTCTGACTTCAGTTTCTAAATACATGTAACCAGGATATATCAAGATCTGCTGCATAAATATCATCAAGAAGCAAATACTATTGTACGTGAAAAAGAGCAAAGGAGAGTATGACAACGAGGAAGAGAAAATAGAGGACCCCCAGTCTCATTCATAGCTGTATGACTGATTGAAGCTACAATACAAATCAATTGGACAAGTTCTGAGTTGCAGGAACACATATCTTCTCCCTTACAGCTTGTCTTTTGAAAAAGATGGAGGCATATCTTTCTTCTACGATATTTGGGATCAGAGTATCTCTTATTGATATTTGATATGACCCTTCATGTATTTTTAGACAGGGATCCAGACTGCACAGAAAAGTGTGTACAAGATCACAAAAGTATGTGTATAAGTTCATAAGAATTGAAATTTTTTTAAAATAGTAGGAAAAATGTCACACTTATTTGAAAGAACTCCTACTGCATTTGCGTGTCATCAAAAGATGTCAGTAGCTGCTTTGGAGAAACACGAGGAGATATTTTGGGGCCCAGCTTTGGGGTTTGCATTTCTTGCTCTTGAGCTCTGAGGGAGAGCAGGCTGTGGCCTTCTGAAAAAAAATCCTGAGGCTTTTACTGATAGATATACCAAGCACATGTTTTAGAGCCCAGAAAATGGTTGTCGATAAAGATACCTGCTGTAACAATGATTTGAAGGAACTCACTGGCTGGGAAACAGGTATGAAGTAACTCCTCTGGCAATGCCTGGTCAGAATTGAAATGGCAAAGGAACAGGGGAATACAAAAAAAGATCAAGCTTGAAAAGGCAGATAATTACAATCTAGAGCATATGAGCAGATGGCAACACCATCAATCAATGAATAAATAATAGTGCAATCTGACTTGATGAGATGATTGGATGAACTCAGATGACACCAAGCACACTCCACCTTATATAACTAAGTGGCAGTCATGAAGCAGAGCAGGATATGAGCACATTCATGTGCCAGAAAGTGGAAAAAACAAAATTAGCAGGTCTCATATGACTGGATATATTTTGAACTGTCACTGTGCTGATGAATTTACTTGTGGTTATCACCTGGAGATAGAACCACTAGCTACAGAATGTTTCTGCAACTGGACTGGCCCTTAACAAGAGGAATGAAAACCAAAACAAGATACACAGGTGAACAAAAAGGGCAGNATGTTTCTGCAACTGGACTGGCCCGTAACAAGAGGAATGAAAACCAAACCAAAAAGGGCAACTGGTTTTGTGCATGCTTCTCTAAATGGAAACAAACATGTTGCCACTAACAATGTTATTAGTCACATTTCTGTGCAACCCTGGCAAGTGAGTTTAGTAACAGGTGTCATCCATTTTGCTCCTTCCAGTTCTTGTTCCATAGTTCAATTTCATTTCCGCTACTCACGTACAGCAGAGTTGTTAGCTGTACGGCACTTCAGATGCCGCTGCAAATTCAATTACAGTTTTATTTTGTCATTTGATATGTCAGTGGAATAGAAACAATCAAGAAGATTGACACTGATCATCATCTAAATTGTCATGCCCAATCCTTGACAGAAGCATGAGTTAAAAATGGTGTCAGTCATTCAAGACCCTGACTCTCCAAACTACCTTGTAACGTGCATCAAAATGGATTCTTCACTGCTTGCAAGTAAACCTATACACTCTTCCTTGCTAAACAGAATTTCCTGGATAGAAGAAGTGCTTTTTTAGACTCACATAAATTTAAGAGTGAACATTTGTGGCTATTATTTTAGTTTAAAAGTTGAATACAAAATCCCGGAAACTTTATTGTTTTTAATGATGATGTTATGTTTTCATTCAACATCGATTTTATACTGGTGTCCTTCCCCATACTAAAGATAATTCCACTTTTTAGTCACATTAGGATTTTATTTTCTATGTATTTTCACTGCAGTAATTTAGTGTGTCTGCTATTTTCAGCAATATGATAGTATTTACAGCATCATTGTTGCTCACTTTGTGTGAACATACCCTAGCAACACATACATATTATGAGATTAAATAAAATAAAGAGGTAAATCAATCTAGTTTCTGCAGAGTGGTAATGAATCCTTCATTACTCCAGGATGTTGACATAGATAGTTACATCTCAGCAAAAGAGGACAAGAATAATATTCACTCCTAATGGGCACAAGGAAAGCACTTCAAAATCATTGAATAGCTTGTTCTCCTATTCTACAAATAAATGTTGTTTGTCATGATCACAGAGGCAAGAGTTAAAAGCAAATATCTCCAAATACTTTTAAAACTCTTCCCAAGGGATTGCAAGCCATTAAAAATGTTTTAATGGCAATAAGTAAACATCTATTCTTATCACAAAAATTAATACAGAAGAAAATACACGAAGCATATTCTACAGGGCCCAGTTATCTACCAGGCAGTAACATCAAGTGATGGGTTTATTAACGTGTAAAGCATGGGCTTCGTTACTTCTCCCTACACTGTACAGTGTTTTAGGCCATTATGCTTCTGTTTTATAAAGAAACACCAGAAAAGCACTTACAAGGTCAAAATGACGCACCAAGTGAGAATGTATTTGGGGCAGTTGAGTACTTCTATCCTAAACTAAAGCAATTATTTGTGTCCACTCTCTGTACATCAGGCAATGAAGAAAAGCTGTCTCAGCAAGACTACCAAGAGGGGCCCCGATTCAAAGAATTGCCTTAGCAGACACATGTCCCTGTGCTCAAAATTATGATTCAACAACTCCATCTAATCATGAAAATATAGAAATCTTGTTGAGGGCCTCCCTGTTCAGCCAAAGAAATCCATAGACTACATAAGATTTCAGGAAAGAGAGGTTATGTATCTACGGTTGATATTATCTGAAACATGGAATCCAGGCCCATACTCAGAATATAGGTCTTACCACAAGCAGTGACATTTCTATCTTCAGGATAACCTCAACAGCCGTGTTCAGGCTCTGCTGGACCTTCTACTATATGCAAGAACATACAAAACAAAACACTCATGCTTAATTTTTGTTCACCTGCAAAATAATGCCCAGGCCATAAGACAGAGTGTTGAGGAAAAAGGACAGAGAAAAGTAATAATGAGGAAAGACGAACATGAGGAAATAAGCTCACTGTCTTTCACTGATAAACCAGATTAAGAGACTCCATACTCCTTCATACATTCGCAGCTCCTGAGCTGTGACTTTTTCTTTCCTGCAAACAGCACTTTCGGGGCCAGCCAACATTGTTGGAATGCCTCTTTAATGGCAGAAGGAATATCTGAGGCTGTGGAAGGAGTGCTAAGTGGCTGGCTCTGTAAACAACAGGACTGGAGATATTTCAGAACAGAATTACTGAATGAGGTCAACAAAACTCATTGATAAAGGAGGTGTGTTTGAAATAGGCAAAGCTGAATTTTCTAATAGGCTTTTGAAAAATTCCTCATCACAGGCTTCTATGGAAACTCAACATTCAGAGCTTTAGGGAAGGTCTTTATATTGATAAATAACTGATTAAAAGACAGGGAACAGAAGGTAAGTAGGTTAGCCAGGCAGCTCTAGCAATGGAGGGAGGTCATTAGCAGAGTTCCACAGGGATTTGTGCAGGGGATGCAGTTATTCGTCATATTCCTAAGCAGCCTGAGAAAATGGATGAGCAGTGAGGTGAGAAAGCTTTATAATGATATTAACTTATGCACAGTGAAAAGGATGATGGCTTGCTGAATGTGAAGAATTAGGAAAGGTGCTTATGGAAGAAAGTCCCCAGGCAATAAAATGGCAGATGAAATTCTTTGTAGTTGAATGCAAAGTGGTGCACAGAGAGCAAAACAACTCTAAGATCAAGAGTCATTATATACACAAAACTGCATGCATTTCAAGAGAGCATTAGAAGACCCTACCACATACCATTGGCTTGTTCTTACTCTCCTGGTTGGCTTCTGCTTATAGTCACAGTTTGAGGTAGGATACTAGTCTGCATGGATTTTTGGTCTGACCAGGTGGCGGAACTGGGCTTTTTTACAGGTGTAGCCTGAGTTCTAGTATGGTGCATGTGACAGAAAAACATTCTGGTTTAGGACTCCACAGATTCATTGCGTGCTTTCATGGCAGTAACCATCAACTTAAACCTGTCAGCTGTTGGTGTCAATAGCATTAAGAATCCCGTGGAATGTTTCAGCCCTCTAGAGAATTCTTCACAAACCAGCCCCAGGCCCGTTTACTGCTACACTGGGACAGCCAAGGTAAGACATGTTAATCACATAAAATGGGAAAATACAGAAAGTTTCTTCACCAGAGGATGAAGACAAAAATGTTTGATGGAGAAATGTGAATGAAAAGAAAATGGACAAAATCTCTTGCTTTCACAACGAGCAAAGCCAAAACACAAAATGGTGTGAGATTTTCTCCTGCAATTATAGGGCTGAAAAGCTGGAGCTTTTGCAGCTAATGCTGATAATCTCAGAGAATAGAAAATCCTTCTTGCATAAGATCAGATAATCTTTATCAAGGGGAGCAGCATTCCACCACAAGTTATATTTCAGAATGTCACCTAATGAAGAGACTCTTTTCCATAAAAGACTTCACGGAAGCCCAGACAACTTGCGTATATGAGAGTCATTATCTAGTTCCACTAATGAGGAAAGGGAGGTGTAGATTCACTACTCAGTACTAACCTTTTGAAATCCCAATACTACGTCCTGACAAGAAGCCTCAGGTAGAAGGTCTCTACCTCCATAATTATCCGTCCAAGTGGATATGATGTGCCTATGTCAGTACTGCATCAGTGGAACAACAGTGATCTATTACTCTGCCATCCAGACTATGCTGGAAGTACTACCTCCTAACTTCCTACTAATTCATCTGCTAAGATGATGAAAGAGAAATAGTCAGGGAAGTCTTCATCATCCCACACAAGGGAGAAGTCAAAGTGAAATCAAGCAAAGGTGTCAAAAAGAACAGTCAGGAACTGCTACAATGATTCAGTTCACACTCATTGCATCAAGTACTCTGCTAAAGCACAGTGATAAGCAAATTCCTGGCTTCTCTTGTTAGAAAGAATACACTGGTACATACGTGGTAAACACTAGTTTGATGAATAGTATACTAAATCATCCCTTGAGTTTATCATTGCTTCTGATAATAGGAGCAGGCAGAGTCTCTGCTGCTCAGTAATCTCTTAAATGCTCCCAGTTCTCTCTAGCAACTAACAAGGGAAAAGAGAATCTCAACTAAATTACCATTCAGAAAGAAGGTAAATAGGAATAGGATCTCTTGTCAGGAGGATCAGCCTGGTATGTTCATAGAGATCAGTACCAGACACTGGCTGAAGACAACTGCTTCAGCTTCTGATAATCCCCACAAGCAAGGCCTAAGAAAGATACAGCAAACTACTAAACTTTACTGTTTAGACTCTTACACACGTGTGTAGGGTTTGTAGGCAGCAATATGTCTTTAATGCAAATGGCAATGGCAGCTGGTAAGGAAAGCTCTCCATGTGGTGCAAGTATAGTTCGCAGCTCAGGGCCACTCTGTGGAGTCCAAAAAGTCATTACCAAAAGTGAACGGTTTTGACAGTCTGAAAGCCAACACTTCTCTGCTCTCTGTGTCACTCTTCAGTATCCCTTCAGCTGTACTCTGAGCATGCCTTAAGACACGTGCTCAGGACAGAGTCCCTCTCAAAAACACAGCTGCAGCAGGTTGCTTCACAGAGAGGCCACTCTAATCATGAGAGATTCTGCCCTCGAATCAGCTCCTTCCTCAGCCTGCTTGCACTCTCCCAGAAGGCAGCCATAATTGCTAGTTTATAGGCTTGTCTGGGTGGAATCCAGCCTTTTTTTCTAAGGTATCCCACTCCGAAAAACTCTGTGGTGTCTGCCTCAAAA
This sequence comes from Oreocharis arfaki, assembly GCA_013398015.1. Taxonomy (NCBI): domain Eukaryota; kingdom Metazoa; phylum Chordata; class Aves; order Passeriformes; family Paramythiidae; genus Oreocharis; species Oreocharis arfaki. Next base: position 1,467,818 of record VZRR01006239.1, on the reverse strand, counting down.
GCATTCTCCATGAGGACAATACACTTTTTATCACTTTTTGTGAGAGCAGGAGGGCATGTCAAAGCAGGTGCAAAATTGCAAGATATACTTCCATGGCTTCAAAGATGGAAAAGGGCAGAGACAGTCAGTGTACTGAATGTATTCTCTTCTTCACAGACTTTAGAACACCTAACACCTACTACAGATTTCAGCAAAGATGTTTATTAGTAGCAGACGCTCCTGTCCAGAGGTACAAACATGAAGCTTCTATGCACCCATTGCATGGCCCCATTCTCATTACACACACTGGAAACATTGCTGATTTTATTAGAAATTGAGTCAGAGTCTGTCACCAAACTAGTCAGTGAGCTAGGAAGTGTTGAGGAGAAAGTCTTACTTCTGCCTTTTCAATCCAAAACAAACAGCCATCCAAAATATATTTTCCCATTTCAATCACTTTCCTGATTTAATAAGCTCCTCCTCACTGTACTAGGGTAATAGTATTGTTTATTGATTACTCATTTTTTAAAATGGAATCCAATCTGTTTTATTTTTAGTTATTCCCAAAGTTTCCAATTAAATAGGGAATAAGATCCTAATTCCAGTTTGATTCAAACACAGCAAAGTGAAGGCTACATCTTCATTTTTATCTTCTGCTTTGGAGTCTATGGATAGATGGTTTCTTTAAAAAAGCTTTTTAAACATTAGAAAATGTAAACACTGCTGTGAATGGGAAGATGTGCAAACATTTCTTTACAGGTTTGTTTTTTCTTTCCTGTTTAAAAACAGGATGGGGAAACTTCACAAAATATAATACCGTGGAAGACTCATATCACTTTGACATCAGTTCCATGTTGGGCTTATATGCAGAAAGTCAAGCAAATTCAAATACAAATAACACAACGATATCTGTTCATATAGCATTGCTTAAGTTAGACGCTGCTGGAGATAATTTGCACCAATGTACATGCCCATGCACACATGTCCAATCTCCTCTCTTACTAAGATCTCTCTACCTGACATTGTAGCTTTGTTTGATGTTCCCAGGCTTAGCTGCCCTTGAACACTGTCATTTCCACTGCCTGGTTGATATTCTTTCCCTAGAGATTTATGTTGCAGAAGCAATATCACTATTCTCTTTTGCTCTGAAGATCTAAACATTAATCCCTACACTTCTTAATTCTCCTCATGCAATCAAAGCAAATCAAACACACTGACCCTCCAATCCCATGTTCCCTGCTCTTCCTGGAAGCTAACAGAACCAGACTAATTCAACCTAACAGTTTCCTCTAATCCAACCACCTCTGTGGTTTCTCCCAATCTCTCTCCCATTCTTCAGTGATAACACCATCTGCCACTGGAATCTGCTGTGACAAAATCCAATTGTGCCTTCACTGCTGAAGAGACCTGAGAGGCCTTTGGGTACACAGAAAATGATCAGGATTCTCATGCTTCTTTTATCAACTATTTTCATGCTTTATACAGTGTTGCACATAATGGCTTTTTTTTTATGGAAATGAGAAAAAAGGGACTGAAAAAACCTCACATTACGTAATGTAGTACAGCCTGTGCGTAATCTATCACTGCAGCTCTAAGTCACACATGTATCATGTACATGATCTCTCTCAATTCAGCTAAGCTTATGCATCATCTCTTCTTCGATAGCGCAATAAAGATATGGAAGCCCATGAAAAAAGAGCAAGCTAAAGCTATTCAGAAGTACACATGAATTTTATTACCAGTTCAGAAGAAGTCCACATTAATTGTCAACATTAGTTGAGGCACCAATTCTGTGATGTCCTTACTGTAAAGCATATACAAATTATTTTCTCTGTACTTGCTTTTCATGGCCACCATTTCACAGAGTACAGTTTGGCTTGGACAAACTGAGTCACAGTTTGTGACTGACACATACTGAACAACATCCTGAAAAATTCCTTGATGTTTTTTTTTCCCCTTCTATCTGCTGTACAGTATGTTCCAAATATGGAGGGTAGAAGACATTGTTAAAATACAATTGCTAAAAATCTTACCTACGCTAATTGTAAAAATAATCTAAAATCTTCAAAAATAATTAAATCTTAATCTTAAAAAATAATTAAACTCACTTCTTATCACATTGTGTTTAAGAAATGCTTTTTCTGAACAATTATAATATGCACATTCTTTATTTTGCTCCCCAAAATTAACTGTCATTTTCTGTTTCTCTTTTACTAAGCTGATTTTGGCTTGCACATATTTGAGAAGAAAGCTTTTATAACAAGTATAATCCAAGTGAAAATTTTATTTTTCTAAGTCCTAAATTAGATACAAACTTAAGCAGATAGTTTCACATCAGATTACCTTCATATACTGGCATGTAACTGGCTTGCTTTCCCTCATCTCCATTGTTCTCTATCACGTCTTTCAGTTTAATTTTTCTTCTTTTTTAAATTATTTTCATCAGACTTATTTATCTTTAGCTGTTACTCACTGTTTCACGGGATAGCAAGTTGTGATGCTAGTTGAGAGCAAAGAAGTGCCACCATGCAGAATTCAATGGCAAAATTCCCACTCACAGAAAAAAAAATCACCCTGATACATTTTAACTGAAGCTCTTCTAGACTGTTGGCTAATTACATACCTGCCATTACGCATTTGTTAACTTTTTATTTTTCCAGGGCAAAACACTCAGAGAAATTGAGTTTTCTCTCTTCTCTTCTCCTCTTTCCCTTGAAAGCAACAAACATATTCCTTTCCTTTTAAAATGTAATTATGTTTCTTACCATCCAGGCTGTGACAAAATCTCCCATCCAAGTCCCAACTGCAGCTACCTTCATAAAATTTTCATTCCTGATGCCCATGAAGTCTGTTATAATATATGCACTGTGGAAACAAGAGCACAAATGTAAGATACACATTTGAATGTAGTTATAAAGAACTTGCATTAGTGACAAAAATTATGATTATCTGTAAAAGATTTCCCATTGCTTTCATAATAACTTTTTCTGCTAGATCTGGGTCTTGACATGGAACTGAACCCATATAGGTCGATTCCAATTAGAAATGCAGTGTGAATCTTATTTTGAAGTCCATGTCTCTTCTGAAGGTGCTAAAATAACAGTTGGCAATGACTTTTGGATTATGTAAAGCTTCTGGAAGTAGAAAATGTTTTACACTTTTTATCTTTTTCCTTTATACAAATAGAATTGCAACATTCTTGGAATTGGTGACTTTGCAAAATCCTCATGAAGAAAAATGAAAATCTTTTTGGTATCTTTAAAAAGATAATTGAGCTGCTTAACTTTTCACTCTATCAGTTATACAACCACATTTTTTAACACATCAGTGCAAGCAAGTTTTGCAAAATTTCAGTGAGATGTCACTCTTTCTAGATTTATACAATTTATTTTCACAGATATATTTTACTTAAGTCCAAAAAAAGCATTTCCATTCTGCTTAAATGATGCAACAGATAGGATTTACAACTTCACATGATAATTTGACTTCTAGCTTCAAGTTCACCAAGATGCTGTAAGCACAATTAAGAAGGTAAAGTTAGTTGTTCCAGATTAAAATTTTTCTGAAAAGACATACCTTTTGATATACTGATATCCTTTTCTAAAAGACTTTTATAGTAGTCAACAAGAGGTGACTCTCCTCAAGAGATAATAATGATGATAATGAATATGAATGGCGATTGTATTTTAAGTTTACAAGTGATATCTTTGTTTTCAAGACACCTGTAAACATTGTTTATGTAATGTTATGTCTATTTAAGAGTGCACACAAGTGACATAGTTGCTTGTAAAAGTGTCCTTGAACATTGTGCTATCCATTATTCAAATCTTACCATTATTACATACCAAATATTGCAATGTCTGGGAGCTAACAGACCCTATCTCTGCAACTGGATCAGTGCAAAGTGATCCTACTTTCTGGGACAGTTCTGTTTAAATATCTGATCAGGATGGAAGGCCTTGCTAGCACAAATCCATGAACAGCATGGTATAATTTCTTAGACACAATTTAATGTGTTATAGAGTAGAAATATTATTGTCATTGAATAGTTTCATGACACATGAAAAATGTCGTACAGTAACAGCCCTTTTCACTATACACATCATGACCTTTCAGCTGGTATGTCACTAACAAAAATGCCATCTGTTTTTTTTTCTTTCTGTAGAACAGCACATAAATGCTGACTCTGATTTTCTGCTGGAAATTAAGAAAAAAAAAGAAAAAAATTTCCAAATTATTTTTTAATAACATTCCATGGAATTAATAAGATCATCAGTATCCTAAAATCACCATGCTATAAATAAAGATGTAAGAACCCAAGAAGAACAGTTACACCAAGTCAGCCTGAAGTCTGCCTGTTGCAATGCTCTGTCTCCAAGAGAGAGCAATAGCAGAAACAAAGACTGAGAACAAGCAAGAACTCCCATCCCAGATATATTCTCCCAGACACTTTATAACTGGAAAATACTTGGAATTCCTTTTTTCCTGCATCTTGGACATGCCATTCTTGTGGCATGTGTGAAGGCAGAAAATCATCAAGTCTGCGTTCCTTGAGAAGGTGTCTTATTCACAAAGAAGGCAAAGCAAGAAGTGTAGTTTTTAAGGAATGGCCCTCAAATGCAAAGCATATCTTAGTCTTCTCCATCAGTGGGAGACACATACAAAACCCCAGGGTTCTCACCTTTTCTTACATGCACTACACATTCTCATATGCATTATACATGATTACAGGTGCACAATAAGCAAACACTTGCATAATATAACCAGAAAATGGGCCACTTGGGTGATTCCTATAGCCCTGCCATATAGACCAGGCCTGCCAAAGCCACCCCTGGCAGGCTGCTGGACACAAGGAGGGCTAACCAAAAAGGCTGAGAGGTCACTGATCCCTGAATATGGATATTACCTAGTAGAAGAGAAATCAAACCAGACACAAGAGATTCTTTTTAATGGAAATTGAAATTCTCAGTGTAATCACTTGTTTTTATGAATAAGTATCAGAAGGCTTATAATAAAGTTATATGAGCTGGATACAACACTTAAATACACAGAAAGGCCTTGAAAGTATCACATTTTCCCAACAGTTCTTTTTGTCATTTCAAACATGACAGCATCAAAGAAGCCTAGTACAAATTGTACATTCCAGTCTAAAAGCAATTAATGCCTGAATTAAATATGCAAATTGACAAACCTTCAGTTAGTGTCAAAATAGCGTATTATTATAAAGAAACTGTTAGGAATATAATCTGTGCATGTTGTTAGTGCATTTACTGATTTAAATACAGCTACAACTTTATATAAACAGGAAGAATATTTTTATCATTGTCATCTTATTAGAAAGAGCAATAAAATATATCACTATTTCATTAACGGTTAGCATTGCATCCTGTGTCTTTTATGGTCCCTGCAGCAGTACTTTTATTTCAAAATACTAAGAATCCCTATTTTAAAACAAAAACAAAAAAATCCCTATTTTAAAACAGGGATTTGGGGCTGCTAAAAATGAATTTAGAGTAAGAAACCTAACCCTCCAGTTTTCTTTTTCAGGTTTTAGTTTAAATAGAAATGAGAATGCTTGATTTTTTTTTAAAGCCACACTTTCCTGATGATGTTATCAGGATATATGTTATAACAATACCAAAAGTAAAATTAATTCTACTGTGGAAAATCCACACATTTTTCTACCTTTAGCTAGTGATTAGAGTATTTTTCTTTAATTGTTAAGTCTGCTTCCTGGCTAGCACCCGTGTCTACACCTTGCAGGAGGACTAAGATCTGCTGGGTTCCAGTTAACTGTCATGGTCAGCCCAGATTTTTTATAGCTTGTCAAAAGGCTTCTGTTTGCTTCACCATATGTGTATTCTGCAGTAAGGCTCAAGCATATTGCATGAGCAGCACAATCTGAGGAAACACTGAGTGAAAAAACCACAGCAGTTACAGCTCAGAGTAAAAATGCTCTTCTGAAACAGACAGGATAAGTGGAAACAATTAAATGCTGAGGAGGCAATACGCCTGAATATTATAGATAAAGGACAAATGTGTGACTGGGATTTGGGAGCCTTTCACAGTAAGACTGGAAGCTGCAGCTCCAGGGAAACTGCTCTTAGCAGGCCAAAGTTATAGGAAGGCAGACCAACATTTTAGCAGAATAGGACAAAACAGAGGAACCGAAAGACAAGGGAGACTTGACACAGTTCTAAAACAGGTTTAAAAAAATAAAAATCAGAAGTAACTGTCTACAACCATGTTGACGCAAAAGGTATGTTAATAACCATGAGTCAGAAAAAGACATATGAGCCCAATGTATTTGAACAGTTTCTGGAGTTAGCAGCAGTGTGCACAGAATGGATAAAGAGGGAGACAACAACACTAGCCTGGAGATTTTGTTCAAGGGAAGGTATCAGAGCATTTTTTCAAAGAAGGATGACACTTTACCAGCTGCTAAAATGACTAACAGTCTGAAAGCAAATGGAAGGTTTTAAATTTTACATTGGATAAAGATGCACAAGTCACTGTAGTGCTATCAACTCTTTTCCAAGCACTGGAAAAAACGTCATGACTGAGACTCAGTGCTGAGACTGTGTTTTCTTGACCATCACAGGATCAAAGAATGGGCTATAGCTTGAATAGAGACACTTAAATATAAGCGTAAACCAAGAAGTCAAACTCTCAGTGGAGCTTAGTCAGACTGGCTCAACAATTTACTTGCCTTATATTATTTCTTGATGGCTAGCATCTCAAAAAAAACCATGTTCACATATCAAAAGGCATTTTTAAACCTATGTGACTAAGAAATTCCCAGTGATGTGACGTAACTTGGTCTCCAGATGATAATCCAAAGAGATCTGGATCTCTCGTGAGGCCTGTGACATAAGTGACCACCCAGACACATCTGAACTGAACCCTGGGTGTCCAGGGACAGCAATGAGAGCACAGACACTTTGGGGAGGTTTTAATTACCTTTTAAAGCAATTTAAAAGCAACTTTGATGTACCTTAACTAAGCTTCAGATGTTTCTTTATACACTCTAGAGTACTGAAGGCACACAGTGCATGCTCTGTACAGAGCCAACAAGTACTGCACCCACAGAGTGGCAACTTAATGCTCTTTAAAAAGGAGGGGAGGCCTAAATATCTTTTAAGGGCAGTAACAAAAAGTCTGCACATGTTCTGCAGTCTGATATGCACTTTCTTGAGGTGGTTTTATTATCTGGCCTTCCCCCTAAATAGCTGGTTATCTGTATGGAACTCATCCTCCTTGGTGCATCTGGCAAAGTGAAATGCTCTGACACTGGCAAACAGCTGACAGCACGGGAGTTCACACAGGCTGCAAAGAAGTATGTGTTTACATGTGGCACCACGAGCTTCCATTACTCTTAATTTAGAAGAGGCAGAGAATGTCAGAATAACAGAAAACATACATAAAGGACTGCAGATACAGTTCCTGATCTGTATTTGTCACTCTAAAATGACAGAATGGCAAATGAGACACTTGGTAGCACTTCGCTCAGCTGAAAAGCTATTCTTCTAGTGCTAGGAATTGAAGTCAGAGCCAGGGGGAACTGGAAGGTGCCCAGAGACAGCAAGACCTGCTGTCTTATAAACTGGCACATCATAATGAGGATGGCATAATGCATAGCTACCCGCAAACAGTATAGAGAGCACAACAGCTATTCATCCAGTCCCTAACCATCTCCAGTACATGCTTTAGAGATACAGATGAAACTTCTCCTATGACAAAGGAACAGAGAGAATTAAGAGGCACCGAACCAGGGATTTTGCTTGACAAGACATCAAAGAGGTAACAGCCACAGGAGCCTCAGCAGGCTAATCTGCAAGACACAAAAATCTCAGAAGCAAAACCAGCTTGGCTATAGCGAGGCGGATCCATGGCACAGCGCAGAACACCTGAGACTGATGGACTGATGCTGTAACTGAGCATCACTGGTTGGAAACTTATTTATACAGGTTTTTTTGAAATCAGGCAGCAGAACTGTAATTTTGTGAACCTGTGCTCACCAGTCTACAGGCCCGAGGGCTGTGTAACTTACTCTGGGGACTTCTCTTGTAGAGCTCCCAAGCCATTAGAAGGTCTGCTGCCAGGATAGACGGGAGCTGCTCACTGTCCACAGGAACAAGCCATTTAGTTTCTATCCTTGCAAGCCTGCCTTTAAGACAAGATCCATTGAAAAATGCAGCAATTGCAATTCAGTCTGTTAATACAGAAGAGGTATATGCACGTAACTTAAATGGTAGGGTACACAGGAGATCCAGTCCCTGTTCCAAGGGATACTGGCTTAATGCCCTTCAAAGTTGGAGAACCGCACCTCACTGTCATTCTCGATATGAAAAGGTGATGACACAAGAGGACGAGAAATATGTGTTTCAGACTCTCTTAGGTGAGGTGAAACTGAAGCTGTATTTTGCATATTTTGTATAAGCATCATCTTTCACATATAAGAAAAAATATTCCCTTTCCTTCACTTTTAGAATGGATGCCACTGGTCAGTATAGGTGTTTGGATTAGATCATAACTACAGTCCTAATTAAGGTGCCTAAGCAAACTGGGACAGGATTTTGAATGTGGTTTTCTTTGTCCTTAATGTAGCTTTTTCTACTGCTATTTGTAGGAGTTTCGTGTGTGGATTTTTATGGATCTTACTCCAACAAACCAAGCATAAACCACTTGATGCCCAGTAGAGTCTGGACCTCTCTTTAGAGATCAGGTGGCATTCATACAGATTAACTTTTGCCTAATCATGCTAGTTGTCCTAGGCTGTCTCCATGATCAATGGATTCAACAGCAATTCAAAGCAGGACATTAATTTGGATGATTTTCTTGTATGGCATTGTTATGCCATGTATGAAAATGGCCAACAGCTTACGTCTAAAGGAGTTGCAAAATGTAACTCATGCTGACAGGCCTACTGCCAGAGGCTGTGTGAGTCTGCATCTCTACTGGGAAATAGGGATCTGCAAATTCAAAAGGGTAAAGAACCTCCACCACGGGAGAAATGCAGCCTCCCCGGGTAAAGGTAAACTTTGGTGAGTGCTGGCACGCAGTTCCAGTGTGTTTAAACGACAGGATTTACCACTCCTACATTTTTGTGTGTGTCTGTCAAACCCTGAATGACAAATAAAATCTGAGACAATGAAAGGACAAGCCAGGAATTGAACCCAGATTTCTTCCCTCATATGAGCACCTTCCTCCATCATTACGTGAAAATTGCTGTGATCACTACGTGAAAATTGCTGTGGTGAAAATTATGTACTAACCCTACAGATCCCACTACAAGGCACTTATGATGGACAGGATAAAATGGGGAAAAGCATAAAACGTGCCCAAAAAAAAAAATTAAACAAACTGATTTTTCAAATTCATTATGTCCATGAGATAGCTTTTACAAAATTTTCCAGGATTTTTGCTATTCGTGTGCAATGTGTACCATAAAATACATATATTATGTTTAACCACAAAAAAGAAAAACAAAGGCTGCAGAGTGCATTTTGCATTTTTCTGCTGCAAATATAGGCTACAACAGTCAGCTGAGGATAGGTTGAAGAAACATTTCTAATTCTACTGTGCTAACAGATGAATGCTCACTCATACACACATAGCACAACCTTACCTGTCCCCACCACACATTCACACAAGCACTGCAGCTGTTTATATGTAGTTGCTTATGCTTCAATTTCAACTCTATGAGTGCTGCATAAGTTGTTTTTACTGAAGCAGTGACACACAGGGTTGCCTCTTACATGCCGGTTTGATACTGCAGGAGAGGATTAAGGTATTTTCTTACTACTAGGTGAATTGCTGGTTGAAAATTATTGTAGTAGATAATGAAATAAGTTAGGAAAACTGTGACAAGTTAAGAAAATCATGTCACTTTTTAGCATTTCTTTTAATAGGTTAGTAAAATTCTGCAGCTAATCTGCAGCACTGTACTATGAGCTGGTACATTGAATGACCCATTTGATTCACTCCATTTGTCTACATAGTATGATATCAGAATAGTTTTATAGTAAAAAGTGCCAAAATGCTAGATAAAACAGGTGTCCAGGGACACAAATAAGACAAGTGGCCTTGGGCAGCCCAGTTTTGAGAGTTTAAGGAGGACCTTGGCTCATCATACTGTAACACAATCTGCAGACATAAAAGTTTGCAATCTCAGCCCTTGGTGTATGAATCTTGAGAAGGATAGTGGGTGCTGATTTTCAACAAGAATGCTAAACAGCAAGCTAAATCAGACACGTGCAGATTGAAAAGAAATGTATGCTCAGAGTTACCAGAATTTAGAAAAATGTTGTAAATTGGTTTTTTGGTGGGAGAGGAGTTACATTTGTTAAATGTTGTAGATACGCTTATCTTAAAATACAGATAATTTGTTTGGTGTGTGCTATTTCAGAAATAGCTACTAAAAGTTGAAAATAAGAGATTTGGAAACAGCATTAACACATTTGAAAATAACAACAGAAACTAAAGAATATAAAAGGCAATGCATTTATAAAGGTGAAACTAGATTAGTAATTTAGAGAAGGAGATGCGGTGAAACATTTTCTTTCAAATAAATAAACAATGTTTTGTTTTTAAACTTGGTGACATACTGGTAAGAATGGATTTGCACTGGCTGTATGCTTCAGAAGGGGCCATGGCTTGTGCATGTCCATGCCTATTTTTGACATTTCAGTATGGCTAAGTAGAGACAAGGACAGATGTGCAGCAATATTCTCAGAACGGGCAGTTCAAAGACAAAAAATGATTCACTTAAAAAAGAAAAAGACAACTGTTCACATCATCAAGAAAATACAAACAAAATTAAATAATATAGCTGGAACTCTATCACTAACCAAGTGCTTCGATAATTTTAAACCTTCAGTGAATTTCAGCAGAAGTTTGTACTTTCTCTCTGTTTCAGCTGTGGGGATGACAAGCAGCCCATTTCAATGCCCAGTCACTCTTTATTTCAAGAATTTTTTCCTGATTTCCAGCCTAAACTTCCCTTGGCATGGCCTTAAAAGGAATGCTACAATCTGATATAGCCACAAATGAGCCCTAAATAAGAATCCTCTGAAGCACTTGCTCTGCAAATGGTTTGTTCTAAAATATTATCCAAGTTCTACAGCCTGCAGTAACATAGCCAATATTCTGTGGATAAATCAAATTCAATTAGGAAACTGCCATAGGAGTAAAAGTTACTATTTAAAACTACTTAGAGGGGCAAACAGAAAATATCTTTCGGGTTAGATGGCGCTTTGAGCAAGCTGGTCTAGTGGGTAGCACCTCTGCCCATGACAGGGGGGTTGGAACTGGATGATGTATAAGGTTCCTTCCAACCCAAGCCTTTCTATGATCCCATGATTCTGTTATGCATGTCTGGGTTTGAATCAGTTTTAAATGACTGATGTATATCTGTCTCGCTGCAGTCTATAAAATCAGACTGAGATACAGAAACTAGAGTTGTTAAACAAAAATTATCTACTATGCTCACAGGTGCCTTTGAGAAGAAATGGAAGGAAAATGAGGCTTGACAACTCAGGAGATGGTCTGAGGATTTGGTTGGCTTCCCTCATAAGGTACTACCAGCAGCAGATTGCAGAGCAGATGGAAAAGAACTAGACTTCAAGCAATGTACAAATTATGAAATTGAGGAGATTGTTTCTTTACTGTATTACTTGAAAACTGTATATAAGGAACAACTGTGTCTAGGGCCAGTCATTTGACAGGAGCTGGCACATAATCGCAGCAGAGAGTTTCACATGGAAAACACAGCGAAGAAGACAGCCTGTTCTTCACTCCTTGGCTGACAAAGCAAACACCTTTGCTGTGACTTCTTACAATGGTTGATATCAGTCCAACACTCGATATAACTGCTCTGTATTTTACTGACTGCTTTATTTTCTGGTCTCTACAATACTCGGTATTTTAAAGAAAATTATCATTGAAATAGAGAGGGAAACGTGACAGAAGAAGGGTTTTTTTTTTTTATTTTACCCTCAAATCAACAGCTCTCTATTGCAAACTGTCCATTTTACAATACAGTTTTCTTTTAATGTCTTGAAAATCAGTTCTTGGAAGACAGACACAGCAGAACCACTCACTGCTCAGGTTTTTGCTCTGACACTGTCACTTTCTCCACAACTGTAAGACACACAAAGGAAGAAAATATACAATTTGTGGTCTGAACTTCATTGAAAAGAATATTCTCCTAATTTTGCCTAAGGACTAGCACATCTTCAAACAATGGGGGTAGAGAGAGAGAGAGAGATGTCTGCACATGCATTTTTGATACCCGGACACCAAGCTTTGATGGTTTTGTCTAAATTTTTAAGGTCAGTTAGTTACAAATACTACATTTCATCTCAACTACAGACTTCAAAAAAATGTCTCAATTTCAGCTGGTAATTCTAGGACTCCCTGGAAGAGTCCACTTCTCTCCAGAGTCAATGTAGAAGAATAAGCACTTCACAGACATAATTCATCTGATTTATCTTAAACATCTGCACTGGGTCTGGCTGAGATGGAGCCAATTTTCTTTATAGCATCTCGTATGGTGCTGTCTTTTAGATTTGTGACCTAAAGAGTGATGATAACTCACTGATGCTGCCTGCTTGTTAGCTTACCTTGTTAACATGCAAGAACACCTCTGAACCAGATGAATCATGTTCTGAGGATTTCAATTCCGTTAAATGTAAATGTAGTTAGTTAAATGCAAACTCATCTCTTTTGGGTTCTTAAACGATGAAATATGACCAAATATGGATTTTATGTTTTAGGACCAGGACAATTCAGATTACTAGAGGGAAGGTCTAACATTTCTTGTAGGCCTACACACATCCCTAACTGCAACTAAAACTGGTGACTTCAGTTAAAATACATACTCTGGAAAATACTATTCTAACTGAAAATAAATACCCTTTTAACTTATACATAAGATTGAAAAAGACATTTCCACATCATGTAAAAGATTACATGACAAAACATTGTCAATAAGAAGCCTTTAAAAGAATGAGTAAACTGCAATTAAGATTAAAATATTAAGTTAAATCTAAAGTTGAAAAGATGACAGTGGGACAGATATAAACATAAATAAACTGTGGAGTAAATATCTTTGTCTGATGCTCATTGTGGAAAGCATTTTAAAATGCTACTCTTCAATGATAATTTGATCCAGAAATAGTTTAATACTGACTGAAATTTATCATCCACATGTTACTAGCTAAAGAAAATAGTATCCTTAATAAGGATACCTTGAGATCCTTACCTTGGATGTGCCCAAGCTTCATGAACACCACCAATGTATTTTACAGTATTTTCTGAGTTTATTATTGGTTATGTGGGAGATTTTGTAACTTAACTGATATTCTACACTGATGAATGGAAGAAGTAGAAGGTTGCTGAATGTCTTGGCAGAGCAATTCTAAACCCTCCTCTCTGCTCAGGAACAACCACTGCAAAAATTCTCCCAGCATTCTGAAACCACCTGAAGCCATGAGAACGTTTGGAAGCAGATAAGATAAAATGTAATTTGTCAGGCAAAAACAAGTATTTTAAGCCCTGTACAATAGTATTTGGTCTTTTAAAGGAGTAGATAGAAACAGTAAACACCTCACTTTCAAGCAGCAGTGGTCACACCACTATGAAGGTACAAGGCAATAAAATAATGTGAGACCTAATCATACAAGGAGAGTATGATTAAATGATCATATTTCAGGACTTTAAAATCTCATTTGTAATTAACGTTTATATACACTTTACCTTAAACTTTTATTATTTTTCAAAATAATTTTTTCTAGCTGTATGTCAGATACATTGCCCACTTTGTTTTTTTAAAATGTCTTTTTCACATACTCTTGTGAACAAAAAAGTATATGCATCTCTAAATACAGCTTTAAATCCCACATAATGCTGCACATCTCCTTTCGTTATATGTGTTGGATCTGGTTGGGATGGACTTAACTTTCATTTTAGCAGGCCATGCAGTTCTGTGCTTTGCATTTACAGCCACAGGGGTGATGGCAACACACTGATGTTTTGGCTATTGCTGAGCAGTGCTTGCACAGCATCAGGGCTGTCTCTCCAACCCACCACTCCAACAGGCTGTAGGCCTGATGGGCAAGAGGTTTGGAGGGGAGACAGCTGGGACACTGTGGCAGGACATGTCTACCCCCATACCTCTACCACAGATAGCCGGTGCATATGCAAGAGATAACTCTGGTGGGTCACAAGCCCAGCATGAAGTGTCTCTGGTGCCAAAGAGCTCAGGCCAGCAGCTAAGAATCAACATCTTAGTCTGGAAGAGATGGAAAGAGATGAAAGAAATACTTTTGACGAAAAGACACAGGTTTTACATTTATAAAAGACCACAGAAATTAACACAGAGCAGAAGTCTTTTACACCCTCCTTGAGGATGTGCGAGGAGATTTCTCCTTGGAGCCAGATGCAGCTTCAAGTTACTTCTCCATATATTGAGTGAAAGGATATCTCTGAGTCTACCCCTTCGAAGACTGGTGGTAAGACACTTTGAATGCTAAGTTATACTATTTCTTCGCTAGCTGTAATTCTAATGGTACCTTTAACTCCGCGTGTATATTACTAGTAATTCCCTTTTGTTTTTCCTGTGTAGTAATAGTCTGTTTTAAGTCTTATGTCTGTTAATTTTGTGTCTATTAAATAAATAATCCATTTTATAATAGACTGGATCAGCCTTTATTAAAGACCCTGCAAATTAGAGTGGGTTTTGGAGTGCTGGCCACTCCAATACATCAACTGCCTGCTGCCAGAGGCCTGGGCAACATACAGGAGCTGATTCAAACTTACATCATCCATTCGTAACAGACACTTGATCTGAACTGACCCCAAAGATATTCCACACCGTGTGCATCACACTCAGCAATGAAAGGGAGGGTGGGAAGGAGAAGGAAGGGATATTTAGGGTTATGGTGTCTGCCTTCTGAAGGAATTGCCATGTGTACCAATTCCCCATTTCCCAGAAATTCACTGGACCTCTGTCTGTTGGCATGAAATGGTGAATGAATTTAGTCTTTTTTTCTTGCTTTTCACATGTGGCTTTTGTTTTTGTTAATAATCTGTCTTTACCTCAACACATGATCTTGTCCGTCTTATTTTCTTTCTTTCCTCCTGAGGGGGAGTGCTGGCAGCCAGCCAAAATCACCCCTTGACGATATATTCTGTTCATAGCAAATAGTAACAAAAAGGGTCCACAACTGATGAAGTAGTAAGTAGTCTGATTTAATACTAATTTAAATACTCCAGAGCGACATTTCAAATACAAATCATAACGCAAAACTTCTGGTAGGATTTTCAGAGATCCCCAGCATCTACGTTAATCATATTTATCTCTCAAATACATACTGCAAAAATAAAAAATATTAGAGATTATTAAAAAATTAATGATATTCATTTACTACTATCAATTATTTACAAAACCAAACCCAACAGCTCCATAAAATTGTTTTCTTTTTTTTTTTTTTCAATTTCCCATAATCTAGATAGAAGTACTGCGTTCTTACATATAGATTAACTTTGTATCACCCACTTCTGGCCACTGTCTGGGACGTTTATAACATTTACTTCTTCAGTCCAAAATTTATGAACCAGAAAATTTCACAATTATATTTATGATAAATGTGTCAACCTAGTGAGAAATTTTTACATTAGCATGACAATGCAGATGATCTACAAAAACCCTAAAAATATGTATCACCATGTCTGTGAGTTATCCCCTGCAATGTCTAAAGAATATTTTCTTGTCTTTGTTTGAAGCCTGTTCAGTCAGTAGTCTGTCACACTTGTGAACTGAAATCCCATTTCTTGTTCTGTACTGCAAATGAAAACAAAATCCCCCGCTAGATAAGAGAAAAAAGAATGGATTGTGACACTGTCTCTTTTGATTTACTAGTCGTACAGGCACACGGTGCGTTACACTGAGTCATCTCTTTTATTTCCCCAAAGATTGTATCTCAGAACTGGCAGGAGATCTCCCCCTTGCAGGAATCCAGTTCCACTTTTTCACATCCAGTTTTCATACTTCCCATTATACTGGAGTGGGGTCATTTGCCAGCACTTAAAGCTGATGGATTTTCACTCTTTTCTGTAGTTACCAGAATTCAACTGTTCTACAGATGATCCTTTATTCCAAATAAAAACCCAGACAAGTAGCACTGCAAAATAATGACTTTTACATATTTTCCTATTTTTATACTTCGCATGAATACACAGAATAATTTAGGTTGGAAGAAAACTCTGTAGATGACCTAATGCAAACTCCTGCTTAAGTCAGGGCTGATTTCCACCTGAGCAGGTTGAGGGAAGTTGAGATCTTCCCTCAGCAGCAGAGCATAGCCCAAACTGTTGCTGAAGTTTGAGACTTCCACAGCTGCTATGGTCAGGGGCGAGGAGTAGCACAAAGGAGAGCCACTGCTGTGCTGAAGGTGCCACTTGGGAAACTGTCCAGGGTTTTATCAGAATAATAGTACAAATATTCCTGCCCTCTTTTGCAGCTTGGATGACCAATTTCAGGAAGACTGACAGCAGCAAGAACTCCAAAAGAAAAGTTTGCTACATGTTCTGCTGATTTAATTACTTTAAATACATTTCAACTGATCCATTTGGAACAACAAAGACAAATACCGTTCATCTAAATTTGCAGTGAAAGTTATATCTCCTTTTTATTATTTTTTCTCTTTTTTTTATTTTGTCAGAAGTGTATCAGTCTGCTACATTTTGTGGGGCTTTTTTGTGGAAAGTATTTTTAACTGATGAAAAAGTGCACTAAATTGCTGAAAATTTCAGATGATCTACATTCATCTTGGAAGTAATCATGTTGTTAGATAAAGAAAAACACCGTTTAAAGTACAACCAAATGTGTTAACTGGTTTTGGACAGAGAAACCCACAAAGATTCCTTGTTAAACAAGGATTTACTAACAGAATGATAAATAAAAACCTATACTTTTGGATAGTCAAGAAGAAATCTTGATTCTTGACTGGCTTTGATCTGGCTTCAGTCTTTAACTGAACAGCTGAAATAGAGAGCAATTATAAATTTTTTAAGTATGCATTTTTCTATCCCCCTTAAAGGAAGACAAGACTTTGACATTAGTTCATCACATTGTCAGGAAGCTTTCCTCGGGCTGAGAGAACTCCTCCATATGAACAGACCACTCAGGAGTGAAAGAAACCCTGCCACTGATGAGGAGCATACAGGTGTCCTCTGCAGGACAGTTGGCTTCTTAATGTGGTGTGGATACGATGCATTTTCATTTACTCTTCCAGCATACTGTTTCACCTTGTGTTCTTTCTAACATGTTGCAGGCTTGACAATGTCTGGCACAGCCCCATATCCATCCTGTAAATAGTATGGCTGGCTGTGACAGCAAGCACAGTGCTGCCTCCCTATGCGAAAGTTCCTGTGGGAAGACAGCAAAAGCCCCATGGCTTTTTCCAGATAGCAGAATAAGTTAGTGTTTGGAAAAGAAGTACATGAACTCTGCTGGTATCATGCCTTCAGTCTGCAAGAGAAACAGCCAACAGAAGTTTTCTGAGGGTTTTACACCACTTTTCTTATTTCCTTTTGTTTACTGCAGTCCTATCATTACATTCATCTCTCTCTCAAGTAAGATTTAGTTATCAGCACTTCCTTTTCTCAGAAAAAGTTATATGACCACCATGCGATAAAACTGAAACCTCAAATGAAAATTTATTTATCGAAAACAAAGAAATAGAGCCTTTTTGTCCACAAAATAGATGATCATTAAACCAAATAAATTATTGTTCTTTTAGTCAATGTGGGAGTAAGAAAATCCCATATGATTTGGCCAGACTGACAAGGTACAAAATAGCTGTGCCTCAGATGCGCCTCCTTAACAGGGATTTGTTTTCATTAAAAAAGATCATGTTTTCCCTTATGGAAATTTTGTGGCAGAAGTGTCTCCTCATTAAACAAACGCAAGCAGTTTGCTTCAAAACAATGAAGACAGAAAGGATTATTTTTGGAGTAAGACCAGTAAGTCAATCCTATTCCTTTAAAAGCTGAATAGACTGTAGAGACAGTCAGTGTTTTTTAAGTCCTTCAAGAGAGAAAGTAATCAAGAGAATAGGGTTTTCTTGATGCCACCAGCAGTGCCAGTTTGGAACAAATATTAGCTTTCAATATTATCAGATGACCTCCAGGGCATAGAGGGAGTGGAAAGTGGAATGGATCCTGTGTTACTGGGAGAACTTTTTTCCCCCAGATAGTCTGGGGATAAATTCTCAGAAAGATGAGAAAGAGAAGTAATATACCATGACACATTTGACAGCCCAGATCTGAAATGCTGACATTTTTCTTTCTTACTGTTGTAAGATACTGCTGTCATATGTTAAGAAGGTTTGAACAATTTTTCTGAGGCATTTTCAAATAATTATAAACACTATGGTCAGCTTAAATACGAGGTAAAAATGGGGTCCATATCCAATATACTTCATCCTGAAGTACTTCTGGGCAGGGCTGTAATAAAGCAAAAGAATCTGACTGGATACAGAAGAGATCAGCTGTAAGAAAAAATTGGCAATGAAAAGGTTTGCCATTGGTCTCTCTTCTCTTGGGCAATGCAGGCACTACAGTAAGCTTTCTTACTGCACAGAGACTTTTGCCACAACAGAGGCCTTCATTATGAATTGGTAGTTCTTTCAAGAGTTGATGGCTACGGCTGCAAAAAGAAATTTATGTTTAAGGCAGGCCAAGTGAGTAAATGACTACTGATTACTGGAATGAGAGCCACAAAAAAAATAGTGTGGCAAGTGCCAAAAAGAGAAGTGATGCTGAAAGAGAGTAACTCATATATTTGTATTTCAGACTTTGTGTGGCCTCTAGTCTCACTCATCAGTCTTTTCTTAATGGAATGAACCTACTCAGAGCCATTCCGTTTACAAATGGAGAAAAAGGAATGTTCATGCACCTCAAGTTTTGTAGTACTAAGTTCAGGCTCTGACAACCACTTCCTTGCAGATGCTGCTTGCATAGCTTTGTCCTTATGCATGATGTCCATATGAGGTGAATTTCTTTCGTACTTCATGTTTTAAACTACTTTTTAACAATATTTTGACTATAACATTTGAGTCTCAATTTAAAAGTAAGGTGTGTGTTGATTAGCAGTATAGTTAGTTAATTAACAGAATTAAAGGCTCTAAAGTGTAAAACAAAATAATCCACTCTCATCTGTGTAAAACAAGTTATAAAATTCTATATAATAATTCTTAGCAGAAATGGACTCTTCCTAGATGAGGATAAGTCTGGTAGAGAGTCTCTACTTCATACTTCAAGCATATGTACAGAGAAGGTACACATCACCTATTTTTTTCTGAAAGAAAAAGTTATTATTTATCTCTCTTCTAAAACTGTGAAGTGAAGCACTCCTCTCTTTCCATTTTGTCTACTTTCCTCCTTCTTCAAAGCCAACAAAGAAAAATAGGTTATTATAGCTGACCTCAATCCCACCAAATTAGTTTGTGAGGTTTCATTTGGATGAAAACATTAAGTCATCTGACTTCCCTGGAAAAAAGTTCCATAGTCCTTGCAAACTCTCTGAACAAAATCAAACCTTACAATGGAAACAAGTAGCAAGGCCAGATCAAAGGTGCAGAATGATTTGAGATCACTCACTCTTCCTAAAATCTCTGCAAATTCAATACACACCTAACAAATACTATCAGAAAATATTTGCGGTTTTTGCACTGATTTTTAGAGGCTTTTTTAAGAACAGCACAGAGTGATTGAGTTTCCATCCTTTTGGCAACCAGAAACCTCAAATGTCCTCACTCAGCCCAATTTTGATTTATGAATAAGAACTCCTGAAGGCATTCATGAACTCCTTAAACAGGAAGAAGGGGCTGAGAACTTGAAAAATTTAAGTTTTGCGGAAAAAAGTGAAAACATTTCTCAAAGGTCAGTGCTGAGATAATAGACCAAACCTAAAAAGGTTAGTACAATATATTGTTAGTTCTCCAGATGAATTTGCCATTTCAAGAGCAGGAATATGAGCTCTGCAGGTGGGCACAACACTTTCAGTACAGTGGAACACCAATCTGCTACACTTCCAGTTTCCATCAGAGAATTTTTGAAACACTAAGATCCCGAAGGCAAAAGTGGGAAATAGCAAAGTGAAGCTGCCTCTGAGAATGTAGGTGGTATAAGCCAACATGCTTTGGTTTGAAACAAATGCTTCTTACTGAAGCAGATGAGGATTCAGCTTCTGACTGGGAAAGTGCTTCCTAGAACCAAGTTCTTTGACTGGAGGAGAACTCACAGTGGTAACAAAAAAAAAAAAAAATTGAAATAATTAAAGCAGCGTAAAATAGATCTACCAGAGTACAAACAGCAAATAGAAATATTAATAGCAGATATCATTATCACTGTTTTTCAGAGCCTTGGCTTTTTGCTTTCTTTGTTTACAGGTTCTAGAAACAAACAGGCTTTGTTGGTCATTAACTCCTCTCTGGAGGTCCAACCCTTTCTGTCTTAATTAGCATTCTTACAGTCTTGAGCAATATAAAGACAACTCACATGGCAATCTAAGGAAGATCCACACTAAAGATAGATTTGTAAAGTTAAATCAAAAATGAAGCAAACACACATATGACCTGAATTATGTTTTATAATCGAGTTACCCGAATAATGTTCATACTTACCTTCTAACATCAGTGTGTGTGAGGCATTCTGAGCCTGATTTTACGTAAATTCTTTATGGGAAGAAGACCAAGTCACCTCTGTTCAACTGCACTGCTCCCAGCACTGTCTCTTCCTGACAATATTTTTCACAATCTTCTCTAATGTTATCGACTATAGTGCATTTTCATTCCTTTTGCAATTCTAAATGTTGTATTACATTATTAAATACAAATTATTAAAGGTAATAAATAAATTATTAACTTCTGCGCAGGGGTATTTAAACTCATTTCAGACTGATATAATCCAAATAGGCTTTTGTCATAACATTTTGGACAGAAAGTCAGTTCTGATCAAAATTAATGTTTCTCAAAATCTCAAAACATAAGTTCCTTTATGCCAATCCTGTACAGAACTCACACTCATCTTGTATTAGAAGGACTGCAACCTTGGTCTATACAGGCAACTTTATCAGAAGAGTGTTTTGTAATTTCTGCTTTCCACCAAATCAATACTTCTGTCAACAGGAAAGATTGAGTAATATAGTAATTGCATGGGTTACTATTTAATGTCAACAACACTTAAAATGGTTTGTGCGATGAGTTTTTAAACAACTGCATTATATGGCCATAAAATAGACTAAAATACCAGTATGATATCCATTAACTTATTCTGACAGGATTTCTTTAATGGAATTGAAAGGCATCATGTTACTAATCTGCTAGGCTTCCCTAAAATAACCGACCAATGAGATTAGGGATTTATGTGTATACTCTGTCCCAAGGCTTGTATCTTGGATCCATTCCAGCCTTGAAATAGGTCCCACTGAGAATTATTTACTTACAAACTGGTAATAGTCAATAATTCTCAAAGCTCAACTGAACAGTTTCAAGTCAATTAAATCCTGCAAATAAGTTCAAAGCTTAAGATGCTTGCTTAGTATTATCAGGTTACAGGAGTCAATAATTTTTACAATGTTTTGAAATTTTCAGCTAACAATCTGTTTAACTCTGTTCTAGCTTTTGTGTTTTAGAAGCCTACACTCAATGTCTTAAAAAAACCAATACATACCTGAAGTAAACAATATCCCAGCAGCCAGAGTATTTCCGTGGGTTTATTAATTACAAATAGGAACAAGTTTGGAGACAAAATATGCAGCAGAGATCCAATGAGAGGATAGGTCCAAATACAAGATGCATTAAAGATGTAAGGAGTACATTACAGCATGTAAGGGGTACTGAAATACACGACTGGCCCCTACATTCATGTGACTCCCAGAGAGAAAGAAAGAACTTAGGTATTTTACTAGTAGTTAGGTACTGAAATACAGTTTTTGGTTTTGGAATAAATTGTGCTGCAAGCTGGCTGCTATAGTCAGCTACAGCAGAGTGCTTACCTTCAGGTATATCACTACAGCTAGTGATATCAGACAGTGTGCACTTAAATTAAGCATGGTTTGCTGAATCACAGTATCCTGGTAAAATCAAGTTCTTTGGAAGCAACCTAATAATTCTGGGGAAACAGAGGCCTTTTCTTACCAGTCACTACTCAGCAGATGTTTCTCAGCTGGCTTAGGTGATACAGTCTGCAGAGTGCCCTTAGCATTCACATAGGAAAAGTGAATAAAACCAGAATTGAATAAAAAAACAACCAAAAATATTTTAAAATCACTGTTACAAACCTACAAGCATTAGAGGCCTAGTTCTCCACTGCTTTGTGTCATATACGTCGGGCTTCACAGAAAGTGAATATAAAGCTGCCAAGGAAAGTGCTGTACAGTGTCTTTGGTGGATGACTGGACTACTCTCAGGACAAAAAGTCCTTATACACATAGGTAAATGATACAAACTAAGAACAAGTCGCAATATATAACCAGGTTAGAAACATTCAAAACCAGAAATAATCTCTAAGTAGATGTTACCAAATGTAACAAAGCAAAATGTAACACCAGGTGTTCATGTCAAGAATTCCATGTAGAGACTTCTCTGAAGAAAAGACAAACACAACTAAAAGTCACAAATACTGGATCAGATGGTCAGCTAAGGAGAGCAGCATAGTTCCTCGGATTCACAAATTTAAACAACTCATGGATTCATCTCAGGTGGCTCTCCTTTAAGTGGTCTCCTTTCACTTTCAGGGTCATGTAAGTTGAAAACAAGCAGCAAATCCAATTTGATCAAAAAGGGATAGGGTTGAATATGGACTTCTGAATTCATAAGTGCCATTCTAAAAGCTTTCACCTTATCAATCTGATACTCAACTACCTATTTCTGGACAACACAAACGGTAAAATTACAAAAAGAAATTGAAGAATACAGGACATTAGTGCAAGTTGATTGTAAGTTCTCAGTAATTATTTTCAAAACTAATTAATGAAGTAAACAAGTAAGCAAAAGCAAAAGATCACATTGAAACAGTATCTGTTCCTGATTGATTCACTACTGAAAGTAGGAGTCAAATAAATACAAATATAAGTTTCAAAATAAAACTTCATTCATTGATATACAATGTATTTTGAATGTATTAATTGAACTACTGCTATGTGTTAGTTTTATGAGTCAAACTAGAGCTAAAAGACTATTAAGAATTTATTGTTCAAGTATGCAATTCTGAGTCTCTACACAAGGTCACGGAATACTGCAAAGAGGTGGGAGCTCATAGGTACCAACTGGACTACTCTACATTCACTGACGAGCTGACCCTACCTTTAACATTTATCTCGTTTCATTAAGATATATTAATGATAGAGATTATCCAGTAAAGAAATAAAGAACCTCAAGATGAGATAGATGGTGGTCATTAATGGTGCACATTACCTTGTTGTTGTACTGCATGCAGATTGAATTCACCAAATACCAGCTTTAACATATAACAGAAGGCTCAAACAATAATACTTAAGAAAATTATAGCAAGATGAAGAATGTAATATCTACAAATTTGGGGCTATTACACATTTCAATTTGCTCTGCTGAAACATCCTCATCAACAAAGTATGCAAGGGCGATTTTAACTTTCTGTAATTTAAGAATTAAATACATATACTTCTAAGTTTTTTTCATTCAGACCTAAAAACAACAGTCATTTTACTGAATTTTCCCTCTTTTACTGCATTTTACAGCAATTGGCACTGTGTACAAATCTCTGTCTGTTATTAATGCAAGTGTGGGGGAAATTACATTGATTCCTTTATTCATATTATGATTCCTGAATCCTTATCTACACTTTTTATTTACATGCTTAGTTCTGTCATCTCAGTCTTTTGGTTTTCTATTATTTCTCCTTACGCCACTATGCCTTATGCCTGCCTAGACTGTGGATTACAGGGCTGGAGTGTGAACCAGGAGATGCTGACACTGCAAAACTGCCTGGCTGAGGGGGAAATAATTCTGTTATAAATTAATATCCCAGACACAGACCAAAGAAACCACATGGAACTGACAAGAGATAAATATGATCATGCTGCTAGAATCATTTGCCTTGCTCTAGAGAATGCCAAAATGAGAAGGGCTGACATTCCCACTAATATTCCAATGTTCCAAACATAAATAGAAATAATTTACTTTAACTCCTTGTAGACAGATACTGACTCTCTCAAAAGAGCCAAATGTAGTTGAGCCATTTAACAGATGCCGTTTTAAATGAATCCTAAGGCTACAGAAGAAAAAAAAAAAAGTTAGTTCCATACATATTAGCACAAAGATACAGTTCTAGTCAAATTCTGCATCCTTATGGGATATAGAATTTGATGTATTTGTCTCAGGACAGTTGTTGCTTATGTTTCTATCAATTCCAAACTAATTCTGATGACAGGAAAGATTTTTTTGTATCTTTGGAACAATACGTTATTTTCCAATAAATGACAGCCTGGGTTTCACCATCTGATGAAAAACAGCAAAGCTACACCAAAGGTCAGATGTAGTTGGGCATTTGGGAACATTTCACAGAACCAGAGAATCACAGAATTATTTGGGTTGGAAGGGACCTTAAAAATCACCTCGTTTCAACCTCCCTGCCATGGGCAGGGGCACCTTTCACTAAACTGGGTTGCTCAGACCTCCATCCAACCTGACATTGAACTCTTCCAGTAATGGGATATCCGTGAGTCCTCCAGGCAGTCTGTTCCAGTGCCTCACACTCTTACCATAAAACAACTCCTCCTTGTATCCAACTGCTTTCAGTTTAAAAGTGTTGACCTTTCTCCTGTCATTAAAGGCCTTGGTAAAAAGCCTCTCTCCGTCTTTCTTACCAGCTACCATCAGTACTGTGCTGATGGTGCTGTTTCAGCAGAGCCAATCCAAACATGCAGTAGGCAGAAATACTGAAAGGCTTCTATAGTGTCTTCCTGGAGCCTTCTCTTCTCCAGGCTGAAAAATCCCAAACCTCTCAGCCTGTCTTCACAAGAGAGGTGCTACAGCTCTCTGATCAACTTTGCAACTCTTCACTGGACCTGCTCTAATAGATCCATGTCTGTCTTTTACCAGAGCCCCACAGCTGGACACAGTACTTCAGATGAGATGGCAGGAAAATTGAGTAAAGGGGCAGAATTAACTCCCTCAGCCTTCTGGCCACACATCTTTTGGTGCAGCTCACAGTAAGACTGGCTTTCTGGGATACACATGCACATTTTTGGGTCATGTTTTTTGTGTTTCCAAGAAAGGAAACCAGAGATCTTTCCCATATTTTCATTCACAAAAATGTCTAGCTTTAGAGCCACTGACAGCAGAAAACTTAATAAAGAACTAAATACAGACATGCTTCATACAAACAGTCTTAATGAACTGTTTGCATTGCTTGAAGCAGGTTAAGACTACTGAGCTTTTGTTGCTGTCAAATATGGCAGATGAATTTGTTATCTCCCTAAGAACTTGTCATAGTGTCTCATGGTAAAGATGTTTTTACATTCTCTAGCTATTGGTTAGTAGGTAAAAATTATTTGCTTGATGTCACTGATAGATTATACATGTCACCTATATGGCAGCAGCTTAAAAGCTTGATTTTATAAATGGTCTATAGCTTAAAGATGACTAGTTCTCCTCCTCAGTACTTAGGGGGCTGAACTCGACCTCAGCTTCCTGGTTTTGCCTACTTTTAAGAAGCCAGTGAATGTCCTGGCAAGTCTTCCTATAGCTGCCTGAAAAAAATTCCGAATTAGTCAATTAACTTTATATGCATGTTTAAGCTGGCAAAAAAAATTCCATTTTTTAATAAAGTAATTACTTCAATACTCATTCTTCCCTGAAATAGGGGCAAAACATTGATATCAGAAAACTTTCCAATGGAAGATGAATTCTGAAAACTCAGTTCCAAGCTTTAGCTTTGAAAAAAACATCTTCTATGCTGTGTCGTGGACTATCCTGCTACCAGAGACAATTCAGTACATCATGAAGTTGTAGTCTGCCTGCTGAGCATTTGTGACAAGGAATTATGAAGACAGGAGTTATCCAAACTATACCTCCTATAATCCCATAAACCACCACAGTGACCTAGATTTATGCAAGCAGTAATGGAAAACCCTTTTAAAAGCCACCATCTTTAAACTACCTTTCCTTAAAAGTTAAAAAAAAAGTAAAGTAGTTTCCTGTTGAAGATTTTAATTTAGCAGAAAATACAGTTTCTGTAGAAAATTCTTAATTAAAAGTTTTATCCACTTGTAATACAAATTTTTGAGGGTTGTTTGCTTTTTTTCCCCTGCTGGGTCTGTCCAGAGTACCAGTTTTTGGGCAAACGGCACACTTGAAGAGACATAGCATTTTCCACCTCAGTTTAGTGACAGTTGTCGTGACAGCAGACGTCAAGAAAAATCTGCCGCAGGGAAATCAAACACGTATGCAGAACAAATTTGGGGAAGACTTCAGGAATGGCAACGTGCAAACATTTTTAATGACATGCTGCAGGAGTGCTGAAAACCAGTAGTTCAAGAGTGTTAACCCACTTTTGAAACCAGTAGCTTCTCTAAATACAGACATGTCACCCAAGTTCTCTGCCACAGTTTCTGCAGTAGATTTAGTGGCTGATAGAAGATATAGCTACATAATGAATAACATCTCCTTGTAGCTTAAAGAAATTACACAACTGCTAAAGAGAATTACTTTTATTACTAGAAAATTTGTTTATTAAGAGGTTAGAATTACTTAAAGTTGCTGTAAGGCCTCATTACTAAGGTATCAGTAAGAAAACACAAGCAGAGCTAACCTTGGGGTTTTTTCCACTGCAGTGGTGAAAATGAAACCAAGTAAAAGCAGAAAATGACATGTTCTGAACACGGACATGCATGAGTATCTACAAGGACATGTGAGGAAGCTCTTTTACATGAAACCTGATTTGGAAATATTTATACTTTGCTATTTCCATTTCTCCTCTCTTCGCTCTTGCCCTCGCACAGTTAGCCTCTCCTAGCTTTCAGTGTCTTAAGTGGCTTCTCAAAAAGCTTTCTATCTTCACTCCAGTTTTGCTGATGCCAAAACTCTATATACATAAAGCATGAGTAAGATTCTCAACAATGTGCACAAGTAGAAATAAATATACCTTCCCTTCTCCTGTTCCCTCTCCCGAATATATAAATCCACAGACAGATGCTGTTTCTTTTCTTTCTCAGTGGTCCACGGGAAGGAAGATATCCTTAGAATGGCAGTATTTTCAGTCAGACTGTCTCTTTCAAAGCCTTCACTACTGAGCAGTAGATAGAAAAAAACCTTAAAGTCTTCCTGCAAAACTTCTGAACAAAAGGACATACCTTGCAAAATTAATGCGTTGTTCTGAAACTCAGTCATCTGATGTGCTTGCATAGAGCAACCCTGGTCTAAACAGAACTCATCACCATCTTCATAGATCATACTTTATTTTTACTCCACCACACTCTGAACTATTTCAGTTTATTTCAATTTCAAAATGGTAACAGCAGTACAAGTGTTACCCTGGAATTTCACTGCCTTGTACTGCGTTCAAGTCATTTGTTCATGAAGGTTTATCACTGCTTTAACTGGTTTTACCTGCTGGCATCAAGATCAAATTCTTTAAAATTACTATTCTGTGATGATATAAGGGTGTGGGGAAAAGCTTCTGGCGTAGATATCACCACTATGCAAACCACAACAAGTAGGTCACATTTGGTGGCAGACCTTTAATAACATCCTTTCAATTCACAAATAGACTGAAAAACATTTTTAAATGTTTTGAAAAGAAGCAACAATCCCAAGTGCATATGACCTTTGTATACTAAGAGTTCGAAATGATGGCACAAGAGATGAAAAGCAAACAAAATATTCTTTGAAGCACTGTTTTCAATAGGAGCATTCCTCCCTGAGTCGAAACAGCACTGTTGTCCAGCAGATTTAATAACTCCATTTTAGTCATGATGAGACCAGGGGTATATAGGGGAGATTATATAACAGAGGAAATATGCAAAAAACCCCCATTCGCTCTGCTCTGCTCCACTTCACTACTATCTGGATGTAATAACAATTCTTTTTCCAATGGCAGTAAGCAGAATTTTAGCTTTCTTTTGCAAGGTGTCTGGTGCCAGCTAAATTGCTGTACTAACACATAAGGAGCAGTAAGAAATTCTAAGGGAGTTACCTGCATATAGATGTAACAAAGAGAAGAAAAATGCAGACTAGGACAATTTAGGGAATTCATCTACCTAAAATCTATAAATTTCCCTTTATGGTGTTTTCTTTTTTTATTTTATTTTTTATGTCTCAGAAAGTAAATTCCATTTTATATGCATTTCTTCATGTGATTCTTTCTTCACTATAAACTGGAATTGCACCTAGTGATGACCCTGCATGCACAATAATGTCATTAATTCAAGATGGTCGTTGTCCTCCCGGCCCTCATCCTGCTTTTTTTTTTTTTAAACAAATTAGTCCGCACGTCTGTTTCCTGGAAACCACGGAAGATAATGCCATTTTTGAGGCTTAAGTTGAGCATTTAAGAGAAAAGAAAGTAAACAGCAGCAGAAAAGATACACAGCATTATAAATTACAAAATTATGAAAGGAGGAACAATATGAACAGAGGGTGTTATTGAATCTGTCTCCTAACAAAAAATTTAGGAAATAGCCAATACAATTATCAGGAACTTAAAATAACTAAGTGTTTTCCAGAGCGTGTAATGTAAGCAAAAAATGCAGGTAATTCGAAAAGAGTGGAATTATAAATTAATATAAGAAAACCCATACTACTGTAAGTAGTATAGGCTAAAGTAGCATTAAGTACTACTATTTGGGTCCAGAATATAGGTCTGAAAGCTTCTAAGCACAGCGCTGGTGAAAAATATGAG
Organism: Oreocharis arfaki; assembly: GCA_013398015.1. NCBI lineage: Eukaryota > Metazoa > Chordata > Aves > Passeriformes > Paramythiidae > Oreocharis > Oreocharis arfaki. Next base: position 1,438,892 of record VZRR01006239.1, on the reverse strand, counting down.
GGTGCACTGCAAGAAGCATCACTGTATCTTTAATCAGATGTCTGACCACTGACAGAAAGAGGATATTTCTAAAAGTTGGACACTCTGGTATGTTACAGTCTTTCTTACATCCTTATTACATGGTAGATATTTACAGGTAATAAAACTAAACAAAAACAACTTCTATGATGTGTGTAAACAGCTATAAGAAATATACTGGCATGTTAGTTTCACAAGGTTACTTACAATAGGTTTAAACCAGGGTGGAAAAAAAAATAGTACCACCACAGAAGTTTTTTATTGTTTCTGGGCCCCAGTGAAAACAAACATGCAGCAACAGTGTTTTATTTATGTATATGCTGGCAACAACACTGACAAATAATTTATTCATGTCTTAATGTTCCTCCTGGTACAACACAGTTTTATCCAAGGACACTTTGGAAAATTCCACAGAGCAACTAACCACTCTTTGTCTGAAACTGCAGACAGTTTCAGAACATCTTTTTAACATTTTGTGGTGCCACTGTGCACATTTTAACCATAGCAAATTACTCCAAATCTAAAGAATTTTTTCTCCCCAAAAGAACAGTAGAAAAATACAGTCCCTCTGAAGCTGGAATGGTCTTTGGCATACAATACCAACCGGAAATCATAACTTGGTGCATCTACTAAACAAAAGATATTTTGACAAAAAATAAACACTGTATATAGACAGGAATCAAAATTCAGGTATCTCAGTTTAGCCTATACTTCTCTTCTGCAGTATTGCATCCAGAGAGTCATTGGTTTTCAGAGGTCTCATTTTAGTGATCCACAGACCTTCAGAGAAACGGCACAAAATGAAATTATTACAACCAGCTAATGACCTGGAAGCAATGTGCTTCCTTACTTATCCTGAGACAGAACAAAACTGGGGCTTTCATTGTGTGTGATCAGATACTGTTTCACATCTCTCTACAGAACATCTGCTTGTCCACAACACAAACTATTTTCAGGGCTGCCGTGCAGAATGTTGCTGTTTTGGATCCTAGACATCAGCTGCCTCCCAGTGGAAGGAGGAATATAGGAAGTGACTGGAAAAATTTGAAACTGAAAGGGAAAGCAGACCACTACTGAGGTCTCAGTTTTCTACTCAGCTCCCATCTTCCATGCTCCTGCAGGGTCACTCACTCCAGTACCAGACTAGAACAGGCTGAACACCCTCACACACCCCAAATTGCATGTAGTGAGGATGCTTGGCCCTCAGCACCTCTTTTAGTTTTTTCTTTACAGATCTGATCCTGTTTTGCTAAGCGACTTGCTAACACAGATATAGGCTGCACAGGTCCCTCTTGACTAGCTGGAAGCAAAATGAGTCTGTGTTTATTCATATCCTTTTGAGAAAGCTAGCAGTTAATCCTAGCTCAGCACAGAGGCTGTTCTTGTCATTTTGACTTTATCAAACTGTGAAAGAGGTTATAGTCCATGACTTTTTCTTTTCCAAGCAAGAGAAAATTTTCTTTTCCAAGCAAAAGAAAAATTTTGACCTGACAAGATAAACTGGGCAAAGGTATTTTGGAAAAGATATAGACTCTCATCAGAAAAAGGTTTTGATACACAACGTCAAAAAATATATACTAAATCAGGATGTAAGTTTTCACAGTAGGTGTCACAGTAAGGGCCCAGGAGGGGTAGATTCTACCCATGCAGAGTTGAGTCCATGATGCATAAGCACAGAGGGATCAGCCTAAGACCTGGTCTTCTGGAAGATGCAAACAGATGTGGAGAAGCCGAAAGAAAGCCTCCATCAAATAAGTAACAGTAAGGAACAAGACTAATCACAGTACTTCTTGACTGTGCCAATTAAAGTGGTCCAGTGTAGTTAACACAGGCCAGAGCATAGCAGTTAATTAGGCTATTCATGTGAAACACCTATAGATAGTAATAGATATTTCTTTTTTGCTGCAATATTGACAAGAAGAAGACAAGACTCTAACTGGTGGCCCTGGGGTGGCCCCAGAAGAGAAGTCAGACCACAGGAAGAGTCTATCATGTCTATATTTAAGATTTCAGCTAGATTTAATGTGCCAGGTGAGTCATATGAAGTCCTTTAACTATTTGAGTACATAAGAAACATTTTAAACCCTTTCTTTCTTGAGGTGATGAGCAAATTGATCTGTCTGAAAAATTTGTACCTTGTGTGGTCTGCATGAAGCTCTGTAACCTGGATACTCCATTTAAATTTCTGGCCTAGCACTTAAGCGGTGGTGGCAGAGGGCTCTGCTTCTCAGGCTCTACTCCTTCCCCTCTGTGAATCTCTTTTTCCATTTTTCAGGTGGAAAAGCTCACCTCTAGCCAGAAATGAAAGAAAGGTTTCCTGAATTAACCAAGATACCACGTAGCCCTCAGTAGTGTGCCTGCTCCTTCCCTGAACATTCCCTCAAGCACTTGCCTCCTGAAAAGCAGAGCAGTGGTCAAACACACCCAAGCGCTCAGTAGTTTGAAGGAAATTTACAATACAAATGGCAACTCACACACAAATAAAGTCAGACTCCAAAGAAGAGTTCACAAAGCAAAAACAGATTTTAAAACCAGTAGAGGCACATCTTTTTGTTGCAAATTTTTTACTACTGAAGAAAATCTGTGACCTGGAGACTCGAACTGCGCTTGTTGGTCTCCGACAGATATTTTCACTGCCCAGCTATCTATGCTCATTGTTCCTGTCTATGCTCATTTCTAGCTAATGAATTAATTGCTTCCAATTAATTGACAGCAGCTTTATACTGTATTACCAAAGGATTACAAATTAAATATTAATTATGCTTCATTGTACAGGAGAAATCAAATTAAACATAATCACACTCCATTATGAAGTAAGTACACTAGACATTTTCCAGAACAGATGCACACTGTCCAAATTATAGTCAATTCTGATATATTGTAAACAAGCTAAGACTCATTTATTAAACTGAAAGTATCACACCTCCCACATAGAAATGCATGAGACAAATGTTTAAAGCTTCAAATTTTCACAGATGGTAGCAAGGAGAAAACACTCTTATAAGACAAGTATTTCATGCCTGCAGTCTTTAGCAGTTGCTGGTATTCCACCGAAAGGAAAACAAAATTCCCAGTATAATTTTTCCTGTACCTCAGTATCAGTGAAATCACTCAATTGTCACTCTGAGTTTGGCCTGACATCGTGCAGAACTTCATCCACAACCACGGGTTGCCAGATACTTAACTCCAAATTGCTAAAATACATGTCTGAAAACAAGTTTAGTGGTTGTTCAGGGCAGAAAATAGTCTTTGCAATAAGGGCACCTGAGTTTGAAAAACCAGACTGAGAGAAGAAAGGCTAGAGAAGTGGAGCACATCACTCAGGAAAAGGGTATCTTCATCAGTGTGGCGCCTCGGAAAGGACAGCTCTGTTCTCCTCCTCATGTTCTGTGAAACTTCACCCGCTCTAGGAGAGCAAGTGGAGTATTTTTGGATGTAGTGGGAGGAAGAAGGATAAAGGAGAGACAGATATCTCCAGAGCAACATTTTTTTTTTTTCTCTCAAAAGATTGACTTCAAAACATCTGATTGTCAGCCTACCCAGTGAAGGGAAAAGTTATTACAGAAGCTGAGCCAGATCCTTAGCTGATAAAAATTTATTTAGCTCCACTGATGTCAGTAACAGGAGAGGTGAGCCAAGACAGCACCCTTCTCAACAATACTGCCTATTCCTTTTAAAAGGGTACTTTATGCATAAACAGCTGGGTAAATTTTTTTTAAAAAAAACCTCCAAAACAAACAACAAAACAAAAACAAAACAAAAACAAAACAAAAACAATCCATATTTTGCAAAGGCTTCCAAGGACTTTTTGCTCATCACTGTCGGGGTGAGGGGCAAGCAAGACCGACTCAATGTGAGTGATAAAATGCTTCCAACTTAATTCTCGCAGCGACCGCTTTATATACATGCTCATATTCATTATGCATAACAAGCCTAGAGATTACATTGGCATGCCTCAACCCCCCTTGCGGCTAGCAGCCCAAGGTCCTTCCTTATCTCTTCCACTACAACTCCCTCCTAGGGACTTTTTTTCGACATTTTCCCAGAGCTCCAAGGCTACTTTGCTTTTGTTATTAATACTTGCAAGTTAGCATGTTTCAGCACGGACTCTGCTCGTACAAGGCTTCCATCGACCCGTGGCTGCTGTCAGCCAGCCATTCCTCAACACATCACTGTTTCACTCTACTCATTATTAACCTGAACAGGACCATTTCAGCATATGATAGATTTCAAGTAGGTAAGTATTCTCAAAATACTCCTGCAGGTGAGTCATCTCATTCTGATTCAAGAGCCCCACCAATAAGAGGCCATCTATCGGACAGGTATACCATTTGTAGCAGCAACAGAATACACTCCTTTAGACTGATCATATCTGAATGCAAAACCAAACCAATTTTTCACAAGTGATATCTAAAAGAATATGCAGTGAATTATTTTGCATTGTAAGATGCAGTCACGAACATTTTGTTCTGGGGTCCTAAAACATCAGCTGTCATTGACCTTAAAAGACCGTAAATTTATTGTTTAAAAAATTGCAGATGACACAGAGCTATACTGAAAATCAGAGGCACAATTATGTCATCTGTATCATTTATTCTATTGTGTTCATTCAAATAACATTTTAATATTCAATAAAATAATCCTAATCTGTAAAACAAGAGGAATATCATCTGGGAAAGCACACTATGAGCATCATTACCGCTAACAAAACACGAGATCCCAATGCAGCTTTACAGCTAATGGATAACAACATCCCTGGGAATATAAGCAGAAAAATACCTATCAAGACTTCATTGATGGTATTCCTTGTCGGTATGGAGGTATTTTTGGACAGCATGTGTATTTTCAGAGTGCTCTTTTGGGTTCTGATGTTTTGAAGGAAAACACCAGCAAAAAAAGGAAAAAAATACTTATACTGGAACCACTAGATAATCAGAGGGCTGTAAATCCTGCCTCACGATGACAGACTTAAGAATTTGTGTCTATCTCAAAGTAAAGATTAAGAGGGGACTTGATTACACTATACAAGTACTTACATAGGAGATTACTGATAGTAGAGAGCTCTTTAATCCAGCCAAAAAGCAAGTAACATCATTAAATGATGGAAAGATTAAGTTAAGCACCAAAAATAGAATAAAAGTAGCAATGGTTAACCGTTAAAATCATTAACCTTGGAAATATCCTGGCTCTAAAAGTCTATGAATTATCCACGACATAAATTGTTAGAATTTATGATAGCAAGGAGAGATGCCTCCCATACACCTCTGTTCTTAAACCTGCCATTTTTTTAGGAATAATATCAGTGGAAAAGCTTTCTGACATTCTGGTACAAGTGAACAAAAATCAAGAACGAACTTCATTTCGTCTGCACTTCTGTAATATTTTACTAATCCTCTGTGTTTATATTATACAAGTGTAGCTAAAATTTAATTTATTGTCCTGCATCCTACTCCTACACAGGTAATCCTTGAGACTCAGGCGCATGTTTCTGAAAACACAGGTATGCATTACTAGCAATACTGAATTACTGCCTTTCAAGACCTCAAATTTTCTAAATGTTCTCCAGTAGGAGCAGAACTGTTGATATTCTTCCTGTGAAGCAATATCGTTTAGTTAAGTAACAGGAGGGGCCACCGACTGGAGGTCATAATACTGTCACTGGTCTTCGTGGAAGATTTACATCAACATGCATACAGGCATGTCAAAAAGTAGTACATGCACACATCACAATCAGATTATTGACAACAATTTTTCAGGCTATACTGCTGCAACTTTAAATGTATTCATCTTCAGTTCTCACATGGGACCTGCAGTCTATTACAAGATGCTGCTTTAAGCGCACTGCAGACACTTCACTGCCATTTAGCAGTCTGACAACAAAACCAAAATTATACTAGTTACATGCAACAAAAATGTGTTACCTACAGGATCTGGGAAAATGAAACCATAATATGTGTACACTTGTGGTGATAAACAGTATGAAAATTCAAAATACAAAGATGGAGACTGAACTAATTTAAGGGTTTGAATGTTTAATGTGTTCCATGACACATGCTCATGTGTACATGTAGGTGTCAGAGAAACTGAGAGGAGCTGATTTATCCTGTCAAGCTTTCCAATGTTTCCTTCTTTGGATATTTATAACAATGTCACTCTTTAGGGTCAGGGTACTGATGGCTTATTTAGCTAATAATTTATGACTGTAGAGAAAACATTTGATTGAGTATATTCAGTCCAGTGCCTGTTAGGTGCTGAATGAGTGAATGAATGAAGACAGACTGAATGAAACCAACACTTGTCTCTAGTATAGATTTGTCAACAGGAGGATTTGGACAGAACTAGAATACACAGTGTACGCCCAGAAATGCACAATGTTATCTCTGCTGTACCACAAAAAAACTTCCAAACCACCTTTCTGTTTTCCTTTTCTTATGTACATGTTTTGCATGTTTCTTTCATTAGCAGTGTCTTTTAGAGGAAAGAAAAAGATTTTATAGCAAAAGAGTAGTAAACAGTCTGACACAAGCCAATCCTCAAGTTAGTTGACAAAACTGAAATGTCTTCATGAAGCATTCACCAGACTTTGATCTCTCTCTCACATAACACTTTAGCAATTCACAATCTCACTTACTCTTTTGCAGCTTGGTTACATTTTGCATATGATCCTTCCTATGTGTTTAGAAGCATTGTGAGAAAGGCAAAATATTCATTCCATCTCTGATGGATATTTAGTTAAGTTTGAAATAAAGGCCCTATACTCGCTGCAACTCTTAAATAATACATACTGAATGAAAAGCTACTATTCCAAATAGAATAGCACAGAAACAGAATCCCGAATAGAATTAGACACATGACCAGAATCTCAGATGGGTAAATTAACACAGGCCAGCATTTCCAACCAAACTTCCTATTTGTAAGCCCATAGTCACTTTTTTCCCCACTTTCTTGCTAAATTTTCTTTCAGTGCCAAAGCATTTCCACATTTTTAAGGTCATCACTACTTATAGTGATGACTCCTTTCCTAATCTGAAAGAGAATTTCCATCTTTCATGAGTTTTTTTCATGAGATTTTTCATGAGATCTTTCATGATGGTATCTGGAAGAGAATTTCTATCTTTCATGAGATTACTGTGAAGAAACCTCAAAAAGCACAAGTTTTTTGTTCAGAGAATGGTAGAAAAGGTGTGTTGGGGATGTGATCTATAACATTCTTCAGTGTGTTTTTTACACAGCTTAATGCAAACATGACATTTTTAAAAATATCTCTTTTATTATGATCAAATATTTGAGAGACACATACAACCAGAACTGCAAGATATAACAATAACGGCTCTACTTTGCCAGATCAAACATCCATCTGTCCCAATTGTTCACCTCTGGGAGATGACCAAGGAAAGTCTTAGAACAGAGAAACCCTATAGGTGACATCTACCCATCACAGACTCCCAGGCATCAACAGTCTGAGGCTCAAGGACTTTCTCAGACAAAGGAGTTAATATTGTGTGTAAAACACTAGTATATTTTTGTTCCATGAGTTTACTAATTGCTTTTGTATCTACACAGACGTCTGCAATTTTCTGTGGCAACGACTTCCACAGCATGTTTTGGATATCATTTGACATAGTCTAAATTTTATAGCAGGATGAACAGTTTTCTTTGCTAATTCTCTCTGTGCCATCGTCGAATTTATAGACCTTTTCATAGACCTTAGTCTACTTCACAGCCTATAATACAGAAGGCATTCCTTTGATCATCCTTGTTGCACTTCTTTACACATTCTTGAGCTCTTTGTACTATTTTCTGAAGGGGGAACAGAACGATGCATATTATTCAAGATGCAGGAGCATTACTTGTATGAGCAGTTGCCCAGCAGTTTCTTTTTTGTTCTAAATGCAATTCCTTGTTCTCTGCTCTTTTTATAGTAATTCTTTACCTTCTCTTCCTGGCCCTCTCCTCACCTTTGCACAGACAGTTCTTATACAACTACCTATATTATCTCTGAGCCCTGTGTTCTGAGAGGCAATAGCTTTTCACCAATGTTGTCATCTACTAACTTAGTATTGTGAAATCCTTCTGTATCTCTGCAGTGAGGTTTCATTTTTGCTACCGAATAACTCAGGACCATGAAAACCTCTGCCATTCTGCTCCTTACCCTCCTTTGCACCAAGCAATGCAAACATGAACACAGATCCCTGTAAGAAACTCCAAATAATATCTTCTCATTTTAGAACTCTCTGGAACCTGTCAGAATACCAGATTTTTAATGACTTTGGTAGTTTAGGCTACTTTTAGTTATTATAATGCAGCAATCAGAAAAAAAAGTATCATATATGGTAAATCAGGAGGGAAAATGAAGCAAAACAAAGAAACATTGAACACCATTGAACACCTATTGCGCACCAAATGCCTGCAGTAAGGAATAAGGTAATCTCCCATAACTGTAAACAGCTTCAAAAGGCCTTAGTAAACACTGTGAGAAACTCATGGATGAAGTAAACACAATTCTATGTGAAAAAACCCTATCGAACAGGAATACATTAAATCCAAAAGTGACTACCACCTCTAAATTTCTTTACTGGCACGGGGAGTGCCAGTATAGGGGATTCAAACATCCTCCCTGAGCTTTGTGGCCCTCCTACACAAATCTTATTGCTATCTCCTTCCCATGCTCTTGCAACGCAGTGAGCTGCTGGGCCCTGAAGGCATCTGACTTGCACTAATTTCAGTATTTGTTTATCCTGTATTAAAGCAAGTTACAAGAAGCCAACTGCTGTGCTCTGCCTCCAAGGCACTCACCTAGGCAGCCTACAAGTTTCATTATTCTCCCATCTTCCAACTCTTTCACGTAGCTCCAGGAGAAGCTCGTGCCACACAATGTGCACAGCAGGGCAGAGGGGACACTCATTCTCCTTCATAACACAGGCACTTTTGTTACAGACATTGGTAGAGGCTTAAACTAGAAGTCCTTCTGGCCATAAAAAACCCCAAAAGAATGGAATGATGTTGAGCGGTACAAGGTGTATCCCAGTATTCATCAGCTGTTTGATGAGCACTGATGGAAGCAACTGAAACACTGGGGGTGCCAGGTGCCCCAAACACCTTCTCTTCCAGTACACCTTTCAGTCCTAGTGCATGTTATCGACAGAGGACAGGTGTCTCTGGTGTAGGATATTTGAGCTCTGCCAAATTCATTAATGTTCAGGTGAGCATTAAAAGGTGATATCTAATAGCCCCCAATATACAGGGAGTCAGACTGGATAAAAGGTAAGTAACATCTTCCCCAACAAAGCTTAGTGGACTGAGAAGCAGGCTCATTCCTAGGAGCGGGTTAAGGGAGGGCTTTCACCTGAATCAAAGGTTGCAGTATAGTGAGAACTCCGTGACTGGGCACTCATACCCACATGAATGCCACCTACACACAAGACAGGAAACTGGATATACACACTTCTCTTCTAACATTTTATTATTAAAAATACTGCCTGACAATCAATCTCTATGTCTTTATTTACTTGGGAAAGTCTTTTATCAGTATAAAACAGACTTGGATCCATCCTGCCTTTTGAGCCCTCTATTTGACTATGATGCACAAACAAGGAAAGAACAGGTGCAAGAGAAGGTGTTTCTCTACATTTGGTCTTATAATACCTATAGACATAAAATACATTGTCAATAATGGCAGAGAATTATTATAGGGATGAAAACTGCTTGCTGGGTTAAAAGATTATCAAATAATCAGAATAAACGCAGTTTTCAGGTTTCATTACATGAACATGAAATCACAGTTTAAGAAGTCACAAAAAATCGCTGCAGAGCAGTAATTCTGGTTCACATTAATTTTCCCTAATAATAAAGGAAAACCAATTCTTTGTGGACTTCTGGGATTATACAAAATCACACTTATGAAATAGGTGTTTTGCAGAATGAACTGCTATGAGGACTTTTATTTAAAACATGCACTGTACTGAATCTCTGAGCTACTCTTGTTTTGATCTTTATAGTACAAGACAGAGGGGAGCCAAACAAGTTTCCTGTTAGACAGAGGCAGGTAAAAGAGAGAAAAATCAATCCACTGTATGATAAATTGCCTCAAACATAGCTTAGAATTGACAAAGCATTAATATAGAGAGTTTACTTTTACCTTGAGTCTCTAGATTTTAATGAGAGGAATCAATAACCCTCTCATCAATTATCAGTGTAGTTTCCCTGTAACCTAAGGATTTGAGCAGGTCAGTCTGATTCTTTCATACCTACCTCAATTAACGTTCATTTCCTCTTGGTGGTTTATTATACAGTTTTCTCATTGAAAGTAAAGAACTACCAAGCTGATAAAAATCAGACAGCTTCTATAAAACCTACTGAAGGTTAAGATGGTACGAAATCTTACAAATCATGAATTTAATACACTTAGTGCAATCATTTGTTTAAGTCAGCACAGTGGGTTCCAATTAACATTTTTTAAGTATACTTTCTGCAATAGTCAGAGAAGTAGAATAGCTATTGGTCGAGTGACAGAAATTCAATATCTATATTTAATGTTTGCAAGCCTACTGGAAATTCAGATGTTCTACAGGATATACTTAGTGCTGCTGTAAAGGTGCAGACACACATTTTTCAGTGACACTGTAAAATAACAAGTCCAAAAATCAGGAATAGGCTCAACCATAAGCAGCCCAAAAAGGAAAAATCTTACTCCCTAAGGACAGAAATCGTTTTATCTTTGCCTTAAGCATGCATTCAAGTCACCAATAAACCCAAGACCAATAACTGGCTCAGCTGTTACCTATGCTGTCATCTCCCTGAGTAAAACGGAGACAAAAGAGAGGAGTTGAGTCATGGTGCAGCTGCAACACCCAGCATGAAACTAATCCCAGCTGAACTGCACAATTGATAACAGTTACCAGCACACAGCCAATTAGGTGGGACTAATAAATGATTCCATCAAATAGATGGTGCAATTAAATAACAGCAGTTAACTGGTATGTGATTTATGTAGATAAAAACATTCAGATATGTCAGATGTAAACTTTGCATTAATGAACCTTATACATAATCATTTTGCATCCTGATGAAGCATTAAGCCAAGAACTCTGGAATTGTGAAAAATAATGTTCTACATCCTTCGACTGTCAACATTTTGACTCAGAAAACAAAAGCTACCACTCTGAATCACTAATTTTAAATTTCATCATAGACTTACATATCTCAATACACTTTTCTGTATACATTTTAAAACATGTTTTATAAAGCTTATGTATTTTCTCCATTAGTTGTGCATGTATCACTTATGCAGCAGAGATCACCTTGTGATTTAGAGTAGATTATCTGGCACCTGAATGATTAATTCATAGCAGTTTAGCTATGGACAGACTTGGTGTACTTTACTCACTTGAGAGCCAATTCACACTAGGTTGTTCTCCCGGTTTAAATGAGGTCACAGGAGGGCGAAGGCATTTCTCAAGGAAATCAATACAACAAAATCTGCCTTTAAATCCGGCCTTATGTGTTCAGGAGTTGCCATTCTCAGTAAGTCAAAGTCTGGAATCTTTCTTTGTTAAGATTTCCAAGAGATACATCTCACAGCTGAAATATTGCTAGTTCTGTGTGAAGGAACTGAGCAGGTTACAGAAAACTATTAGTGTCTTACATAGTTTCTCAAACATTCAGAGTAAAAACCAAACGAACTCAAAAAGCAATATTTTATGTACTGCACTGAATCCCTCCTCAGGGAAGCAACTTTGGACATACATAGCAATATCTCATCTGTCACTTATTTACAGACATAAAGATTTTAGTATAACATATGGACACCAGCTTCCTTAAAAATTATTTATCAATTAGACAAATGTGAGAAATAGATAGAAGATTTCAGCATCTGAAAATGTGCAGATGGCACTGTAAATAACCATATAGTTTATAGTCAATAGATAGTTTTGTGGGACATCAATAGTACACAGTTCTGTATGTTTTTCTCTCTTCATTCAAAAGCTCATGAAAGACAGAAACAGCATTTTTATAGTAATTTTGGTGCATTCTACATATGACGAAAGACATGAGGGGTAACTTTAAAGCTACAGTTGATTCCAAATTACAATTTGTGTCCAGCAAGTAAATCCGGTCTTGTTAAACAGCAGATTACAAATGTTTAGCCACAGCGCCCTCTAGCTGTCTTAATTCTTACTTTAGAATTTCTATGCAGTTTTCATGGAAGGAAAAAAACTCTGCATGAGCCACCAGCTAGAGAGGTACAGGTATTGCCAATTGTGATCCATCTACCCGGTTTTCCTTATCATGATGACCCACCCACCCCACTCCCAAAAAAGCCTTTCTCTAACATCCAATGAACAAAATATATTTTTCTTTTTGAATTTCGCAGCCTGAAAAGTACAGATCAGGAAACCAGTCTCAAGAAAATAGAACCGATTTGAAATTTTCATTGGGACCCAAAAAACCTCAACAGAAATAATGGTTTATATCTTTAATTGCTGTTGACATCTGTGTGCAATCCATACTGTCTGTTTTGAATTTGAAGCACCAGTAAAGAGCAGCGCATTTGGGCACACCTGTAAAGGTCAGCTGTCAGATAAAACAACGAGGGCCAGGCTCCCTTCTCAGACGACATCAGTCAGTTGCAAAGAGATAAGAGGCAGTTTATCATCTGTTTTCCTAATCCAGCTGGTTCGGGGAACTGGGTCACTTTTCAAAGGCTGTGTCTTTCAGAAACACTCTCTGACAGACACTTGATTTTCTCTTCCTCTTTCCTTCTCTTGAGACTAGACTTTGTCCCCTTCAGACCTCTTAAACCATAGCCTTCAAATAAAACCTGGTATACTCAGTGTCTTACTTAAAAACTCTTTCACAACTGCATTCTCTGTAACAAGGCGCACTCAGCCTCTTTCTCAACCTTTAATGGACAAGATGGATTACATACCGGTAGTTTTTTAACGGCAGTCACTTTTGTTTCAAAAAAACACCAGGCAATTGCAGACCTTCACAAGATAAGTATCTATTTAAACTATTTTGCAATGAAGCACCTTCAGCAGTGTGCCCCCAGTCCCTCTGTAATCCTGAAGTCTGACCAGTGCCTTGGACAAAGCAAAGCTCCTTCCTTAGCTTTCTTTTTCCAGGAAAGGTAAGAAGAAGTGGTGAAATTGGAAAACTTACATGAAGAGTCACAGGGGTCCTAAAAACCTTTTAAATTCTCTATCCCAGCCTACTGTAATTTTTAATGTATAAATCCTGGGAATAACTTTGTGGTAAACAAAATTTTATTTTTTTTATAAGCATTTTCACTCTGTTCTCATTTTAAATGAAAAGCAGCTGGAACTAGTAATACCAGAAAAGAACATTCAATTCTTTGACACGTTCAGAGCTACAGAATTGAAGAAATCTCTCTGACGCTGTGTGCACTCTGCTTATGCAATGCTTATGTTGCATTCATGGAACTGCAACATAAGGCAAAAAAAACTAGGAGAACCTGGATCTTAACATCCACTGTGCGGAAAAACCCTGGGGTATGGCCTGTCTCCTGGATGCTTTCAGCAATAGATTAAAAACAAGGTTTTCCTCAACGCTGCCAATATGAGAACGGGGCGTTTACACTCCATTTCCTTCAGAAGGTAGACAGTTCTTACTTGAAATAGTCCCAACTGAAACACCTAAAAAGATCAGCGTTTCTGAGTCACAAGAACTGATCATAGGGTTCTGGTGGTGTTATGCTCCAGCCTATAGCATTTTGGTTTCACCTTACTGGCAGGTGGGTTTTTTTCTGCACTTTTCCTATCCTAACTTCCATTCACTTTTTTCTATGCCTATATGGAAATTGTGTCAGCATGGAATGCATCTGGTGCGTAAATGTTACGAGAAAACCATTTTTAATTATCAGCTGCGTAACTGAAAAAGACTAAGAGATGTCTCTGTGACCCCACATACTACATGTTGCTACACATGACCAGAAGTTTAGAAGAGTATTTTCAGCCCTGGAAAATCTCAGGCTTTCGTGATATATTTCTGCAGTCTCTAAAGTGAAGTTTCTTTTTTTTGTTGTTGTTTTTTTGGTTGGTTGGTTGGGCTTTTTGGTTTTGGGGTTTTTTTGCTGTTGGGTTGGGGGTTTTTTTGTTGGTGTTTGTTTGTTTGTGATTTTTGTTTGGGTTTTTTTGTTTAGTCCTGAGTCAGTCTTGCAAGCTTCAGTACTAAGCCCAGGAAGCACAGCACACACAGGTCGCTCATAGCTGGTGTCACAGAGTCACAGCTGCAGGTTTCTGCCTCTGCTGTGACACTGCTCGAGAGTGGACGTGGCATGCAGGGGGGCCCAGGGAGGGCACCCAGGACTGGCTTTCACCCCTCTAGGACAAGAACAAAAGCCCTCTGCAAGTTCCCTCACTGTACTTCATACAGAGCAAGGTGTCATCCTCCTGCTACTGCAGAGTACTAAAGGAATATTCCCTTTCTCAGCCTCACAAGCATTTTAAGGCTAGAAAAATATTCTTTTGATTCTGTTATCATTTATTCATCCCTGTAGGACTAATTGTATGTGTCAAATGCTGCTGTTACCTAGCACCAATTTATGTTCTCAGTTACCATTATGTGTTAGATAGACTGGAGGTATTACAGTGGGCCACCCGAAAGGAGAACCCATTGTGCATCTTGACTCTGCTTTTCAGAGCATGTGTCACTGAAAGTCATTTTAGCACAATTCATTTTACAGATTGATTCCATTTAGATAGGTTCTAACCGTGTCATTTTCAGCGTTTCATTATAACTTTTACAACCAGCAGTGCTCTCCATCACAGTCACGCTGATTCTTTTTCAGTAAAAATGTCTCTAAAAATAAATTCCTAACCTACGCTTTCCTAGGTGAGCATTGGTAAGTGGCAAAACATTTCTAACCTATACTTAGAGATTTTCTGTAAGAAATCTTTGCATGGGGAATTTTTGGATTGGAACACGTTGATATCCTAACCTACATTAGCCTTTTTGCATGCCTATATGAATACCACTTCAGCATGCAAACTTGGAATTCTTTCACTCAGCTGTTTTTAAGTTCTCTCATTCCTAAAATGATGAATTGCATTAGAAGTTTTACATACTTAAATAGAAAAAGGACAAAAATTCTTTAAATAACTACTCCCAGTAATGCATTCAAGGAAAGCTATACACCTATAGAATTAAAAGAGTATCTTTTCTTTTTTTTCAGAAATAGCAATATATCTCAATTCCTCTGAATCTACATATATATATAGGTACCAATTAAAAAACAAACTCTTCCATACTTAAATGTACTGTCCATTCCTTCTTTCACAGAATATTCCTGCAGAATGGACAAGGTAAATATCTCAGTGGATGTTACTGCATTTTATCTGAATAACATTGAAACTTTCCTGTTAATTTCAAAGCTTTAACACTAAATTTAGTTGAAGAATGATAATGTGGAGAAAGCTTTGGGCACATTAATTATAAAAAAAACTTGTTTCATTAATTTAGCAAAATTTTTCTGCCATCTGGTACCACCATAAGTAGTTATTTGTACGTTATTCAAAATGATCTTTGAATTCTTGCAGAATTTTAGACTGCTTGTTAACTTTTTTACAGCAAGCATTCATTGTATATCTGATTCAATTTGCTGTAACTGGTGCTTTGGCTACTTATTTGAATGTGAAGTTCCTTTGGGTGCTGAAACTACATAATACACAGTTCTGGCAAAAAAAAACCAAACAAGCAAACAAAAAAAGAATGGAAGTAAGTCCTGTCTCAAAGCTTTATACACTGTTACTGCACAGCAGATAAAAACATTCACTTCAAAACCTATAGATGAGTGTAGTAGGGAAAAGGCTTAAAATGTGTAATGCTGTGAAAAATGCTGAAGACATTCTAAAACACTATTTCTTGTTAACATGAGAAAGAAGGTAGACGGCTGCAGCTACTACCAAGAAAAAGGTCCTGGATCCTCTAGTGAGTATTCTGACTGAAGAACTCAAGATTTGGCACAAAGAGTCACAGAGAGAAAAAATCAGCAATCTGAGTAATCAACTGGAAAAAAAAAATAATAAAGCAAGAAAGACTTTAAGGTCCTGAGTACGTGTGTAGACTAAATTTTCTCTATCAAATCTTGAAAATTTCTCCTCCCTCCACTAATTTACTGTCTTTTTTCCTGTTGAGGGCCTAGTATGAAGGTTCCTCCATACTATGAGTATTGCTAAGAGAAGAATAAGGATTCAAGTCCAACTCCATAGTGAAAATACTGTTAGTTTCATTTCAGATTATCTTAGGTGAGTATCAGATAAACTAATGCAAGTAGCAGGAATGAGAAGCAGTATGGCTCTACCATCTTAATTTGGGCCCTTTTCTATCTGGTAAATATTTCTGATCTGTCCATGCCATTCATGGAGATTAAAACTCTTGTATATTTTTAACATTTTTTCTCTCACTGGAATATATCTGAGGGTTTTCTAAAAACTCAAAAACTGTTCAAAGCTTCCATTTCATAGCCAAAATGTTAGAACTCACAAGCCTGGGTGAAAAAAAAAAAAACCACAAGACTTTCATAAAAAAAAAATATTTTCTAGTTTGGAAAAAGGTAGTCACTTTTTAATTTGCATCAAACATCTATAACTTCACATGAACAAGCACATTTCTTAGTCTTCTGATTTGTAGAGGTATAAACATATTAAGGAAGAGGTGTCACCTACAAATGACAAACCGTTTCTAAAAAAATGCATTAACCCTGCAGGTTAATCACTAAAGCACTGTTTTATTTACATCACGCTCAGAGATTCTCTTTAAGAAGACCTAGAAAACAGGCAATTGTTGAAAAATGCAGGTGAATATTTTTTAAATTGACTACTTATTTTTGTTACAGTTGTGTTTATAGAGTGATTGATGGTTACATCATCAGATCAAGCAATGGAGAGACATGCATTATCACTCGCTAGGTTCAGACATTTCTATAAAAATGTCTGTGCAGTGATTTTTCAAGATGACAATAAAATGTGTCATACAAATGCACATACTTCTGGGAGGGACTGCAATCTTAAATGCTTTAAATAATCTCAAGTCATATTTTCTTGGAAAGCAAACCTGGTTTTCTATTTTCTTCCATTATCCCTTGTACTATTAAATGATGAAGAAAACAGATACTTCAAATTTCCCTCTCTAGCAAGAGCAGTTTAACCGCTAGCATTAGGGCCATAATCTGGCAAGTATTACCTCAAGTGCTCCATTTAGCTCACACAAGCAGTCACCTTCAAACACAAGGTGATTGATGCACCCAGGACCATCAGAAGGGCACTGCAAGGGACCATTATCCTGTGACACCCCACCGCAGCTGAAAGCACGACGTGGGCCAAATGTGTCTGAATCCCATCAGCTGCTGCTGCTGCCAAGACAGAACAAATGCCTGCAAAATTTCTCCCTACACTTTCGAATTCTTTCTCTTCCCTGCCACAGCTTTCATGTTCAGCAGCCTCCATCACAACTGCAGCCTCCCCTCTAGCAGCCTAACAGGGCTGGGAAACAGGCTGCCGCCCCATCTGCTGCTACCACCTACCTCGCTGCTGGCAGGCGTGCTAGGGACAGGTGGGCTCTCTTCTCCCCAGTTCTGCCCTGATGATAAAAAAGAGAATACAGCAGCAGTACCTAGAGCAAGCAAATGTCTCACTAGGGTGGCAGCTGGGCTACAGATTTTTCTATTCCAGGTATTTGGTATCTTCAGGGTTTTCAGCCAAAATGAAGAAGGATGAAAAGTGTCAAGAAACCTTTTCTTCTTAAAAACCTGATTTTTATGGAGGTTTTCATTATTAAATTTCTATTTTTAAAACAGTGTTTATCTCAATGTTCTCCTATAAGCTAAAAGCAAACAAGACAGTAGTGGACTGGCTCCTCAGCTAATGGAAATTGTCAGTAGTTCCTCTCAGAAGATAAACCTCAATTCTAAGTTTCCCTGGCAAAGAAAAAACCTCTTAGAAGTGCAGATTACAGCTTTACAGATTTTCTAGTTCAAGGTGAGATGACCTAAAGTACATGATATCCTATACAAGAAGACACTATGCTTTACTCAGACCATTCCTCTATGTAGAGATATTACCCACAGAGTTGTGGCCTCACCTCATGAGCTGCAAACTCTGGGCAACCCAATAAATTGTTCCCCAGATTGCTTTTCTCTTTGGAACTCAATAATCTGGGTTAGGGAAAATTATTTTTCAGTCTTCAGGAGGCTCAACTTGTGTGTGTCATGGACAAGAAAACCAGAAACGAATGCAGCAGCAATGCTCTAGTTCCCGATATGGAAAGAGAGCTGATGGAGCAGAGCATTTTCACATAATCCTACTGGAGAACGCCACAGCAACAATGTCACAGTATGGTTAAGGGAAAACATTCTCAATGTCTACATGTCAATTCAATAGAGAGGGGTATGAAATAAGAAAAGCAATGCTGTAGCCATGACCTGTGCCTTAAGAAAAAGAAAAAAATACGTCAGTGATTTCCCACACAAAAAGCAGAGAAAATCTGCCAGGTTATTCTGTGATATGAGCAGAAACATTTTTTAAATGGCCAGCTTAAAAATAACATCAGAAAATTAACAAGTTTCTTCATGAAGTCTTACATATACAATTTCATATTAATACAAACATGAATTGACCGTTTGAATATTTTAAATTGTGGATTTTTTTTCACTTTAAATAAGCATAATATTTTAAAAAATGAAAGAAAAAAAAGCAAATACAAAATATGTAATAACACCATCAATTAACTTTCACATAAAGTTTAACAACCGTGTGCTGTGATCAATTTACCTAGACATTTATCCCTACCACTGGAAAGGATATTTATTGGAAAGGAGGAAAGGGGACTCAGTCTATAAAGCCCGAAGACATTCCCACAGTCATATCAGTCTCACCATGGCAACACCACAGGACAGCCAGGACACAGCCACAGGGCTACTTGTCCCTCTGTCTTGGGCTTGAGCAAGACCCCTGTGGTGCCTTTGCCTGCCCCATGCTTCTCCCATCGCAGCCTCCAGCATCCCTTGTACTTGCTGTTCATAGCCAACAGGTCTGGCTGTGCTCAACACTTGCAGTTCTTCCCTCTGGCATCTCTCATCAGTGACAACCTTCTTGAAACCAGAGCCACTGATTTNGGGGGTGGTGGAGGGGGAAGGAGCAGGGTGCTTACAACAGTGCTACAGCTATAATTCCTACCTAAACACTTACAAGTACCTGAGACTAATGTGGTCAGCCCACATGACAAGTACCTCACTCCTGAGCTCTGTCTTCTGCCTGTATCTTGACAAAGAACTCCTTCCAGAACTCGTATGTGTTAATTGAATCTCTGTGGTTTGGCCTTTGCCTGTAACTTATCTAAAAGAATTTATAGGAAAACAATTTGACTTTGATTTTTTTTTTCTCACTGTTTGGTGTTCTCCACAAATTCCTATTAATTCCAGTCCTTCTATCAAAGTGATTACCATTGCTCTCACCCTGATTGACCTGTATTACGGATACTTCGGGATAGCAGAGAGCCAATTGTGCCACAGGGGCTTTGGCAGCCTTTGATTCCCAATAACCAGAAGGTACTCCTGGGATAGCTTTATGGATAAGAGAGCTCTTTGTACATCCATCCTCCCTGGGATCTGTGATGATTCTATGCCAACTGTTTCGTGATGTGCAAGACCTCCTTTACCCTTTCTCTGCAGAGAGTGTGGTTTGGGGAATAAGTGTCTTGGTCATTAAATGTTGGGGTTTTCAGAGTCACCATCTTATAATTACACCTAAATTAAGTATTTTCTATTCTTTTCCATTTCCTGTCTTAGAAGAAGGAAAAGCTTGATAAGGTCTACTTCACAGAAGGCAGAAGCGACATGGCAGATTTAGCACAGAGAGGTACTTTTTGACCAGGTGGGAGCAGGTTTAGCTAGAAAGGCTGAAACACCATGAACTAGCTTGGAATTTTCAATTACTTTGATTTTCAAGTACTAATCCTGGTTCAAGACACTTGCCAATCACAGTGACTTGGAAAATATGGTTTCTATTGCTGATGTGATCTTACTAGACACCTGTGCCTTAGCATCCCAGCTGGGAGGAGAACCTGCAATAAAAAGACTAACTTGAAAACCTCTTAGAGACTGCATTCTTAGGGCAGTATTTTACATCCATAATTTGTATAACCATAATAAACTTTCTGCCTCTATACACTTTCACATAATATAAACCTGTCACAGCTTACGCTGTTTAGAAGCTATGAATATTCTAAGGGAGTTCCTGTTTTCCACATACAGTTTGAGAAAGACTGATGATGGCCTCAAAGGATTGGTGTCTGAGAACAGCATAGAGGACTTACAGATTTGGAACATCTCCTTCCAGCAGCTCACAGTATAACACTATAATCTTTGCCAAATATTAAGCATGACTATGGTATAAATACCAGCTACACCAAATATACACAAAGGAGACATCAACATAAAGCTCACGAAACATATGGCTAGGTAGACACAGCTATGAAACTATCCTGGAGGCCTAATATAGATCCACTGTGGGCCTCGCAGTTCTGTAGAATAGTAACAGTGGTTAGGAAAACAAAGTCTTTGTTGTCCCTAAATCTTGCTCTAAAA
This sequence comes from Oreocharis arfaki, assembly GCA_013398015.1. Classification (NCBI taxonomy): domain Eukaryota; kingdom Metazoa; phylum Chordata; class Aves; order Passeriformes; family Paramythiidae; genus Oreocharis; species Oreocharis arfaki. Next base: position 1,418,272 of record VZRR01006239.1, on the reverse strand, counting down.
TTATGCTAATGATGACTAATCCTTGACTCTAATGAGCAATCAAACAAACTAAAGCACAGAATCCTGAACAACACGTAGCTTAAAGCTTTGAGTAAATACACATTTCCAGGGACACAATAATCTTATCTTGGGGAAAAGGGGAAAGGAGCAGTAACTAATTTGGATAAGGGTAAAGTATTTAATAGAAAGCTATTATTGTGGCTTTTAAATATATAAATAGCTGTTTCCTTGTTTCAGCTTGTTAAACAAAATGCAAACCCTCTTTACATGCATTTGTCAGCTGCATATTGTAATTGGGTCCCAATTCACTAAAACATTCAAACCTTAACTAAAATTAGTTCCAGTAGTATTTTTATTCCCAAGGAATTTCTGCAAGTAATGTAAACTGTATTGAAATTTCACACTTTTTCTGCAAAAGAAATGAGCAGTAAGAGAAGATTAAATGACACCAAAAAATATGTACTCTATCCTAGTGTTTAATAAGAATAACCAAAGAATAACAGAAGAATAACCTTCTGACAGCACAGGTAACAAATTCACACCAAACCTCCCCTGACACATGCAACACTCAAAGAAGACAATCCCAATGATTTGTATTGTTGCTACAGTAATGTGACAGTTTGCAGCTACAGAGAAAATGGGTTTGTTATTTCAATGACACTTTACAGTGTTGAATAATGATGCACCTAAACGTCCTTCGGACAACTGAAAATCTCTTCCTCCAAGACAAGACAGCTGACATTTGTGAGACAAGCAGCCACAACTTTGAGTTTTGGATGTCATATCTAAAAAAAAAATTCACCACCGTGTTGTAATGTTAAACATCAAAGCATTATTTACTGATGCAGGCTTCCAAAGGAGATAATGGATTTCCTTTAGGCAACATATTCTCTACTTAAAGCAATACACTCAGGAAAACTTCAATACGTGTAGGTAGAGACTTAGAATACCTCAGTATGTCAAGTGTACAAAAGTCACATACAAATGACAAAAATATGGGGCACTCCCTGGACAGTTCCAGACCTGGAATTCCTTTAAAGAAAGAGACAATAAATAAAGGGCTCTGAATTTGCTTGTGGCACAGAAAAACACAGAAAAAAAAATGTTTGATAGTGAGGATCCCCGTATACTTCCGTGAGATTTAGCTTCTTAAACCGTGCCCTTTGCTGCCACCACGTGGCCTTGCTGCAAGACACTTTTTGATACAGAAAAATAAAAGTTTCCTCCCTTCATTTATGTTTCAAATACAGCCTTCAATAAATAAGCCATGTTGCTTATCTGTTACACAGCTCAAAATCACTGCTGAATTTCAAGAATCGAAACTACCTAAGATAACAAATAAACACCCAAGTCCCTCACTTTTTAGAAAAGTATTCAAAGATACTTTAATAACAGATATAGTCACCAGATATTCAGCTCTGACTACAAGAACACATGTACAGTGGATCAGTGCCCTACACTGTGAGGTACTTAAAAGGAAACATCACTTCAAAAAAAAATCGTGACTTTAAATTTTAAAAGATACATTCCAATCTGTCACAAAATTTTTATTTCAAATAGTCATTCTTTCACCCAGCAGACCACTGTCTAATATATATTCAAATACCAGCAACTTCTTCATAGAATTATGGAATCATTAACATTGGAAAAGACCTCCAAGATCATCAAATCCAACTGTTAACTTAGAACAATTGTATTTACCACTAAACCATATCCCCCAGAGCCACATACCTTTTGAACTCTTCCAGAGGCAGTGATTCCACCACTTCTCTGGGCAGTCTGTTCCAATGCTCAACACCCCTTTCTGTGAAGTACTTTTTCCTAATATTCAATATACACCTCCCTGGCACAATTTGAGGCCATTCCCCCTCATCCTGTCAGTAGACACCTGGGAGAAGAGATGGACGCCTCCCTCGCAACAGCCTCCTTTCAGGTCGTTGTAGATGGTGAGAGGGTCTCTCCTAAGTCTCCTTTTTTCCAGGCTAAACAATCCCAGCACCCTCAACCACTCCTCATATGACTCACTCTCTAGACCCTTCACCAGCTCTGTTGCCCACCTCCGGCCATGCTCCAGCACCTCAATGTCCTTCTCGTAGTGAGGGACCCAAAACTGAACATAATATTCAGCTTGTGCTCTTGCCTGCAAACTACAGTCCCTACTGCTACACGTTTTTAAGGGATATATTCACACTTTTTAGGTTTGCTGCACTAAGACACATATGAAGTGTTTTTGAAAAATTCTTTTTAAAAAACCCCAAATTTTGGCAACTGTAAAATATACCTTTTTGAGATATGGTTATATGACAGAGCTTTAAATCACAGGTTTCTCAAGCCCTCAAAAGGATATTGCTTTTGCTGTAACCATCCATGCTGGTATAATGCACAATGTATGACTTTCCCACTTGTATGCCAGAAAGACATTTTCATTGATGAGACCAAATGTCTTACATAAAGGAACTTGTCAGAATCCTTCTCCTGCCAGCACCCAGGGAAAGGTGAACCAGAGACCTTGCAAGCAGAAAACAAAAAATAAAGGCGGAAAAAAAGAATGTTTTTCATTTATTCTTGTAGACAGGAAGGTTTTTGTAGCCCCTGTATTGAAAGATGTGTAATCTGGGATAATCTAGGATGCCTGTGTTTCCTAGGAGCCCACAGGCACAAAGGTTGGTTTGTCTCCACAAACACCATAACCTTCATGCAGGCAAACTCTGACCTTCATCCTGGAAACCAGTCTCTCTGGTGACAGTCATTTCAGTAAGGCATTGTGGCAAAAGGTATAGACAGGGCTGTTCTTCTGCACAGAAGTACAAACCATAAAGCAAATAGCTTTCATAAGGGTTACATTTACACAAGAAAAAATAATGCGCTCCTTGAAACACATTATTAAGGCAACATGGAGCAGTTAGCTCTGACGATGTTTGTTGTAGAAATCCTCTTTTCTAAACTATTACACATAGTTCTACCGCAGCTTTGATCCAAGGGCTCTGTTTTACTGATGATTTAAGCTCTGTTGTTTGAGACTGAAACTGTTTGTTCCATACCCTTTCTTGCTGGAATGGAGAGCCAACGTGTCCGTAATAAGCCCTCAGCCCACTTGGAAAAAAGCTGTGCAATTCCTTGAGTACATTTTGGTCAGCTTCCCAAAAGAATCACAACAAATCCAGAGCTGAGGCATAAGCTCCAGGAAAGGAGAAGCTTCACCCCACAGAAAGCAAGAGGGCACATTGTCTGACACCAGCTATTTTAGTACTAGGCTGTGCCTATTTCCATGGATGTGGATGCTGATTGCCACACAATCTCTTCAGTGCAGCTAATGGAAGCTTGTAACAGATACAGGAAGAAGGAATGTGGACAAGGACAAATGATATCTGATTTCCAGACATGAGTCAGGCTTTCAAAATTCTTAATGCTTTGTCTAACAGCTAGCTGGTTTTAGTTTATGGAACATTAGAAATACCAGATATAAATCCTAACGTAATACCAATAATATTACGACCATATAAATACGGGAGCTAGAAACATGCAATGCTCCCACCTTCCTCATCCTAATTATCCCACCTGTTATTGAACACCTATTCATACTTACCACGTCATTACTGTGGTTGTTTCATAAAACAGTCGATGAGTCTGCTGCTTTACCTGCCTGGCTCGAACCGATACACTCAGTCTTCATGTCACAATCTCATGATTATCCCAGCTTCTCTGTGCTCATGTTCATTCAGTGACAGTCAGTCTGCCTCCTACTCTCCTTTTGTTTTATGTCCCATTGTTTACAGGACTTTAAACACATTTTTGTAGACATGCTTAAGATCTGTAATACACCACACCTCAGCCCACTAAATAACTGATCATCAGACTCTGTTGGTATGGCTCTGATGTCCTGCTAGGAACAAGTAATTTAATTATTTGCATTGTTCTTCAACTTACACATACTTCGGATTTCTTATTCCTTGCTGGGAAAACTTCAGATGCTATTGTGTCTTTCATAAACAATATTACTGAGGTTTTTTGCCCAATGAACTCATTTTATATATATTAGATGACTAATAATGTAGGTTTTCTCAGGAAAATCAACACATGAAAGTGGTGTCGATTTTGAGATAATAGGAGAAATCAGGTCTTAAAACAGAAAATTAATATACAGAGGTCCATTTAAAATAAATCCATATATAATAGATAGCTGTTCATCCCTCACCAAACACAATTTTGCTCTGCCAGAGCACCTTATAGGGAAAATAAAATTAAGAATATTCTAAACAAACTGGATCAGCAAATATTATTGTACATAACCAAAACAGAACTATACTACCCATTTAATATCCATGAGCTTCCTCAAATTTAGATGTTTCAATTTCTTTTAACTCTGAACTTCGCCCACAGGCACAATAATAATGTCTAATCTTGTAAACGACTCAGCCCTAACTTCAAACCCAATTTGTTTAGCTATAATTTTAAAATTAAAAAAAAAAAGATATAACGTTCATTAGTACCATGATTTAATAGCTGCTAACATTAGTCTAGGACTCAATTTTTTATGGCTAATACTTTTATCCTCTTGGCTTATTAACCAATTAAATTGCTATTCTACCTAAATTCAGATGGCAGAGGAATAAAAAAGTGTACAGTAAAGTATATTCTAGAGCAAAAGAGAAAAATAAACTCTGGAACCTACCTCATATTCCCTGCCATAATGAGGAACAGGTTATAAATGTGAGAAAATATGAAGAGGAAGAGGATGGTACTGAAGAACATTGTCATCCAAGACCCATGGTCCTCTCGAAACATTTTCAGACGGAGCAACTGACCTGTGATACAAAAATTATGAGAAGGTGTATTTTAGTGAGTCAGTAAATACATGTCTACATCATAATAAAACCAAAATAAAGTACTAGACTGTATTTCTTCCTATGTCAAATTATTCCACTGTGTGTGAGGAGGACAGGTTTAGCATCATGCAGACAAACCACCCTTCAGTAGTTCAGCATGAAAAGATATTATTCCTACAAAATCACAAATTACTTGCAATTGAAAGAGCGCAAAAAAAAAAAGAATCCAAAAATAACTTATTAATAGCAGTTTTTTAATAAGAGATGATGAGAAAGACCACAGACCATTATAATGCATTTTAAATGCTAAAGAAGATTACTGATTCATACATAAATTTCCTTTTCCATGCCCAAGACAGCTTTTCCTGTGTGAAGTATTTGAGGTATGTCCACTGACAAGTATTATTTGCTTCCCTAATTTAATTTGGAAATCAAACCGTGAGTCTGTAGAATCTTGTACTGTATGTTTTTCTTAGACCTAATCGCCTTAGTCATATGATATGTTATTATACTTTATTCTGCAGAGAGTACCTTTTATCAAAGAATAGTGGTGTGTCTTGCCACTTGAAAAGAAGCTCTGCTTACTCTCACCACTGGCATTAGGTGAAACTTTTATGATGTTTTTGCCAGAAATATATTTTTCTTGGGCTAGCTTTTCTTCTCTGTCATCTCTTACCTTGAGAGAATTGTTTAGAGTATTGAAAACCCCACCACCACAAGAGATGGGAATTTGCTTTTGTGAGGCTGAGTGCCACAGCAGAAGCCAGGAGGGGGTAAGGAAGGCAACGGCTAATTCAAGCAGCCAGGTGAAGGACAGCGTCTAACAAGGACACAGTGCTGTCTGGTGCTAGAAGATGTCAAAACAGCCAGAACAGAGTAATGTGAGGAGCTGGACAGGAAGTATCAATGAATGAAGCTCTACAATGGGACAAGAGCAACATGGGTCCACAGACCTGTCCAGCTGCAGGGCAGCAACAAGGATTCTGGGAGTGAGGAAAGGTGAAGAGCGGGAAAGTGCAAACTCAGGTGTATATATGCCCCAAGCCCCCGTACTCTTCTAGTCTTTCACTGCTGGAAACAATGGCAGCCCCAGACCCAGCAAGACTGAGGATGTCCAGTAAGTCTGTCCTTCCCTAAAGAGCAAGCAGAGGCTGCTATGTAAATGGCATATTACCCTGGCTTACCTAGAGGAGGGGCTTAACGATAAAAGATATTTCCCTTGCAGTTTGATACCTCCTCTCTGAACAGCTGCCATTGTATATGGAATATTACCCACACCTTGGATTATAAATAGTGCTCGCAAAACAGAGTTGTGATTTCAGGAGGTCCAGATTAATGGAGAGAAAAAACACAGCCTGGAATCTAGATTTCTGTAAAACAGATAACTCCAACCTGTCTAAACCAGGTAAGAGAAAGATTTAATAAATATTCATTGCACTTGTACTCTCCAAAGCACTGTTTTTTTCCTGTTTAGTTATTGCACAGTGATTAATACCTACAAATATGTATTAATGTTGTATTCTTAAAAGAACTTTTTCATAAATACTGTCTTCAATAAGCAAATTCTTCCATTTCAACTTTCCTTCTACTGTAGCTTATGTTTGCTATATAGGACTTCATTAACTCTCAAGCACGGTTCATCGACATATTTTTTTTAATGAAAGAAATAGTACTTTAATCATAACACTGGTATATTAAGAAGAAAGGATTTGGATATTAGCACAATCTTCTTACCTAGCTGCATACAAATATTGCAGATATTACTTAATGTTCCCACGGTACCGGTATGTATAGCATGCTAAATGCAGTTGAACTAAAATATGTTAAATGATCCACCTAATGCTCACATGGCTCTATATATCCTTTCATCAATTCAGTTGAAATAAAAATCGGTTGCATCAGATGGCTACCTTACCTAATAGGTAAGCTGTTAAAGTAAAAATTGCAAATAATGCTTGTTATTTTTATAACAAAATCTAGGACTCTCTATAATTTTTTTTTTTTAATATAAAATGAGGTAAGAGGTTATACTTTGAAAGCACACATAACAGAAATATTATGGGGTGTGAATGGTCAGAAACTTGGGAAACCTATCTGGTAACTGGACTAGACTTGTACTAGATTAAAGTACAATTGCAAACAGCCAAACAAAATTCTCAGAGTAATTCCAGAAAAATAAAACAGTTCATGTTTTACTAGGGCTTTTACTATAAAGAATAGCAAACAAAAAGTAGCAAGGGGCAAAGAGAGTAGATGAAGACTAGTATTACACAAAATAAACTTTTAATTCATCTTAACTTTCTTCTTTTTTCTCTCTTTTTTTTTTTCTTTAGGAAAGATTAGTAGCTTGTTATGACCTTGTTAAAAATGTAAAATAAACCCTGACATTTATGACAGAGAATAACACGGTTATTAAGATGTATTTACACATACACATTTATATACTTTAAAAACCCCAAATAAACGTTCTAAGCCTAATGGACCTTTGAAAATGCGAGTTAAATGCCATATGAATGACCACCAGTGATAAACTGTGAGTTAACTAGGTACAAAAACCAAGATTGTCCTATCATAATGTTTCCTAGCTCCACCAAAAGTTTCCTCAAAACATAATTTTTTACTGCAAATAGGTCTTTTTGTCTGCTCCAAGGCTTTGGAGAACCCATCAGTGGTAGTAGGGGAACCTAGGGTAGTAGAGATTTCAGGCTTTAGGGTGCTACAACAAACCAGGCAGTAACCAGTATTTTTTTGCAGTCCAAGGGAAGAGACAACTCAACAGGCAGATACAAAAAATTGAGTCAAACAGGTCACTTTTTTAAAAACTAAAGCTTTTCTCTTATCTTTAGATCCACAGCCCATAAGATGGTTGTATTCATGAAAGTGCAGAAGCAGAAACAAGGATTAATTAAATTCTTACTCATGTATCTAACATACTTTTTTGTCTTAATTATGAGTGATAGAAACTATCAGCTTCAACCCTTGCCTGGGCATTTTTGTAACATTCTAATACGCAGCTCTTCACTGAATCAGATGTATTCCTTTAATTCTGGGTGCCCTATCAAGGGATTGCTCTTTCTGCCCACTTAACGTTCAAGGTCATCTCCATCAATGGCTGAAACTGGTCAACTGAAAAATTAGTCTCAATAAATGGGAAGTATTTTTTAACCTTGAAAACCAATTCTACTTTCATCAAAGTTTGGCAAGTCTGATTTTAGTCATGCACAATATAATGCCATGGTGCTGTTGCTCATTCCGCCCCACTACGATATGTGTATGTGTGTTGGCTGGCTTTGTTTAAGAATACATGCACTTAGCAATGAATACTTTAATGTTCAGAAAAATAAAGTTTTCTTAAAATACAGATGCGAAATTTTGGATTTGAACCGTGAAGACAACCTAGTCATATCCTGTAGCTCGAGTTATTCTGTTGGTGACAAGATGGTAGACAGAAAACTTGCTATTGTCTGAGATAGAAAAGTGTCACTTCTGAAAATTATTACAGCACAAATTTTCTGGATGTTAGGGTAGCTCCAATGACCTCAGTATAGAGCAGGGCACGCTGCCTGCCTTCCTGCATGCAGTCAGACTGCATCCTTGATTGTATAAGGCTTTAAATTTTTCTGATGAAAGACCAGGAGATCCTGGAATAGCACCAAGCTGGGTGTCAAACCCCTTTGCTCTCCTCTTGCTTATTAAGTTACCTCAGCAAAGGTTCTTTCTATCTCTGCACCTGTTCCCCTGTGTCCACCCTGTAAGTCATTCACTTCAATTGCAAAGCACACTGTTCCATGAATCTCGTCTTATTTATGGTCTCTAAGCTCTACTACAATACAAAGAATTAACAGGAGAGAGCAAAAATATTTTAGAAAATTCGAATAGGAATCCCAAGATAGACATGTGGGAAATGCCTACACAAACAGACATATTTCTAATGACTCTCTGAGCTCCAAATGGACCTTACACAGCTGGGCAGCTCCATCCCCTCCAGCCACACAACAAACTTCACACAGCTCAGCCCTGAGTGCAGCCCAGTAAACTGAAGGTGATGAAGGAGATAGGGGATTTTGTTTAATTCAAGTCTGTGACTGCCCTATTACTTATAAGGCTACACATCCAGGCTTTATCTGGCCAACTTAGAGCAATGCAGAGCAGGTGGCACAGCTGTTTGCCTCCCTCCATTTAGACCTACCTAGAGCCCTTGTCCAGAAGCTTAATGAGATCAGGAACCTGGCATTACATTTCCCTCAAGCAGCCATGGCCATACTGTTTGTAGCCGGTTTGTGACTTATTTATACTGCCAACACAACTTGGAATCAAGTATCTGGTGCCTTTGTTCATAAGTATTGAAAAGGAAGGCAGAGAGGTAGAAAACACCATTCAATTCCAAGAACACATGAACTCCAGCCAAGAGGATTTTAGGAAAATATTTATTTCCTATACATATTCAAACTACTTTTAATTGAACACCTCATGAGAAAATGTTACTCGACTATGTTTCGCATTTTAAAGAATTGACAGGGATACCTTATAAAGCTCAGTGGAAGGAAAAAGTTACAGTTTGTGTAGTTTTTTTATATTCAAAAAGGCTAAGGAGAAGGGAAAGTATAGTTACCCTAGGTTAAAGTCCAGTGCTTCAATACTTTAAAAAATACAGTTACAGAACAACCACTCCCCACCTGCGAAATACACTGTGAGTAGAACAGATGGTTTTCTATCTACATTTGTTTCCTGGAAAGTCATTTGACTGCCTTTGTTGCTGAGCTTCTAGAGGAACCACTTTCCTTCCTAATTTTTGTTGAGTACAGTTTAAAGCAGCTTTTTTTCAGGTAACTGAGTGGACTATAAATTCACAAAGCACAACGATGCAGTCTTTATTTAGCAGGTCTTCACTGAAGCTCCTGTTTGTTGTACTTTGACCCGTGTATACTTTGACCCAGAGGTGAGCATACCTCTGGAAAAGTCTTACTGTATTAAGTTTGACATGAAAGCAAAGTATTACGTCAGAAAATCACTATACCATCTTAATGGTTGAAGATGCTTCAAAATTTTCAGTGAATCAATAACATTCTGAAAAGTCATTCCTTCCATTCAAAGTGTGGCCTGTACTGACGAAAATTTTCTTCTGTCATCCTAGCAAGCACTGTAGTAGACTCTGATCTATAAAACGCTATTTGGATGATCTTCATACAAAGCTTGTACTTGGCCAGACTTCATGGTTTGGTATCTACTACATCGTTTGGAAATTTTCTAGAAACATGACAAACTGCAGTTGGTGACAGCTCATTCTGACAGAATATTCCAGCCTTTGGTTTAATCAGGAGTAAAAAACTCATTGGAGCTAAGCATAAGACTTTACAAGCACTAAAAAGTTGCTTTGAAAAATACACTGCAGATCTATATTCCACATATTCCACAATGGGAATTGATACAAAGCAGACCATAAAGAGTTAGACAAAAAGAATATTCCCTAACCCTACCATAAGCAAAGACTTTAAATCCTGGGACAAACATTTACGGAAGAAAATCAATGGAAAAGATCCAAAAAAAAGCACTTTGTCTAGCACTATAGATGTAAAAGTTTCTGTGGCCTTCACTGAAAGCAGAACTTCGTCCTTATTTGTTTTGATGCTGTTTTCTTGATCTCAGTCACAGCTCGCTGCACAGCTGCCCACATTAAACTTGCCCCTAGGCCCCATATGGATACTCAAGGCAATCAAAGCAATGATGGAATGAGCATGGGCAATTACTGTCCTTCTGTCACCTCCTGTGCTTTTTCCAAAGATAGATACAGACACGAGTGGCCAAGGGACACTGCTCACACTTGAGAGAGCATGCTTTTTTTCTATCATCCATTGTACACTATAGTAAATAGCAGAGAGGAAAGTATATAAAGCTTTGCATATAACTTCCTGAAGATCTGCTTGTGTGGGTGTTGTAGAGTAAGCCGTGTCACCTACTTAGACTTTACATTTTTTTTAAATAGAGGAGAGAGGTTGTACATTTTACTATGTTCTGAATTCTTTTGCCAGTTCAAATACACTGAATTTAACTTGTAATTTTTGAATTTTAAATTCAATATATACAACTCAATTTTTATTTTAAAGGCTGTTGGTCTCTCTTTTCCCTTCAGGCATACTCCATGGACAGATGACGAATGCTACATGCATTATTTCCATTTGCAACAGAGATGCTAAGATGGAGTGGTACTGTTATTTGCTGATTCTGCTTTGCCCTTTCACTTTATTAACAGGATTTCTAGGCAATATACTTGCACTACGACATTATGTTTACTGCATGAAGACATGGACTACCAATACCATATTTCTGTTTAATTTGGCACTGTGTGACTTTACTTGGACTCTCATGGCACCTTTTTCAGTATATTATAACATCCAGAAGTTAGCTGTCTATTTCAGTCAAGTGTTTTATCAGACCATAGGACTATTTTTTAGTATTAATATCTATGGAAGCGTTTATTTCCTGACACTCATCAGCTTTGACAGATACATAGGTGCTGTTCATCCCATCACCTCATTGACGTGGTGGGACAAAGAAAAGGCTGTGTTTTGTACCATTGGGGTATGGATCTTCATAGTGATTGCATCGATGCCTGAGATTTACTACATAGTTGCAGCTAGAAGACAGCATGACATCATTAATTACCTGGATAGCGCTGACGAACCATTAGGATTTGCAGTGCCGTTCACGCTCTCCAAAATTGTATTGAGATTCCTAATTCCAGTCTCAGTCATCTTTACATGCTATGTATTGACTCTTAAAGCCTTACTACAACTCAGTAAACGTCAGCAAAGAAGGAACAGACTTGGTAGGCCTCTGTTACTGATTTCGGCTGCTATGATTGTATTTGCTGTTTCTTTCACACCTTACCATGTTATGATGATGGTGATACTAATTTACAGAATTAATTGTCAGCCACCCTGTGGGAATATAATCACATTAAGCGCCATTTACAAAATCACAGAGATCATCTGCAGCATCAACAGTTGCCTTGACCCAATCATTTTTACAATAGCAAATAAAACGTTCTGTCAAAGAATTAAAAGTATAAAATGCCATCCCAAATGCCAGTACTGCTGTTGTATGACAGGAAGGGTAAGGGACATCACTCTGTCGCTGAGAACAATGACTTAAACACCAGCCTACAAAATCTTTTATCTCCAACTGCTCATTTGGCTTTGTGTCATCAGACCCATTTAGTATTTGGCCTCCCATATTCTACAGATATCTCTTGAATAAGCCAAAATACACAGAAATGCAGAGTAAAACTTAACATGAAAATAAATACTAGCAGCTCCTAGCTGTACAGAATTGGCACTTTAAATATTGTTGTCATAGCCTAATTTATTGTGAAATAAAACTTCTATCTGTATGTACACGCAACATGGAATAAAAAATGATGAAAAGTTCTGAGTAGCTCCTTTAATTCTGGGCAAGAAAAATACAGTGAGATTAAGAGCAGATAGTGTTGAGGAGCCTTCTTATAGTTTCTGCTAAATATTTCTTCATCTGTTTGTAAGTGCTGCTGTGATTGTGATTGAGCAATTAATAACTGTCATAATGCTTACAGCTGAACTGCTTGAGCATTTGCAGAGAGGCTTTCTACAAGCACTTCATCTGAATGCTGCTTGCACTATAGTTCCACTGGCAGTGGAACCTCATTAACCCAGGAAAGTGCAGCACATTTCCAAAAACAAACAAACAAAAAATAAATAGTACGATAAAGTCCCTGAGGATAGGCAGAGCCACAGTGAACCTGCTCATGGAATAAACAAGCATGGATTAGAGAGCTTTGCTAAGTCTTCTCCCAGGCAGCAGGGGTTCCCCCAGACCCTGGGCGAGTACAGTTGTTTGTAAATAGTGCTCTGCTTCAGGGGAGCCCGTGTTCTGCCATGAACTGTGAACTTCTCAACAGGGAGAAGTGTGCACTGGAAAAGCTCTGAAATAAAAAGGTGTCTTAGCTGCAGAAATGTAAGAGCTGCCACCACACAGAAGTGCTTCTTCTCCTGTTCCTTCAGGGTCTTACCATCACAGTCTCAGGACAGTCCAAGATAATTAGACTACAATGCATTTTAATCATTCAACCAGCACAACAGTCATCAGAACCTCCACCTTCAAGAGTCATTAAATATGTGTTCTTTCACCACATTGTATGGGCAAAATAATCGTGTTCCAATAATCAGCCACCTGCTGACTTGTTTTCTTGCCAAGTTCCACACACTACCTTGTTAATTATGAAAGCCCATGTATCAGTGAGCACATTAACTTTACTTTCAGAAGTTACTGATGACTAAGTAGACTTTAATATACTTTGTACAGTGTCTTAATTCCTTAATTTCCACAGTTTTAATATAATTTTCTCCTTGCATGTATTAGAAAATTATTCTATTCTACGTGGGTATTGAATCTCTCTTGTTCTACGTTTCAATTTTATTGACTAAATATTTATGTATAAAATCTCGAACAACTTTGTTTTTTTAATTGTCTGTAACTGTGACAAGAAAAGAAACTGCTCCGGATAACGTGAAACACTTTACAAGTGTTGGAATGTACTAGTACACTCACAGAAACCCACAAAAAAATTGCATGCCTATATGTATCAACCTCATTCCAAGTACTGTTTCTTTCCTTTGATATTTCTTAATATTGCAATTTTTCTTACTTTGAAAGTAAAATATTCTTTTTTAAAAAAAAATTTCTATTGGAAACATGAGAAAATAGTTAACATTGCATTGGCTTCTCCGCTTAAAAAGAGAGCTTTTTAACTCATGAATGGGCACCCATGGGCAATTAACTACACGTATACATGTACACCTCAGACTGATACAGAAACAAAGGCAATGCATTAACTAACAAAGGTGACCTCAGCAGGAAGAGGACAGAAAAGGAGAGATTGGTGTGAAGCGCTGGGCTAAATGAATTTATTGCTCCCACCAGATTGCACCCAAGCTTGTAAACTGTAAGCTATTTCCAAAATCAAACACTTGCCACTTTTATCTTTCAATCTGTCTTTCAAGGCACAAATATTCTGGGAAGCAGGAATTCTCAGCTTTTACTCAGTTTCTAATGTGTGAGCTTTTTAAGGAGAGACAACACTAGCTTAGACCAGAAACTTGCATGAATTTCTTGAGATTTCTGATAGAAAAAGAGTTGTTTTTCAGTTCAGACAGCTAATTTTATTCTCACTGGGTAATCTCTACTGTATGTTAATGTTACTATTACATAATAAGCAAGTGTCATTAGAAAGATATGTTGTTAAAGAAGAAAGAAACACTCAAGTCCAAAGAAATTGTAAAAAACATTATCAAACTCACTTCCTGAATTTGGAAAAAAATTGGATTTGTTTTTTAGGTAATTAGAATTTTCAGGTAATTAGAACATAAAACGCATTTAACTAAGTAAGGATGACATTTTTATTCTCAGTGTGACTGAACTGTGCAGCACACTTAAACAGAAAGATGCAAAACGAGATGCTTTTTCCTCTTCTGTCAGCATCACCCTACCAAAGAGCTGCGTGGTCCAGGGCACGCAGGATGGAGCTATGCCAGCGACTGTCATCATGGGCCTGGGAGAGTATCAGGGAGCACTTACTGTGCTGCGACAGTGACCACGGAAGGACTGGGGAAGCAAACAGGCAGGGACCTCATTTTGCAAGAGTTAATCCTGACCTCGGCTAACTCAGAAGACAAAAATTACAATAAAATAATATATATCTAACATGGTTTCCTTCCTTCCTTCGTATTAGGAGGATGAGGGAAATGCTGTGGATGTTGTCTCCATGGACCTTTGTAAAGCCTTTGACAGCTTCCCATAGCACTATCCTGGACAAACTGGCTGTCATGACTCGGACTGGTGCCCAGTTTCCTGGGTAAAGATCTGGCTGCATGGCCAGGCCCAGAGTGGTGGTGAATGGAGCTACATCCAGCCGGCAGCTGGTCACCAGTGGGGTTCCCCAGGACTCAGTATCGGGCCCAGTCCCGTCTAATGTCTTCATTGATGATCTGGACAAGGGGATCAAGTGCACTTTTGGTGAGTTTGCAGATGACACCATGCTGGGTGAGAGTGTTGATCTGCTGGAGGGTAAGAAGGCCCTGCAGAAGGACCTGGACAGGCTGGATCAATAGGCCAAGGCCACTTGTATAAGACTCAACAAGGCAAAAGGCTTGGTCCTGCACTTGGGTCACAACAACCCCCTGCAGTGCTACAAGCTGAGGGAAGAGTGGATGGAAAGCTGCTCATAGGAAAAGGACCTGGGGGTGCTGTTCAACAGCAGCTGAACACGAGCCAGTGTGTGCCCAGGTGGCCAACAAGGCCAATGGCACCTGGCCTGTATCAGTAAGAGTGTGGCCAGCAGGACCAGGGCAGTGATTGTCCCCCTGCACTCAGCACTGGTGAGGCCATACCTTAAATCCTGTGTCCAGTTCTGGGCCCCTCCCTATAAGAAGGACATTCAGGTGCTGGAGCATGTCCAGAGAAGGGCAACGGTGCTGGTGAAAAGTCTGGAACTCAACTCAAATGAGGAGCAGCTGAGGGAGCTGGGGGTGTTTATCCTAGAGAAAAGGAGGCTCAGGGGAGACCTTATCACTCTCTATGATTCCCTGACAAGAAGTTGTAGCAAAATCAGGGTCAGCCTCTTCTCACAGGTAACAAGTGACATGACAAAAGGAAATAGCCCCAAGTTGCACCAGGCAAGGTTTAGATTGCATATTAGGAAAAATTTATTTACCAAAATGTTGCTGAGCATTGGAACAGGCTGCCCAGGGAAGCAGCTGAGTCATCATTCCCAAAGGCATTTAAAAGACATATAGATGTGGCACTCAAGGACATGATCTTATGGTGGACTTGGCAGTGATGGTTGAACTGAATCTTAAATCTTTCCCAAACGAAATGATTCTATGGCTTTATCACGACTTTATCTGACTTCTGCTGTGTATCCTTTGATCCTTCCTGCCCCCCACAAGTATATGAGCAAGAGATATAGGCAGCAGGTCCCCAGCAACTACTTTGTCGGGAACAAAGAGGAACAAGCTGGAGACTCCAGTTCACTTCTGTGAGACTGAGTAAGGTGGGTATCCTAAGCTCCTCAGTTCACTGTTCTGGGCTCACCTGCAGAACAGGGACAAACTGTTTGAACTCTGAGATGCTAATACAATCCATTTTTCTGCATTGCTCCTTTTTGTGTCCTGCTTACAGAAAAATATGAAATAAGCTGTGTTACATAAGCAAATCTTTGCCTCCATGTCTGTTTGCCTGCATTGTCTGTGTCCACGCAGTTCTATAAAGCTCATTAATTATCTATCAATAAAGCCATCTATAACAGAGGTCCCAAGATGCTCACACACATAAGAGAAAAAGGGGAAAGAAAAGAGAACAACCTCATGCTTCTAAAAGGACTAGTCTCAACCAATCCTGAATAATGAAGAACAAAGAGGAAAAAAGCAGATGAGAGCATTGCTACAAAACACATCTGTGCCATGGTGCCTCTGTTGTCTGTTCTCTCAGCCTGGAAAACTCACACAACATGCCTTTGTCCTGGGATGAGTCTAAAAGCACTGCATAATCTTTAAAAAACCATCTTCAGGACACAAAACACTTGAAAAATCCTTCCATCTCTTACCCTTAGCTATTCCTGTTTCTCATGATACTCAGCTGTGAATATACTCTAGTAGCTGACAAAAATGCTAGACATCTGTTTTCCTGATTATAGATGGTTATAAAATCAATTAAACACACTTTTTAAAAGCATTTTTGTTCAACTAGGCTGATCTAATGTTAATGTTGCCCTGATTGAAATCAAAGATTTTCTGCAAAGTAAGGGTTAAAAGGCACACGACATCTGTTCATACTTACTTGGTCATATTTTTACTTTGAAATACACGCTCCTAAAATGTTTTATTATAATATTACCCAGATAGCATGACATAAACCAATAAAATTAAATGTTTATTCCACTTTGCTACAATAAGTGAACATTAAACTAAACAGCCAAGAGCCAAAGCAAACATCTTCTACTATAACAAGTATGTTGCAATATTGGTTCCTCACAGATCTTTCTTTGGATTAAATCTGAGGACATGGTGTCCAGTTAAATACATAACTACTATGAGTTTGAATATATTATTGTATATTGTATTAATGTATTAGGCTACAAAACTGACTGCAAGGTCTAGGTAGCTTTTCTGTACCTTGTCTTAGATATTTTAACATCTTCATAATGCATGGCCTGAAAGATTTGACCTTTTATGAACATGCTCAGCTGTTGTCAGAGAAACAACTTTCTCATTTACTATCGTAAATTCAGCATTGTTTTGTAAAAAAAAATTGTTAAACCAAAAGTCTCTAAGTTGAAGAGATAAATTTTGCTACAAATTTCCCAAAGTTGCTAAGGAAAGCAATCGTTATATCTCATACTTGTCTTTATAATACTTTCATCTCACAGAGAAACTACTGAAATTTTTACTTATGAAGACAGAAGCTTACTATTTTTAAATAATAGTGTTCAGATGTGCCTAAAAGTTTGGTTTTCACTTCAATATGCATAAATGAACGTACTCTGATATCAAAGTTTTTCTTTGCCATGCTTCAGAATCATCTCACGTGGCAAATACTAAAACAAACAATCCCACAATGCTATTAAAATACTTCACCATTGTACGTGGCTTTCATTTGTGGAAGTCAAATCTCTCTGGGCAGGAGAAAAAATATGCCCAGAGTGATTCTACAGCCGGCCACAGCAGAGGCACGTGACATGGTTAAGTCCACCAGCTGCCTTGTAAAGAAATGTAGCTTGTCTGCTCCTGCTTTCAAAAAATATCCGAATCTCTGAGTGGCCAAGTGCCCCTGTGCTCTGCCTGGAGCCTGCAACCAAGAGATGATGGGATGTGCTGGCCTCATGCAGGGGCCTATCAAATCTACAGCCCTCCCAAGTTCTCCTTTCAGGACTTCTCCCAGCCTGGCATTTACCAGCTCTGTCCCTTCCACTTCACATGACTCAGCACAGATGGGGCCTCCTCCAGCTGGGAAAGGTGAACCTTAATCACGGAGCACTGCAGTTCTCGGCTTTTGCAGTCTAAGGTAAAACGCAGACTAATGTCACAAAAGGTAACAGTCAAGGTCTCAGCTACTGACCCAGCTAGAAAACCAATGTCCTCGCACGGAACATTGTGTGCTAAGACAGTGGGAAGTTAGGTCTCTGGTTTCCCACCAGTTCAGTCAACACTGGTCAGAAGACTGATGTCCATAGCCAGATGTCTTTCCACTGGGCTTTTTGGGCAGCCTGTCTTACCTGATTTTGGTGGTCCCAAGGGCCTGATCTGAACTAGAGACTGCAGGTGAGTGCACAGGTGAAACGCATAGCACTTTGCCTTCCTTAGAGAAAGAAAGGCCATTTTAGAAGTGCCACACAGCCTTTAAAGATTTTTTGCTATTTCTCAAAGAAGAAAAGAATAAAATTGTTCAAAAGAATGCACATTTATCTTTTAATACCAAAACAAGAACAGGAGGATGGACCTCTGCCGCTGCAAAGAAAGAGCTGACATTTTCTTTTCTTAATGGATTACCCAAAGGCAAGCAAGAGCAGGGTGGTGATGGTCAAGGCCATCTGCTACATCAAACATTGCACAGGGGGTCCTAAAGGCACCACATCTCTGCTTTACATTAATGTCATTGCTATTACCTAGAAGCAGTACTTCAGGCTGCTGATTTGGAAGAGTTGTAAAATGCAGATAATGTGGGAAGACTTAAAACTATGCCAGAATTAGTGTGTAGGCAGGCTTAATTCTGAATTTTTCTGCACCTCTCAATTCCCATTATAGAGATTTAACACATAGTTTAAATTTTAGACTTTACTATTACTGATGTAATTACTTCAAGTTCAGACAGTTGTGCTGATGCAGATGAAAGGAAACCTGTAAAAATAGATATTGATTTCCTGTAATGTTTTAGAACATTTTTTAGAGAGGAAGTAACTAAAAACCCTGTGTTAGCAACAGAAAATGCAAATGCATTTGTTCCTGAGGTGTAGATTTTTTAATTCTATGTGACTCAATCCTAGGTTACAAAATTATGTGAAAAAATAATTCTCTCTTTAAATGGCCTCATTGCATAATAAAAAAAGTTGGTTAAAGGGCATGTAAGTATTTAATTATGTGTTCACACTCTTTATTCTTCTAGAATTTTTTGCATTTTTAAGAAACCTAGGGGTTTTTTAACTGCCAGACCTATAAAAGTAATTTCATGATCCTCCTTATTTTTTTTTCATTTCAGAGCTAAAATGTTTTATCACCATATACGTCATGCCTCCAGAAACTACATTTTCCTTCTTTGAAATCCAAACTTCATAGTAGATAAAAGAAACATAGCAGTATTTATAGCCCGTATAATGCTGATGCTGAACTCTGAAGGGCAGTGCTGAAATCTCTGTTCTTCAATACCAGTGTAATGATGCTCTGCAAAAACTTGTCAAAATAATCAGAGGTTTTTTCTATACTGTTTGTTCTTTTCTCCTGAAGCCAATCCACGAGCTTATTTTTGGTAGTAAATAGAATTGCTTACAATGTATCTACTACACAGCCCTTTAAAATAAACATTTATAAAGAATTCTGAGTCTGAAAACACAGCAGATTAAGCATGTGGTTAATTTTTTGTCATCAATAAATATCTGCAACCCTGCTGTCTATTATGGTGACTGTGACTGGATCTTGCAGCGGACAAACAGGAACCCCAGGGGTTACTGACCGTGTCTATGTTTCCAGTGCAAAACACAAGCAGAGAATCAGTTTTGTGGGACCAAGAGGAAGCACATTCCAGTGACAAAAAACACGGTCTCTAGCCCACAGTGGGACACAGGGGTATGCAGGTAGACCTGAACCTTTCCAGACACAGTGAAAACTGTTGTTTCGTAAGTTACACACTTCTCAACCGGCACCTGTACATGCATCCGGGTCAGCACTTGTCTGAGCACCAAAAAAGGATTCAATTGGGAAATCCAGTCCTATGCCAGAACTAGTAGGGGTTCCAAGCTGCACAGGTCTCACACAGGAAGGCTGATTATTATTCTACCACACTTGGACCAGCCTTATGGTTAGGCAGTTGTACTTCTGACAAGTGACTGTGTAGCACTTGCAATATTTTGCAGAATATTGTCCTTGTGCTTACAGAAGTGGTTGACAACCCCAGAATTCCATTAACTTTGTCTTACCACCCCTTTGCCCTCCTAGCACGGGATGGAGGATGCCAAACCACTAGCTGTTTCAACAAGCCTATTTTATAATGTCAACGCCAAAACAAATGATACAAAATTAGCTTTCACGGGTTAAAATGTCCACAAGATTTATTTCAGCCTTGGGCTGATGTTTCCAAATGCTGAAAAATTTCTTCAGAAAAAAAAGATCAAGCTCCCTTTGATAATCTCTTTGATAAGTGAAGAATATATTTATAGAGTCAAAAAGTGAACAGTTGTGTCTTCTTTTAATCACCTGAAAATCTGAGGTTTTCCACTTACTGTTTTTCACCCAGCTGCAAAATTCAGAGAAATGTCATGAAAATCTAAGTACAAATGTTTCATATAGTTAGCTTCCACTAATGCACAAATATCCTTCAACAACATAATATTAAGCATTGCTTATTAATCTTAATTTGCCTTTCTAGAAATAGTACATCACTCATTTGTATTACGTACACTGTATAATCATGTCCAAAAAGGATTATCTACTACATACAAATCGGAAGAGACCACAGACTAGACTAAACCATCATAGCCTCTATATTTAGTAGTAACTTAGGAAAATTTGAATTTTAAATAATTTGATACTACGTTATTTGCAAAAGTAATCAGGGCAAACACTATTTTGCAAAATCTATATTTACCAGGAATATCTGGCTGGAGAAACTATGTTAATGATCGGTGAAACCAAACAAAGTAACATTTCCCTAGCAAGTGTCCTTTGGAGCTGGTGTATAATGAAGACAAATTTTCAATACTAAGAAAGCCAAAGGGTACGTAGGTTACAAGTAGAACATACAAAACTACTATTTCAAGGTAACTTTATAAAAAGCTAATAAACTAGAAGGTCAGCAGGGAGAATGGGAGGAACAGGAAATACCGTAATTGAAAAATGTTTTCATTTTTTCCAGTATATGCTTTCTCTACTCAGACTTGTTTTTTACCTTTGTTTTTAAATGAATTATCAATTTAATCATAAACATAGTGTACAGGAATATGCACTATTCTTTATCTAGCATATTTAGTTCTCCTTATTTAGAGAACTGTTTAGCTAGCTGCCATGTTCACCCGAGACCACTAGAAGGTGCTCCTCTGTTGAAAGATAATGATTTCTGTCTGAATTGCTGTTAAAAGCTAATTTTAACTGTGGTTCTGGCCAGTTGTTTACACAGACTGTAATTGCAGCAGCCACCCCTGCTATAAAACAGCTGGACCTCGTCTGCTATAACCATTATCACAGCATGAAAATGAAAGATCTGTTATCACTCATTTTCTGATAAATCAAAATCCCATCTGAGCAGGACTCTAGTTAGTTTTGCTGGAAGGTGAGGCATGGAAGTTGTGGTGGAGCTAACAAACCACACGTTTTGTAAAGTTAGGAATCAGAATCATTTAGGTTGGAAAAGACTTTTACGATAATTGAGTCCAATCATACACCTAACACCACCTAACCCATTCCTGGAGTAAATTAATGCAGAACACATCCCTAATGAAAACTTGCAGATTTGTCTGAACTCTGAAGGCAGAAGGAGAGTCCAACATAAAACAAAACAATATGAAAAACTAACAAACAAATAAAACTAAGACAAACACACAAACACAAGCATATGATCTGAGCCAATTCCACACCACCAAGAGTACTGGAATATCAAACTGCATCTAGAAATACAAGTATTGATAATTCATCTTTTATACACAACCTTACATGAGCCTCAACCAAGTTCTGACTTAGTTTGACACCCAGAGTGGCATTCTGATAACCTCTGGGTGCACACAGGCTGCCTTGGTCAGCTCTTTGCACAGGCAGTGTAGCCCTTACCTCTGCAGACACCCCCGACCCCTGCATTCGCTCTGGTGTGTGCCCTAGCAAGGCAATCAGAAACAGTCTCAAGAGAAGTTTGCTTTTCATCTGCAGCCTAAGAAATGGAAATCTGTAGACATCCCCAAGAGAGTTGCACTCTTCTTTTACTCTCAGAATTTAGACAAGTCATACAGAAGCGACCTCTAATTTAGATAAAAAGTGCTCCACCTGTGGCTGTCACAGAGACAAGGCCCATGGGATGTAAGCCCCAAACCAGCTCAGAGTAATCTCAGCTGGAACCTATCAAGGATAACATGAAGAAAAGTGGTAGGCACGGAGAAAACTCTCTGTAAAGACTTTTTTACTTGCTGTATGACAGTGACACAAACTTGAATGTTGTGCTAAGCCTTGAATTCCCCAGGCCAGGAACTCCACAGACATTCCACATAAAATAGTAGTTTTCAGTTCCTCCTCCCTTTTCTATACCTCTAGCGCATTGCACTTTCAGGTGTGAACGAAGTTCCATATTTTTTATCACTTACATCTATGAGCACAGATCAGCAAAAGAGCTAGGATATTTGTGGGGTTTTGCTAATTAAAACTGTGGTCTCTCAATTTTTAGGCCATTTACTCAAGTAAGCTAAAATTAAATATTGTTGCTGCTGTGACTCTCAAGGAATGTTTTTCTCCATCTTGCCTCATCTCTTTACTCCCTCACTACCCTAATTATTTTTTTCATTATTTGTTTAGCATGTTTGATTTTACCTGAATCTTGTACAGATTTAATTTCCTCTTTGCTTTACTATTAAATGAAAGTGTGCTTCATGGTAGACAGACATTGCATCAGTGTCCCAGAAATAGAAAATATTATTTAGCATGTACATATGTGAGCCTAAAGAGCCCTAAGCAGCTGGCCACTTCACAAGATCATACCCCAGTGTTGCAGATAAAAGATGAATTCAAGGCTCTGCTGCTACCTTTACTCAGATGTCCAGCCTGCTCCTGGGAGACTCCTTTCCCACATAAAGGCACCATGGAGAGTGTCAATCCTCACAGCAGGAAAGTTTTTCCTGTTCCTGCCATCCCCTGGCATGAGTTACTCAATGGGGAAAGGAGCACTGCCCCTTCTGATAAAAAGAGAAAAAGAAGAAAGCAGAAAATTCTGTTTTCCAGCATCTGAAATTAAGACATTGCCTCTCATGTCTCAGCAATCACATTCAGAAGCCCTGCATTTCTGCCCTATCTGTGTCATAGGGAAAAATTACTGATCCCTCCTCCTTGAAAGTCACTCTGGTTAGTGAATACATTCACAAATTCTTTTTACTTTTGCCATATGTAAAATACCTATGAGAAAGGTATATCCCACACTTACTATTTGCTAAATAGTTCTTAAATCCTGAGATTGTATTCAAAGCTTTTTAAGGCCCAGAACGTTGAGGGGGTTTTTTCATTCTGAAATTATAAATAAATAAATAAATAAATAACTTTTTAAGGCTGGTGCACAGGCTGGGGAGTGCACAGGCTGGATTCTGCTTGGGGTCCCAGCAGAATCACACAGAGAGTAGTGCTGGTTTCTGTGTGAAGGAACTTCATGGCACCCTGTCAGCCTGAGGGGACCTTCGAAAGCACACAGCATGACCAAGGAAATCATGTTCTCCTAGGGACTCTCCAGCAGGCACATGGCAAGGTGATGTTGCACACTTATATCCTCTCCATCTCCTCATTGTATGGAATAATGACACACGACATTTGCCCCTGCTCTAGGTTGCACCTGCACTATGCCCATCAGGCTGCATCTACTAAGAATAAGCTCACTTCTATTTCTGGAAATTGGGGAATGGAGACATCATTCCTGTAAGTGGCAGGCATCATTCCAAAATCACTCCCAGCTTCAAATGGAAAGAAAAATCTGAAAGGCATGTCAAAAAGATCAAAACACAGATTTGACACATCAGTATGAAGAAGCAATAAACTTATTTTTAGTTTTCAGTCACGAGATGCTAAATATTATCTAGAGCTTTCCCATCATGGAAAATCTGACACATGTAGCTCTTCTTGTACTCTTCTGCTACTGCTTGGGGAGTGGTATATGCACCTCCAGTAGAATCAAAGCCTTCATTGAAGAGAGAATAATCTTTTTGTAGCTACTGCCTGTATCTCTCCAACTAAACTCTATAATTTACTACCCGAAGACTGATTCTACAGCTAAGGCTAAGAACAGCAGCCTTCTCATGGAGCTTCAAAAGAGGAAGCAGTGAGATGTTACGGCTCTTCTAAGAGAAGGAATTAGGAGGTCACTTGCATGCTTTTCATTTATATTTGAAAGGTCACTTGTGGTCTCCCTCATGAACGATGTAAAGTTTAAAATACACTGATATCTTAATTACTGTCAGCTTGCCAGAGCTGGAATCTGATGAGCCTGCAACTCATCTGGTGGCTGGCTGAGAGCTTCTTCTTTTTATGTTGCCTTTTTCTATTTTTTTTTTTAATTTGAGGATTCTGGCTCTCAGAAATGCTTGCTCACAGTCATTTGTGTGTTATTATTAGCAAACTCTTAGACTGGCCCCTTGGCACACATTTTGTAGGACCAAAATAATTTTATTGTATTGCTTCAACATTTTACTGGAACAAAAGAGCTGAATTGACTGTGATGCAATCACAGTAGACCTTGAATACCTTCAACAGTATTAACTTGGTCATTGTTATCAAAATACTGAAGAGGCTCTCGAAGACAGTATTTTTTACCAGCTATCAGATTAGTTGTTTTCTATCAGGCTGAAGTCATCAATGGAAAAGAAAGAGCGGGAACAAAGTTGCTGGGTATTAAGTGACAGTTCTTATTGTAATGTAAGACACAGAGCTGACAACAGAAGAGAATGTGCTCTGTCAATCAGGTTAGTATTTTATGCAAGTATTGCCATACGCTCATCACTTGTTTCTACAGATGGTGGTACAACTGTTCCTATCACTACTATCAAACAAGAATGGGAAACAATCTGGCTGAAAAACAACCATACAAAAATCTTAACAAATCTACGGGAAGCTTCTCTGGCAAAACAGATCCCATGGTTCATTAGCTATGTCACAAGCACCACTATGAAAGTGATATGCCAACACTAGCAGCAATACCACTGCCCAGGTTTTACACTAACATGACCCCTAATAGATCAGGTTACTAATTAATCATATATGAAATATTGTACAAATTTATCCTGTTACCTGCCTAACTTCCACTTTTACTATGTAGTACACCATCACCCTGACCAAATCTCAGTCTGCTTAATTTCCTCCTGCAATCTCCATTCAGTTGATTCACCCTTCAGTTGATACACCCCTTAAATTTCAGCATAAAAGCACACACTGAAGAGTCTGCTTTTAAGACATTTGCATGATCTTTTAGAGCCTTCTAGATCAGATGTTTGACAAAAAAAATTAATGTTTTCAGACAGCATACCCTTGGTGGGTGTTTTGTTTAAAACCATCTATCATGAAATTGCTCCCAGCATGGCACAACTGTCCGTTTAAAAATCTGCAGCATTTGTGTGTACCCACAGTTCAGTGCAATTCCTATAATTAGTGCTTTATTCATTTATCCCAGTGTCTGTGAAGCTCAGATTACCATTCAATTTTAAACAAACTGCATACTGTGAACATTTGTAAGAGAGAAATCCATTAAATTCAACATTTATACAAGAGCTCTAATTTACTTGCTGTATTATGACTCCTCCATTTTAAGAAATACGGGTTTAGTTATATATATCTTGTTTTCTGTCATTTTTTAGAACATACTAAGAATTTAGGTTTTTTTCATCCACACAGTTTAGAAAGGAACTTACAATTATAAATCTAAGCACACTCATTGGCAATTGATTGAAATACAAATACAGCCTCTGTAATCAAGCTTTTAACCATATTTTAGTACATCTTTATAATCACTTAGAAAAATGGGCAGGTAGAAACATGCATGTTTTGTAGTAAGTAAGTTTTTAAAAACTCGTGTATCTAATATGCAGCATAAGCTAAGGATTAGTACACATAAGGACCAGTCAAAGCAAAAACGCTGTATGGAAAAAACTAAGATATTATTTTTCCAAGCATACTGCCCATTTATGCATACTGCTAAAAGTCTATTCAAATTGAAGACTATTTTAAATTTACGTGATAGATCAAGTTTATCTATATTGATGCAAAATGCACAGCTTGAACTTGGGGCCAAAAAAACTCCCACTGAACTCAGAATTTAGGTCTGAAGTAGTGCAGAACAGCAACTGTGCGTATGCTGAGCAGGTCTCAATTAAAATATACACTTTCTACACCTTAAACAGAGTGCTATTTTCCATACAATTCCCCAGAGAAATACGAAAAGTAGGCAAAAGTTTATTTAGGAATTTCTTTTAAGTCAAGATTTGAATGCATTTTCTGAATGCATAGCGTCATCAAAAGGGTCAGTTTGTAAGCTCTCTCTGGTTTTAATAAAGCAGAAAATCAATCAAGAAATTACCACTTTCCCTTATCTCAAGTAATTCTTTCATATGGACAGAAGAAACAAACCAGGGTTATATATCTTTATTTTCCATTTCCCCAAACTTCTAATATTCTTCTACGACCTTTCACTTTCCATTGCAAAATAAAAAGCACAGCAGAACACAATACCTAGACAAATAGAAGATATGCTTAGTGATGGATCAAAATATATACAGTGGATAACAGCCAAAAGACAATGTTAAAATTCTACTTGTTCTGACCACATGCCGTGAAGATATAAAGAATTTACTAGATAAGAGCTATTTTCCATGGAAACATTTATCATGGGAGATGTTTATCAAATGAAGTAAGCTATTTCTTGACTGAAGAACAAGAAAAGTAATTGTTTTCTAATCTTGTTTCAAGACATAAGGAGTGTCTTGAAGGATTCTCAGAAGATGATACTGTTCAAATGTTGCAATGAATATTATCAACAGAAAACATCCCACTATGTCCTCCAGTCTAGGTGTCTACTTCTCATCAATACAGTTTACCTACTCCCTTATCTGTCTGTAAACTCTGAGTGATGAAGCCTAAATAAGGTTTCCAGCACCTGTCTCCGTCCACTTTTAGACACATAAGATGCTTGAACTTTTTTATTTTATTTTTTTAGTCCATGACAGTCATGGCTATCAAGCAGTGGCTGTCATAGACAGTAAACTGTATTATGACACAGCTTTAGCTATACTATTTCTCTAGTTCCTATGCAAACTCAGCAGCAAGAAATACAGAAGACAAGGAACAAAAAAGCAGAAAGGGCATAGAGAAAGAAAATCCTTTCCTTTCCTCTTCATTTAAAGTGAGATGTGCAGACTAATTCTTTTCATTTTCAATTGGCAGCCTACGCTGTGAGCCAAGACCTGACAGGGGAAGACTGACTGGTGCTATTTGGTTTCCTGACTGCAGGAAGCTATACACAGGCCACAAGAAACAACCAGTCACAATTTTCCCTACAAACAGACTTTAGCAGAGAAAAAACCAAAATAAATAAACAAAGATTTGAAACCAGAGTGGTCCCAAGCAATTATACATTATAACAAAAAAAGTTAAATGGAAAAAAAAATTACAAAATAACAGCTGCTTAGAAAAATAGACTAGGGAAATTAAAAACAATAAAGGGGTGAATTCATGAAATGCTTGATGCCAGGAGATCCAGAGGACAGATTTGATGAGGATCTCAATAGAAAGAGCAATTTCTAAGCAATGAAGTCATTAAAGTAGTAGCAAATAACAGGCAGAAAATATTTCAGCATGGGCTGTACAAATCTTCTGGAGACACAGAGACAACTGAAGCTGTAAACCCACATTCTCATCAAAGCAATCTCTATCCACACCAGCTACACAGCCACATCAGTCAGCAATACAGTCAGCTCTCCAGTCACGCTGCCTGCCATCTGCTCGCAGTGTATCACAAGCAGCAGCACGTTCCCACTGACGCGCCGTGTGGGTGCAGTCCCACAGCACTCGAGCCAACACCAGGTACGGCTGCCATGGCCCCCAGCTATCTGGGCTGCACAGTCCTTGGCCACTTCATCAGCACTGGCACTCAAGTGAACACATCAGTTCAAGGAGCTGCTGTAGATGACAGCAGAAGCAACTGGTTTTCCATGAGAATGGCTGCCTGTGCTGGCTTGCTGGGCTGTCACATCAACAGCAGTATTGGCTTGAGAGAGGCGCCAAAATGATGTGGCTGGCATTAAGAGGGTGGGGTTGTGACAGATCTACCTTGGCTCAAATTGCCATGAAACTCAACGTGCAGCAGCTAGCCTAAAATCAGATAGTACCTACGCCCATGTTGCTTGCCCAGACCACAACCACGAATATCCATAAACCAGCACTGCCTTCAGGGTTATTAATTTCTTGCCCATTAGTTTCCTCTCAATGCTGACCCCATTTTAGTGCTGCCACAGACATCAGTATGGTCAGAGATGCGATCATTGCAGAAATGAAAGACGGGCACTGCTAATATGGGTAAGTTCCCTATCCTGTTTCACTGAGCCACTGCACAAAGGCACAAAGCAGCAGATGCTGAAGGCTGGACAGACCTTCTCCTTTTGGCAGTAAGACTGAATCAAGCTGCTTTAAAATTGATGTTTAGCTACATATGATATTCACTTACAAATCCAGAAGGAATTATCATCATACCCTACCTAGATAGAAGATAATTACTCTGTAGGCAGACAAATATGTTCTCAAAAAGAAAAAATTCATATCTTGGTGAGGTCATATCCTATAAAAATTTTTTCCACTGATTGTCTAGCCTTTCAGACAAAAAAAATTGCTGGCTATTTGCCACTTGCAAGCACTGGACCTTGCATTACATTTGCTGAACTGAAAGTTCTGTCCTTCAAATTTGAGCAAGTCACCCTCTAGTCTTCCCTTTATCCTCTCAATTCTCTCACTATCAGGCTAATTTTCTAAATTTATCATCGCTTCATCACTTTTCCTTAAACATCTTTAGTTTAGCAAAATCATTTCTCTATTGGGGAAGCCAGAATTAAAAACATTCTTGTGATAGCTCTTTTTCCAGGTAAAATGTCCTCCTTATTGGAACATTTTACATTTACCATTACACTATGGTCAAATAGCTGAGTAGTCTTCATGATGCTTAATTATTTTTCAGAATAAGTGCCTCAAGAGAAGTCTGTATTAAAATAAGTCTCTTAACGAGGCTTTGCTTGTTCATTCCTCGACACAACTGCTTTACATTTGATTTATTGAAACAGTTGTGGCTATCTCTAGATCTTAATAGAATGAGACAGACTAAGGAAATGGCCTATTGCTCATGTGCTTCGAGGTGTTCCAGTAACCATCCATCCTGTGGTCCTACCAGTATAAGAACATGGGGGTTGTCCATCTAGACCAGCAGCGACACACCCAGTATCAATGTTTCAAAGAGCAGTGCAAATGGCAGGAACAAAGAAATCTCTTCTACTGAGGATTTCTAGTTATCTCTAAAACATAGGCAGCCTTGAGCCCTCAGACGCAATATTCTCTGTGTGTAAGTTACGACAATGACGGATATTTTTGTATCTGTATATATTGACATCTAAGTTGTCAGTCTCAGAATTAAATTCAGGGCCATTTCATTCCTTTCAGCTAGTCCATGTGCAGTATTTTCCTCAGTAAAGTCATATGTTGTGTATGAAAGCATTTACTCTCATGTTTTCCTGCATTTCTCATCTTTCCATTTTACTGACTTGCTCTTGTACTAAAACAGAGACAGATCCTGCCTCTCTAGAATTCCCGTTTTCACATGGGAGCTCTTGAGCACAGCTCTGCTAATACTTACAAGAGACTTTTTCCACTTAAGTGTCTTTTGACAAGACATGCAGAGCTGCCACCCTAAGGAAGAATTCCTTTTCTTCAAATTGCTGAGAAAGTTACATAATAAGACCTAAAAACTGGTCTGAAGGTGCAAAGAAGTATTTTTGTAAGATGGAAAAACTGAAAATTACTGACCTCCCAAGTATTTAAAACCTGTCAGCTTTCACTATTTTTATCCTTTTTTGACTGAAATCATTGAGAATTATGCTCACATAAGTAGACACGGCATTAGTTTCCATGATGATGTAAGCTTTTATGCACTGAGTTCTGTACAGTTCTAAACAGTAGAAGCGATTAAAAGCAAAGCTTACAAAATTGCCACAAGTAGAAAGCTAAAAGGAAAAGTCAGAAAGCCATTACCAGGAAGCCAGCAGATGCATCTTTTAACTTACCAAACAAGCGCTGATGGAAGAGAAATTTCCCAGCTATCAGTCCCGTGAGAATGGCAAGGAGCCACAGAAACACCTTCAAAAATCTCCAGCCTCCTCCTTCAGGGTATTTATTTGTTACAAAGGAGAAACAATTACCAACAACAATAACATTGGCTTCTGTCTGGCTGTGAGATACTGGGTCCTCAGCAAATATTAAGAAGTTGAAGAAGATCACTAAGTAAGCCACAACTAAGCGAGACCACGGGTGCTGGAAGTAGTAGCGGAAGTCTTTATCCATCCTCAGATACTGAAGAACTGGTTTTTGCCTGTATGTAAAGACACAAATGCATAATGTTATATATACCGCAAACTCTCAGAGCTTAAGAAAGAACTGCACATTACAAAAATCAATCATTGCAACCTTGTCATCAGTAATTTTTAACACTTTAGACTTGACTAGAAATGAAAGTTTCAATCAAAAGATATTGTTAGATACAGGTAGAGAAAAACTGAAATTTCTAACCATTCCAATATAAAAGCAACAACCAAACACTTATACCTTACAGCACAGGATTTTCAGTCTCAAATATACAATTGCTTTCATGCCTCCTCCATAATGGGGCATGAAAAGAATAGAATGGATATAAGAACATGGCAGGCTACCTAAAACCCAGACTGCCTTTCCATCCACACAGTTCATGATAAGCCTAAATGGAAACTTTCTTCTTGTAGGAGAAGGATGGAACCAGCCCATAAGTCCAACAAGGTCTTCTACAGAAGCTTAAAAGCATGTAACCCAGAAACATCAGAAACTTGTGTTCATGTGAAGGAATGACATGTCGGAAAAGTTTCTAGAATTCATTCTTGCAAGTCAGGCAAGTCTGTATAAATCTTACCATTGACTATAGGACTACACCTATACCTAAGCATATTTTCAAAACCATAAAATAAGACACCCTGAAAACAGACTGTTCTGTATGAACACAAAAACTGTGTTCTGAAACCTGCCTACTTACTAAGTACTGCAATGGAAAAATGCAACTGAGCATGGTTAACGTTTTAGTTGTTTGCCATTTGATTCCTTTTTCTTTTATTCACTACCAATTAGTTGTTTCATCCTCGTGAACTACTTTGTATGCACAAAGATACAAGGCCTTTGTGTTGTGGAACACCGAAATTATTCAAGCAACACAGAATGTAGAAAGAAAAAAATATGTGTCTAGTAATATTCCTTGTTTATTACAGCATGATCCTGAAGGATACAGTGACAAATTTTTGCAAATGTCACATGCCTTGCAGCAAAAAACAAACAAACAAAAACCACTCCACAAAAGAGCTAAAACCCTGATCAATTACTCATCCCTTCTTGGACTTCTAACTTAAGACTTGCAAACTTACAAATGGCATGAATTTCAATGTCTCCCTTTAGTTAGTCCCTCCAAAATTATTTTACTCCGTAACCCGATTTATATTTGTAAAATTGCAAGGAATTCTGTACCTATTAAATTGAAAGGATAAAAGAATCTCTCGACAGATTCAGACAACGCATTCAGTAAATAATAGAAAGGAATAATGTCCCCTGACGCATAAATTACATATGAAAAAGAAAAAAAAAT
The DNA here is from genome assembly GCA_013398015.1 of Oreocharis arfaki. Lineage (NCBI taxonomy): Eukaryota > Metazoa > Chordata > Aves > Passeriformes > Paramythiidae > Oreocharis > Oreocharis arfaki. The sequence goes on along the minus strand of VZRR01006239.1, from coordinate 1,386,566 downwards.
ACCACATTACAGACTCAAAAAGTTGGCACGAGGAAGTGTCGGTCCTTCAAAAACTTTACGAAAAAAAGTGATTTAAAGTAAGGGTCGTTGCCTAAGAAAATACTACTCTCGGGAGATTAAACTACCTTTAGAGCCGTAAGGATGCCCAAAGCTATTTTTGTTCTCCTTTCTTTCTGTTACCATTAAGAAAAGTTTCGGTATTTCCTTACGTGTATGAACTGTCTTAAAGCCCGAATGGGGCTGGAGGTAAACAACTACATGTCCTGGTATTTTTGACAGCTGCCGGATACCCGAGAGTTATCAGACACCCAGCTGAAGACGCGGCTTCCTAGGAAGCGTTTTATAGCATCAGAAGCCAGTATTAGCAACAGCAGCAGTCCCAAACTGCTAACGAAAATCCTGCTCCTACCTACCTCAACGCCAAAAACACGGGTGCCAAGAGCGCCGCGGACCACACGCCCCGTCGCAACCTGTTAAATCAACCCATTTCCCCCTGCCACCGGCGCAGACCCGGGGACCCGCGGCCACCTCACCCCGCGCGGCTGCTGCGGCCGCCGCCGCCCCGCCGGGCACAGGGCCACG